>NW_021011503.1:2452299-2844857 GCF_003987935.1 Bombyx mandarina
TTTTGTATTCATGTCTATGATAATAAAATCCTTTTGTTTAAACTTTATCTAATTTAACTTTTTTGTATTCATGTCTATGATAATAAAATCCTTTTGTTTAAACTTTATCTAATTTAACTTTATTTAACCAATTTCTAGAAAGTTGCATGTAGATCATTTTTCGAAAAATAAGGCCATAAAGAAGTTTCACTTCTTACGTGTGTACACTAGTACACGCACACATTTTTTTTCAAGAATTTGTCATTGAACAACTAAAATATAAAATTATTGCTTGAGTTTATATTTGAAATCTAAAAAAGAACTTCGCTGAGCTTTCGTCGTTTCCACATCGAAGATAGGAATTAATAAGCTCAGCTTTAAATAGGAGACTGTCGCACTGATAAACGTTATTTTCAGTTTTTAGAATTTACATTGATTTCTTTATGGCTATGACCAAAAGTAATTTCGGCTTATTTTAGTGTCAAGCGTCGGCATTGCTGTGGTCTTGACTATGTTATTGTCCATAGTGACAGGACAACATCAGCTGAGATAAATGCTCGCCTAATATCGTAATAAAAATTAAGAAAAATAAGTAGTTGAATATGATATCGAATCGCTAATATTACTAAAGATCATTCAATATGTTGTTTTTTATGGCTTAGATGGATGGATGAGCTCACAGCCCACCTGGTGTTAAGTAGTTACTGGAGCGCATAGACATCTACAATGTAAATGCCACCAAACGCCATGAGATATGATTTATAAGGTCTCAGAAACAACGGCTGCCCCACCCTTCAAACCGAAACGCATTACTGTTTCATGGCAGAAATAGGCGGGGTGGTGGTACCTACCCGTGCGGACCCATAAGACGTCCTACCACCGTCCTACTACGTCCTTTACGTTGTAGATGTCTATGGGCTCCAGTAACCACTTAACACCAGGTGGGCTGTGGGCTCGTCCACCCATCTAAGCAATAAAAAAACTAGGCCACAGCGAGATATTTCCCATCTTAAACCTGATTCAAGAGACTGAAGAATAAAATTTACTGTTAAAACCCTCTCTCCCAACTCTAAAGTTTATCAATGGTGTCTTCCTTGTATCTCGTGGTTGGCGTCATGCTTTGATGTCTATGATTCCGAAAACTCCGTAATACCAGGTTGGCCGTAAGCTCACCTGCCTATCGAGAGAAATAAAAATACAAGAACTTCTAACAACTGTGTAACATCTCGTCACTGCGATTCAGGAATTGTTGAATTTACGTGCAGCGACATCTGTTGATAACAAACTAAATAGAAAAAATCTTACGTTACGGACGTTTTTCCCCGTTAGGGTACCCCTTCGCATCGTCCCATAAGGAACTTCGTTCCAAAAACATTTACAAGATACTAGTCTCCCTAATGACAACAATCTGTCTTGAAGTCTGATCTCACAGTCTTGTCTGTTTCTATCGCTAAGCGTTTCTTGGGCCTTAAAATGCCACATCGCACCAACTCTGCTGGGAGGTCGTCATGAAAATTCAATAACCGCGTCAAACAGCTTTTATGAGATTTTATTACGTGCCTCGACGGAGGCCGCCGCCTCGAGACTGGATAGGAATTTCAAACGACTACAATTTCGCTAATAATTGACATTCAAGATTAAAGGAACTATTTAAAAAAGCTGCCACGGAAAGCTATTACAATAAGTTATGGTTTATCACTAGTTTAGGCGGCGTGGGTAAATGACATTAGCTACCGTCTTTTTCATTATGTTTTATTATTGTTTCACTCATTTTCATTCTCCTAAAATAAACTATCAATTATAATTATAAAGCAACAACTTATTTTGGATTTAAAGTTGAAAATTTAAAGTACCTTAATGGCGCAGGCTCATTATAGAGTGAGCGACTATGAGAGCGACAAAGCTGCGTGGACTTGGATTTTTGCTCATAGCCACAATACGAATAGGACCTTGCCTTGAGGAGTGAGTGTTGAGATGACGGCTGATAGAAGAGAATGGAATAGAAAAATTAGCTGTGCCAACCTCACCTAGTGGGATAAGGTGGGGCAAAAGAAGAAGCAACAATCTATATATTAATACGTGAAGGAAAAACTTTGTATCCCTTTTTACGAAAATTGCGCGGACGGAGGAGTATGAAATTTTCCACATTTATAGAGAATATAGAGAAGAAGTGCACAAAGCTAATTTTTTTTTAAATAATGCGTAAAAGATACATTAAATCAATAAAGAAAACATTACACTCACTACATACCATGTATTTGACGCACACACGCATGCATACTATTTATTGTCAAACTTTTGTTCTTGACGTCTGTGGTCAAATTGAGAATAGATTAAATATTATTTGTTTTTATTAATATTTTTTTATAATGTAGCCTTGGCGAAATTTGTGATTATAGAAGTATAAAATACAATCATAATAGTATACAAACTTACAATTCCAACTAATTATAGTCGAATTTCGACTACTGCAGGACCTCTAGTACTAATAAAACCTTGCCCAGTATTGGGCGATGCAGACCTATTTTCTTCTAGTTTAAGTCATATTTATTACATGTACTCATTTAATTTCATATGTGGTATTATTTGGGTAACCTGCATTCCGATAGCCAAGTGATGACGATTTAAATGAACTTGCTAAGGAATAGTTGAATAAAAAAACTTTTTAATTTTGGACACTTAGATAATAGCCGGTATTAGCCGGCTTAGATGGTTGGACGAGCTCACAGCCCACCTGGTGTTAAGTGGTTACTAGAGCCCATAGACATCTACAACGTAAATGCGCCACCCACCATGATATATAAGCTCTAAGGTCTCAGTATAGTTACAACGGCTGCCCCACCCTTTAAGCCAAAACGCATTACTGCTTCACAGCAGAAATAGGCAGGGTGGTGGTACCTACCCGCGCGGACTCACAAGAGGTCCTACCATATATTTAATACACGTATTAATTTGTAATGAAATGTAAATATTATTTTATGTTATGGCCATATATGCCGTAGGACTGACGATCGCTGGAGCAGACGGGTTCTCCAGTGGAGACCGCGCAGCGGAAGACGTAACGTGGGACGCCCCCTGGCTAGATGGTGCGATGACCTCCGCACGGTGGCCGGCAAGAGGTGGATGAGGAGAGCCACAGACCGGGCTCAGTGGTGTGGATTAGGAGAGGCCTATGTCCAGCAGTGGACGACTGTGGGCTGTTGATGATGATGATGATGACATTACATTCTTACAAAGAGATCAAATTTGTGTTCAGTATGTTTGAGCAGTAATGTAATAAGAGACATGAAAATTACAAAGGTGATTCAAGAAATAAAATAAATTGCATGTGCATTAATTCATAATTATGCAGTGGTTGAAATCGTTCGAATTTTACCTATCAATGCGGATTCGAGACGCTAAAAATATTATCGCATTAGACATTTTTCACCGACGAAATTGGGACAAACATGCGCCTTATCTCGGGAACACTTAATCATTCACACTAATTACAACTAACTTCATTGAGCTCAGTACAAATGACAGACATGAACCAATTTCTCAAAGACGTGACGTTCGAATAAACAACGTGTTTACGTCTGCGTGACGACTACGTGACGACTACGTGACGTGTCCGTGACTCGAATACGTAACGTGGCATTGATATAGTGCGCAATACACTTACTTGTTTGTTCATGCACCTCCAACGCAGTTATTAGATAGACCGTTTTTAATACGCTTTTATTAGCTTCAGACGTATGTATGTAACGGAATCTTTGAACATGATTTTGACCCCCTTCAAAACGTTGGATTCACTCGAAATTTGGTATACTTATTAAGGACCGATGACTAATCAATATTTAAAAAAAAACGAAAAAAAATACATTTGAAAAAATTGAAAATCAACTAAAAAATGGAAAATAAATAACAGATAAAAAAAAATATTTAAAATTTTAAATGTTAAAATAAATTTTTAATTTTAAATTATAAATTTAATATTAAATTAAATTATAAATTAAAATTTTAATTTAATTAGACGAACGAGACACTTACTTAGTGGTGGTAGGACCTCTTGTGACTCTGCAAGGGTAGGTAGGTACCACCACCCTGCCTATTTCTATCTTGAAGCAGTAATCCAAGGGTAAGGCAGTCGTTGTACTATAAAAACTGAGACTTTAGAACTCATATCTAAAGGTAGGTGGCGGCAGTTACGTTGCAAATGTCTATGAGCTCCGGTAGCCACTTAACACCAGATGGACCGTGAGCTCGTCCAGCCATTTAAGCAATAAAATAAACAAAAAGCTGTATACTTCAATACACATACACACATTTAATTCTAAAGTCGAGTAAAACAGCCTGAAATATTATTATGAATGTGGCGAAGGAATTACATAATTCAAAAGTAAATTATGTACCGCAACACAAAGGAGCGTAACAACCAAACAACTTTATACATACGTCTTTTCATCAGGGATCTTTCGACGCTCGAACTAAAATCACACATATAAACCAAAGCTCGTGTTATTGTTAACTTTAGGGGAATTTAATCTTTATATCGAGAAAGTTAAGATCTGTAATAGGACTGAAGATAAGTTTGTTCCCTTGTGGTCTTCGTTTAATGATGCTGTGGAGTCGAGGAGACAGCGTTCTTTGATCAGTTTCGGCGTATGGCCTAAGTTTTGAAAGAAAGGAGTTGTTGGATTTTTAATACGCTTTTACTAGCTTCAGATGTATATATGTAACGGAATCTTTGAACATGATTATGACCCCCTTCATAACGTTGGATTAACTCGAAATTTGGTATACTTATTAAGCAACGATGACAATTCAATATTTAAAAAATATGAAAAAAAAAAATACTTGAAAAAATTGAAATTCAACTAAAAAATTAAAATATAATAATAGTTTGAAAAAAATTAAATTTTAATTAAAATTTTAAATTTTCAATTTTAATGAAAATTTTAAATTTTCAATTTTAATGAAAATTGTAATTAAAATTTTAAATTTTAAATTAAATTATAAATTAAAATTTTAATTTAATTAGACGAACGAGACACTTACTTTTAAACTTGACCTTGCAATGGATTTTGTTGTTGTTCTGTTTGGAGTTGTATCAAGACAACGTACTGGTAGTAGGACGTCTTGTGAGTCCGCACGGGTAGGCGCCACCATCCTGTCTAATTCCGCCGTGAAGCAGTAAAGTTTTATATTGTTGTTATATTTAGTCATAAAAACAACAAAAACATATTAACAAACTCTTTTTTACTTACCGAATATACGATATCCTATAATTTTTTAACGTTCTTGACGTAATATTTTTACAATTTCTCAACGAACACTTCGGCATTTTTAACGACCGCACACAGACGACGCGAGCGATGCGAGACTGTTTGAAATGAGCGCACAATTTAAAAGTTTAAATTGTGCGCTCATTTTTTGGGGACGGTTTTGAGACACTGATTGTGTATTTTGGGTTTTTAATACATCAATGCTTGGGGTACATAGCTGGATGTGGGTTGCTGTAATGCGTAATTGTGAGCAATTCGGCTGCGTATCCTTTATTATATGGAAACTGCGCGCTTTTCTCTTGCACCACTTCGACAGCAGAACTTCCCGCAACCAAGTCTCGGCCTATACCAAAGCGTACAGCTAATTTCGGATCACATCGACAACTTTCGTGAACTTTCTCAAAGTTGACGAACTAACGAGCCTTTTTTTTTCAATTACGTTCCTTTTAGTTACGTAAGATTTAATTAAAGGTTTTGTTGCTTGGAGTTTGGACGGCGGCGGTGCGGCTCCTTAGCTGGCGAGGTATCGGGGAAATTTAAGAAGATTTTGTAATGCGGTAAAAACTTTTTTAAATTTCAGCTAGAAATGATAGCATTGGTTGGGTTAGATATTGCTTTAATAACATTAACTCATACAAAAGGGCATATGGTGACTCGTTTCTGAGTTAGACCACCAAGTTTCTTTACGCTTTATTGGACACGAAATTATAACAAATTTATATCATATTTTACTAAAAGTTAGCTACATGTTTGTACAGAATCATTGATTTGACTAATAGAAGTTAAATGGTAGTTTGAGAAAGAATGTGCAAATGGTAATGTTAATATAATGACTAATAGGGTAAGTAAATACCGAGTCAATAATCACTGATTTAAATAAAAATAATAATTTAACTAATAAGACACACTTCTTCTTCTCAATCGTGTCACTCTTGACAGAGTGGTCGTCATTTAGTGTTGGAAGGGGCAGACTTGATGGGTCTCACGATGTCCCGCCATCTCTCCCTGCTTGACCATTCTACTGCAGTAATTTAGGGGACCTCCAAATGTATTTTTAATTTGTTCGGTCCACCGCATTAGAGACCTCCCGCGCGATCTTGTACCATCAATCCTTCCCTGTACAATGAGGCATTCTATGGACCAGCCATCTCGTCGCGAAACGTGTCCAAAGAAATCCACCATTCGAGACTGTACTATAGCGAATAGACGCCGCTTGATGCCGAGTTCCTGAAGTATCGAGACATTTGTACGAAGGTCGATCCACGAAACTCCAAGCATTCTTCTCCAACACCACATCTCCAGAGCATCTATTTTATTCCTTTCCACATCTCTTTTCGCCTGGTGTTAAGTGGTTACTGGAGCCTATAGACATCTACGACGTAAATGCGCCACCCACCTTGAGATATCAGTTCTAAGGTCTCAAGTATAGCTACCCCACCAGTATAGCTGCCCCACCCTTCAAACTGAAACGCATTACTGCTTCACAGCAGAAATAGGCAGCGTGGTGGTACCTACCCGCGCGGACATTGCACGATCCATGTCTCAGCAGCATATAAAAATAGAAGACACACTAAGTAAGTATTCGTAATAAAATGAAATAAGTGTAAATTACGGTAGCGAAAATAATAAAATGTATATAAGGTCTGATATACTAAAGATATACAATATAAAAATATATATCAAAAGCTACGCTTGTAATTAACTTTCTCCCAATAAACTTAGAACACAGAATTAAAACGACATTTACATAAACCGTAAACAAAAGCTAGTTACGGACGAGTGTTAAGTAATTCTACTGTATATAAAACTTTAAAGTATTCCCAACATCCGAAATAATATCAAGGGATGAAAGGCTTTTGGTTCCATTTATAATTACAAAGGTAAATAATCGTTCGAGCGACATTTCACTTAAAACACGACATTTATCTTTGTAATTAAATGTGCGTTTTATTTGGCATTAGAGAGAGAGAGAGAGAGAGAGAGAGAAAAAAAGAGAGAGAGAGAGCATACTTTATTGGACACCAAAACAGAGTTAACATCAGAAAGCAGTCAACAAGCGATTTCTTCTAGGCAACCGTAATAGCATTAACAGTTCGATGTTTTTAATTCATCTTTAATGAAGTTTACACAATTCAAATGCTGAAGAAGCGTTTTTGTCAAAATCATTTTTTCAAATTTTGAACTTTTGATTTGGACTCTCCTCTAAAGTTTCAAAAACCTGTCGATATAATGACAAAAAATTACTCGACATCAACTCGTAAAACTAGTTTTAATCAAATCCCTGACCCCCCAATATCGAGGAAAATAATATATAACTCAGAATAAATCAAATAAGTTTCACATCAGGGTCTGTAGATAAATACATTAAATCAGTTCTTGAATACAATCTAAATAAGGCCTTTAATAGTCAACACTCGTTTAAAATCCAATGTTGAAGACGAGAGCCGACCACCACAAGGGGTTCGATGCAATCTATATGCAAATATGCGTTCCATACAATTAGAAGTGTCAATGATTTGTTACGCACTGGAGCCATGAGAACGCTGCGTTTTTGACGCGCTTTCGTTGATTCTGCGTTTCCATTACTTTCTCCCATGCTGTCTGACTATATTGCTTACACTCATGATGACAAATATCGAGACAAAAATGCACAGGATTACTGGTGGTAGGACGTCTTGTGAGTCCGCACGGGTAGGTACCACCGCCCCGCCTATTTCTGCCGTGAAGCAGTAATGCGTTTCGGTTTGAAGGGTGGGGCAGCCGTTGTGACTATACTGAGACCTTAGAACTATATCTCAAGGTGTGTGGCGCCTTTAAGTTGTAGATGTCTATGGGCTCCAGTAACCACTTAACCACTATGTGGGCTGTGAGCTCGTCCAACCATCTAAGCAATATGAAAAACAAATACATATCCATAAAGTAATACAACAAACACCCCCAGAAGATTTATAAGTTTTATCATCAATAAAATAAGTCCATGACAGCACAACCAATTTTAAAATGCAGATAAATTATTCGTCAACAAAGGCCCCGAAGCGTAATAGGTAAAACGTCCAATCTTGCTGTAGTAGCCAAGTCACCGTTTCATCCAATGGTCGGTACTTTTTTTTTTAAATATCGATTTACGCATTTCGGGTCAATTCCGTAAATTATTAAGCGCCAAACTTTATTTGTTCTTTTAAATTTAATCATTTATGTAAACTCACAAATTTTAATTATACACAAGGAAAGGAAACATTTTATTGCATACAAAACATGAACTTGTCGTATATATGAATTTTCTTCATGAAAACCAGAATAAATTAGGTTATTAATTTAAGATAAGATGTAATATAAGTATACTAAAACCTACATGCATTTCTTCTTCTTCTGCAACCCATATCCACCCAATGCTGAGTGTAAGTGTAATTTATAAAATAAGCATTATAAATTATAAACTATTTACATTGAGTTTATATATTTATAACTAGCGACCCGCCCTCGCTTCGCTTCGGAAACATTAAATTTTATTATTGATAGCTGAGTCCCGCGATGTTACCCGCGGTTATTATCGTACCGCGGGTGACGCCGCGGAACGAAGCTAGTCTTAAAAAAAGTAGCTTCAGCTACTCCTTATATTATGAGCTACCTATCAGCGAAAGTCTCGTCAAAATCGATCCAGCCGTTCCAGAGATTAGCCGGAACAAACAGACAGACAGACAGACAAAAATTGTAAAAACATGTTATTCTGGTTTATGTACCGTACATATATTCATATGCATGTAGTAAAAAGCGGTTATTTCAATATTACAAACAGACACTCCAATTTTATTTATATGTTTTTTTTATGATTGAGATTACTGGTGGCCCGGAGGCCTTTCCAGCTTCACCAGGACAGGTGGGCGAGCAAAGGCCAAAAGCCCAAAGCCAGGAGGGGTGGGATTTGCTAACAACTGCCCGAGCGCCTCCGAAGGAGACCTAACAACTCAAGAGCAGTTGCTTCGCGAATGAATCTACTACCGGATCGGAATCGCGACCCACTGAGAAGATCCGGCGAGACTCAGCGGGCTGATGCATAGGTTAGGCTGCACGTCGACCTCTTTGTCGAGTTCGACGAGTACGGTTACCGGGGTTCCTCAGCCTGCTCCTAGTGTTAGAGCTGAAGGTATCTAATGCAAGAGTTATTGGATCTGATGGATCCGTAAGGACGTGTATTTATATGTATAGATTGAGTGTAGTCATGATAACCACAAAAATTACTCAACCGCTAATCTGTACGAATAAAAACTCTGGCGTTAACAAAACTCTGTGCGAACGTAACTAATTTTCATTCCCTTCATTCCTACAGATTATTACATTCCGTCTTTTGCATCTGTTATCGCGTCTATTTGCGGGGATTTTATGTTTCACAACTTTGTTGAAGCTTAGCGATTTACTTCGGAATTGTACATGATTTATTAGTCTTACATTATATCAAGTCTTATTTTTATTTTAATGAAAACTTTTTTTATTATGAAAACTGATATTATGAAATGAAGTTGATTATTGTTATAAAACATGGTAAGAAATGAAATGAAATGAAAACGAAATGAAATGAGATGATATGGGATGAAATATAATCTCAGTAAAATGGTGGTCATTTACTGAGATTTTTTCAGTGGACTTTTGGAGAATCCCGAGAAATTATATCCAGCGGCTTTGTTTCATTTTCCCACATTAGTGCACTTTCATAGATATCAAACGGTTAATAAACCACCGTGATAACACATTTAAACCCAAAAAAACACTAAATAGACTAAATAAAACAAATCACACAACTTCGCTCCTCGCGTTCCCGCTAAAAAGTCTTATCAAAGACTATTAAACTTCTAATCAAGATTTCGCCAATACATACTTAGACAAATAATATGGAAGACAAACAATATTAATATAGTCTAGTAAATGTTACCCACTTTTACCGCAGACTTTAAACAATAACAAAATTCTGAGAATAAACACAGAGTATATCATATTTGTGTTGTGTCAAATACATGGTAGTTAATGTGTGTAATGTTTTTATTTATTGATTTGATGTATTTTTTGTGCACAATTAAAACAAATATTAACATTCTGCACTCCTTCTCTATATTCTTTATAAATGTGCCAAATTTCATACTCCTCCATGAGCGACGTTAACCACTTGCCATCAGATGGGATATATGTTCGTCTAGGCACACTAAGGCAATAAAGAAAAGTCATATTGCACGCCCGGGTAGGTACCACTACCCTGCCTATTTCAGCCGTGACGCAGTAATGCGTTTCGGTTTGAAGGGCGGGGCAGCCGTTGTAGTTGTCAACTATACTGCGACCATATAACTTACAAGCGACCCGCCCTCGCTTCGCTTCGGAAACATTAATACAAACATCAAACCAAAAAAAAAAAATAAAAAATAAAATAAAAAAAAGTAGCCCATGTTCATCAGGGACAATGTCGGCTTCTAATGGAAATATAATTTTTCAAATCGGTCCAGTAGTTTCGGAGCCTATTCGAAACAAACAAACAAACAAATCTTTCCTCTTTATAATATTAGTATAGAGTATAGATATCTCAAGGTGGGTGACGCATTTACGTCATAGATGATGGCCTAAAGGATAAGACGTCCGGTGCATTCGTATGAAGCGATGCACCGGTGTTCGAATCCCGCAGGCGGGTACCAATTTTTCTAATTAAATACGTACTCATCAAATGTTCACGATTGACTTCCACGGTGAAGGAATAACATCGTGTAATTAAAATCAAACCCGCAAAATTATAATTTGCGTAATCACTGGTGGTAGGACCTCTTGGGAGTCCGCACGGGTAGGTACCATCACCCCGCCTGTTTCCGCCGTGAAGCAGTAATGCGTTTCGGTTCGAAGGGTGGGTAGCCGTCGCAACTATACTGAGACCATAGAACTTATATCTCAAGGTGGGTGACGCATTTACGTCATAGATGTCTATAGGTTCCAGTAACCACTTGACACCAGGTGAGCTGTGAGCTCACCCATCTAACAAATATATAAATAAACGGGCTTTCAAAATACGTTTTATCGAACTTACGGTAACGTGAATTCGTAACCGGAAATCATTCAAATAAAAAACGAAATAACTTAACGTTACCCGTTAAATTGGGCGTAATGCACTGGATCTGTACGTATTAGAGTTCCATGATTCGCTGAGCGAGCTTTCATCTCTAATAACGTTATGGTTTAAGCTTTACGTACATTAAGCTTTTTCCTTTACATTGTTGAGATATTGGATTGCTTCTGTACATCGACTTAGGAGATCTTGAATAAATTAGAAAACGGCATTATGTGAACAAAATCTCTTTTTTTTAAGTCTACTTGGGCAGATGTGCTCTCGGCCCCGTTTCAATAAAGTGGGTAAAAACTCATAACATGGAAGAGCCCGTAATATGTTGTCACTGAAATTAAGACTTCCGGTCAGAGCGTGATTGTTGGTTTATTAAGAGCGTCACCCCACCCCTCAAACCGGAATACATGCAAAAAGAAGATTCAAGAAAGAATCCGGTTTTATCCGGCTGGAACCGCTTCGTGTAACGGCCGGTCCATAAAAAGGACCGGATTCAATTTGGTACAAACGCGAACAGGGAACATTGAAATTAGCGTGGATGAGAAGACTCCTAAAACAAAATAAATACGTATGTATATATGTAAATTTTGGGACATGTCATTTGTGGAAAAATTGGAACGCTGCGTATTTTTTTTTAGATTATTTTGCGAATACAAGGCGGCTTGCAGATTTTAATCTCGTACTCAAGTACTTGTCTTATTTTGAATAAGTTATTACGTCCACAATTAATTAGGTCTGAATACACAAAAAAAGGGTCTATTGTCATTCCAACAACATATGAACGATTTAAAAAACCTCTTGTGAGACCGCACGAGTAGGTACCACCACCCTGCCTATATCTACCGTGAAGCTGTAATGCGTTTCGGTTTGAAGGGCGGGGCAGCCGTTGTAACTATACTGAGACCTTAGAACTCATATCTCAAGGTGGGTGGCGGCATTTACGTTATAGATGTCTATGGGCTCCGGTAACCACTAAACACTAGGTGAGCTGTGAGCTCGTCCACCCATCTATGCAATAAAAAAATTAAAAACTTTAAAAAAAATTAGGTTACCAGCGTAGGTATGAAAAAAAAAACGTTTTTTGTTATTCAAAACTAATTAATTCGTACTTCTTGCGTTTTGTGATATCACGCGAACGACCTTGTCTTCGTAATGTCGGTTCATGTCATCAGACCTCATTGAAACGACGACTTCTACCCTTAAATTGCTTTTTTAATTTAATTAATTTAAGTTCTTCGAGAGAGGTCTTCGTACCGTTTGTATACGTCGTAAGGGGAGCCCTTACGGTGCGAAGTGTCTTGTAAATATTGAGAAAGAGTAACAGTAATGTATACACAAATCTCTAAGACAGTGTCTTTTCATTGGATACAATTCTTTTAAGTGGGGAAAATGTGACGCACATGGTATATAGATCGCTCTTTTGTGAAACAATATGATACTGTAATGTATTATAATAATAATATAATATAATTTTTGCAAGACGAAATATTAGATGAAATTAAAATTGAAAATGAACTCCCCTTTGCTTAGACCCGTGGTTTTCAGAATTAACCGAAATTCATAAAAAATCGATAATAAAGCTTTGTACATAAATATAATTTAATATAATAATAAATAAATAAAACCCACATACCAAATTTTGGTATACGGGAACTAGGGCTTTTCCAAAACACTATATACCAACATTCGAGCATTATATACCAACATTTCATTCAACCAAGTCGAGTAAAGTAAACAGAATGACCAAAAAATGAATATTGAACAAAAAAAATTTTTTTAGTTATTTTCTTTTCCTTATTCCTTATTCCTTTCCGTTAATTCCTTATTCACAATCTGTGAGCCAAAAATTCAATGTCTTTAATTTATAAGATTGGCTATTTTTTGGATTTTTGGATAGAAAGGTTCTTTATGTGTATTTTTTTGATTTTGTGATGGCAATACTTTTAGAATCGATTTTCTTGTTAAATCTTATAATTTGAACAAACATCTGTAACATTATAATTTCAAACATTTACTTTAAAATGTTCGAATTAGCAGTATATCTTTCTCTCTCACTCTAATGAGATCTGTGGTCTTTTATTTTGATCGTAGTTCAACAAGTCACATTAGGTGATCTCAAAAAGAGATGCTAGGTGCAAATCTATCTCATTTGAACCACGACTACCGTACTTTAATATTGTAAGCTTGAAGGAAACTTCTTAGCGTTCACTCTATCAATTTTGATGGGTGGCACAAAGAAAAAGTTTTTAATTAACAAGTGCTGGGTGTTTCTCGAATTTTCGATGGGTTCGATGGGAATTATTGAAGCGGACCGACTTAAAGATTTAATTATTAAATAAAATTCCAAGGGATCGACCTCCGTTTTAATTTTAAATTAAATTGACTGTTCTAATTAAATTTTAAGTTGTTGTAAAAGGATTCGAGTTGTTTTGATTAGTTGATGTAATTTGTGAAATGATTTCTTGGTAGACTCACGTACTAAGCGTATATTTTTCTATTATTATTCGAGTCAACGTAAGATACGACACTTTCCTATCTNTATTAAATAAAATTCCAAGGGATCGACCTCCGTTTTAATTTTAAATTAAATTGACTGTTCTAATTAAATTTTAAGTTGTTGTAAAAGGATTCGAGTTGTTTTGATTAGTTGATGTAATTTGTGAAATGATTTCTTGGTAGACTCACGTACTAAGCGTATATTTTTCTATTATTATTCGAGTCAACGTAAGATACGACACTTTCCTATCTAACCTACTATAGTCTACCATAAGCCTCGCGGGGCTATTCTAGTTTCTAGTTTCTAGAATATTCTAGTTTTAGTCTGGACTGATGTTCTGCCGTAAAGTCGACAAGCATATAAGTCATATCAGCTTAAAGGCAGAACAAAGGCGTGGATGAGGCATTCGCTTCTCTATACATATAATACATTTAAATAAAATTGAAATGTCTGTTTATAATAGTGAAATAACCGCTTTTTACTACATGCATACGGTACATATACCAAAATAATATTTTTTACAATTTTTGTCTGTCTGTCTATCTATTTGGTCCGGATAATCTCTGGAACGGCTGGACCGATTTTGACGGGTTTTTCACTCATAGGTAGCATAAAGAGTAGCTTAGTCTACTTTTTTTAGACTAGCTTCGCCCCACGGCTTCACCCGCGGCACGACAATAAATGCGGTAACATCGCGGGACTCAGCTAGTCTTACATTAAATTTGTGTGAGGATGTGCTGCACTGGCTTTTTTAATAAAAATATGCTAAATATAAAACACATTCCAGCAAAGTTTCAAAAACATTCCTAACGCAAAGGTATCTTCAACTTAAGTCAGAGCGACACTCAATAAACGCGTACTTAGTGTGCACGCATCCTTAGCTTGTAACGGAGACTGTACACAGCACAAAAGAATCGATAAAGTTTATATTGATATTGTGGCGGGTAGCCATTATAGAACACTAGATATTTAACACACGCTTGAATCTCGGTTACGAAGTAGCCTTACTATACTAAGACCTCAGAAGTTATATCTCAAGGTAGGTGCGCGTTCACGTTGTAGATGTCTATGGGCTCCAGTAACCACTTAACACAGGTGGGCTGAGAGCTCGTTCACCCATCTAAGCAATAAAAAAAAGTGTGTGTGTCCGCTCCGACGCACGACTGGAGTTTACTGGATATAAAAAATTAAACGAAACAATACGAGAAATAGTTCTATATTACGACAACACGATACACTACAGATTATTAACAAATTAACGAGACACAAAACAAACGACTAACAAATATATGAAAATACAATAATGAGAGAAACGCGCGATCAGTACGAGGCTTTGTGGCGGACTGCCGGCGCAGCAGCCCGGCGTCACCTGCAATAACGCGGCCGCGCGTTGGCTCCTGATTGGCGCGCGCACGCATCACGCAATCAGGAGCCAATCAGGCGCATAACGCATTTCGTGTGACATGCTAGTACGATTTTGATTGGCGCGCGCACGCATCACGCAATCAGGAGCCAATCAGGCGCATAACGCATTTCGTGTGACATGCTAGTACGATTTTGGTCCCCATAATTTTCATACCCCGGGCCTATATATGTAAATCGATTCTAAAGGAGTAAACTCCAAAAAAAAAAAAAAAAAAGTGTGTGTGTCCGCTCCGACGCACGACTGGAGTTTACTGGATATAAAAAATTAAACGAAACAATACGAGAAATAGTTCTATATTACGACAACACGATACACTACAGATTATTAACAAATTAACGAGACACAAAACAAACGACTAACAAATATATGAAAATACAATAATGAGAGAAACGCGCGATCAGTACGAGGCTTTGTGGCGGACTGCTGGCGCAGCAGCCCGGCGCGCATTTCGTGTGACATGCGCAATCAGGCGCATAACGCATTTCGTGTGACATGCTAGTACGATTTTGGTCCCCATAATTTTCATACCCCGGGCCTATATATGTAAATCGATTCTAAAGGAGTAAACTCCAAAAAATCAATAAAATCCAGAAGAAATTATGGGCGGAAAGAATTTGAGAGTGAGAAGGAAGCTTAGAAAAGGATATTACTACAACCTTCAATGTCAATTGTAAAAGCCGTTACCAGTATAAGCTGATGCTTAGAAGGTTCGATCAATAACAATAGCATTGTCTCAGCGACCTCGGATCAGAAAGACAATGGTTATGTTCCCACTTCGACGAAGATGTCTCCGATTTTGGTTCAAGTGTAGCCGGTCCTTAAGCTCAGTAAAGTTTTGTAAGCCCGCCGCTGTGACAGCGAGTAATATAATTAATAGAGTTTCCCCGCTTCCTACAGACGCGGGGCTCCGTTCTAAAAGTTCAACACCAGTGCGTTCTTGATTGTTAATCTCATTTATTTTAGAACGAAAATTAACGATTTGTAGTCACTACGGCTTAAAGGGTAAGACGCTCGGTGTGCCCGTACCAAGCGATGCCTGTGTCCAAAATCCGTGGAAATTTTTTTTCCAAAAAAATTAACTTACCCGTGTTAATTCGATACTCGTTATATGATTCAATTGAAACTACGACCTTATGTCTCGAGGTAAGTGCCGACATTCACTTGGTAAGGTCTATGGTCTTTAGTTATCCTTAGCACAAGGTGATTGTTGCCTATTTAATCAAATTAAATTTTTTTTAAAGTCATAATTGCTTGCTTTGCGTTTTTTTTTCGTATTCGAATACAATTGGGCGGCGTTTCGTTTGCATCGACGTACGACAGATGGCATGCAAATATTTTAAATAACCTAATGTCTCGTGGCGAAAACATTGGTGGCTTTTCTAGTCGCGCATAAAAAAATATTCATAGACGCACCTACATTCGAGGATACTGCACACTGTAGGAGTTAAAAAAGATAACGTCCTTAATGGAGATCAGTTAGTTTATTCGGCTTGATACATAAAAAATATAGTATATCTAACTAACTCATGCAGATTGAATAAATTTTATCATCTAAACAAGATGATTTTATCACCGAAAAAAGAATATTTTATTTATTTATTTATTGATCGTATTTAACATAAAAGTGCAAAGTGAAACAAACCGACCCTCATGCACGAAATGACAAACTTCACGAAACGTCAGCAAATAGGTATTTGCTGAATTTCGTGATGAGCGATTTGTTGGCCGCCCGGTCTTTTAGAACATCAGGTTCTAATTTTATTTTAGATTTTTAGGTAATATATTTATTTTTCAAGTATTGAATATAATTCGTTTATTGCCTAATTAAGTTAGTTCGCTTAAAATTAATAACTTTAACTGTCTGAATACAAAAAGATATGGAAGAATATTATAAATATGAAGTGTCAGAAAAAGATAGATGTAACACAAAATTGGAGGCAATTTGCGATTTATAACAAAATGAACAAAGTGCTTTCCACTGCGCGTTCTAATCCGGACTTAGTTTGAATAAGCTCAGGCTGCTAAGGACTAGGCAGGCAAAGCTAAATTATGCGCCCAAAACATGCTTAATAAAACTAAATAATGTACATATTGAATCTGAAAAAATATTTTTTTTTATTAGTGGATGTCCGCCTCATTTTTCTAAATATAAGCTCTAATTATTATTATTTTTTTATTGCCCTTGTAGGCAGCGGCTTGGCTCTGTCCCTGGCATTGCTGACGTCGATGAGGGACGGTAACCACTCGCCATCAGGTGGGCCGTAGGATCGTCTGCCTATACGGCAGTAAAAAGAAAAAAAAAGGCAGACGAGCATACGGCCCATCTGATGGTGAGTGGTTACAGTCGTCCATGGACTTCAGCAATGCTAGGGACAGAGCCAAGCCGCTGCCTACCGCTTAATACTCTCCACAAGCCTCGTTTGAAGGAGGCCATGTCATAGCGCTCGGGAAATTGAGCATATATTATATTCTTTCTTCCTACTCGTACACTCTTGACAGAGTGGTCGTGGTCATGTATGAGTCGAATCCTGCGATACCGATGCTCTCGCGATGCGACGCCATGTGGCACGATGTTTCGCAGAGTGAGAGCTATCATTTATGTTGGAGTGAGTCACAGATTTTACGAGGTCGGTTCAGCGTGTTGAAGATCGTCCGCGAGATCTTTTGCCCTCGACTTTCCCTTGCAACCGCTCAATGGAGCCCTCATTACTAGCAATGTGCTCGAAGAGCTTGAGGATTTGTATTTGGACTGTTGACGACAGTCTCTCTCTCTCTCTCTCATACTACGTGTTAAAACTTAATTTTCACAAACTTCAAAACTCCATCTCACAAGACGAGTGTCCTGAAAAATCCCAGTTAAGCCGTGTGTAAAGTTTGTCCCAGCCGATGCCGTACCGTTCAGGGGTCGAGTGCCTTAAAACGGCGACCCCTACACGTAACAAGGGGGCGAACAAGCACGTTAATCCTCCAAATAACTTGTCGACACCCCTACACCTCCCGTGTAGGGTAACCACGCATCGAAATTATTCGTAGCCAGCTACATAAACATGTTACGTATCGTTGTGATTGTACCTAATTTACGAAATATTTTTTGTAATGATTTGCGTGACAAATCAGTCTCCTATATCTATCTTAGAAATATTAACAAGATTTCTGTAGAATTTAATTTTTGCCGTATCATATTCAATTTATTATTCTATTGTATACTTTTCTTTTTGAGGACGCGGATAAATAATCTCATAGAATTCGTAACAGTATTAGGAGAGCTTACAACCTTCGTAAAGACTATTATGTAGAAGTTATATTACGAGTCACTATTTTAACTGTGGATACATCACCTTTCCATAAAACTATGCTAAAAACTATTCTGCCAAAACAACTCAAAAACGGAATAACATAAATATAAGAATTGTAAGACTTTTAAATTGTAGTATGTTTATTTATGCATACAAAGTCATATGTAATCTATATAAGTAACTATATTTAACATTATGTGTATTCTATAATACTGAGATGTTATTTTAAGGAAGATTTTTGTTTTGAGTTTGTTATTTTTTTTTTGTTTTGTTGTTGTTGTTTTTGTTATTCTTTTGTTAATGCACCTATCATGCATTATCTCTGCACCACCTTATGGTCGACTGGAAGAGAATGCCCATGGCATTAAGTCCGCCTGTGTACAAGTTTTGTTTTGTGCATTAAATATAAATAAATAAATAAATAAATAATAAAATAATTTGTTGTAAAAATCATGGTCACCCGAAACGCGACTAAGTTTCAATTAAGCTTTCGTTCGTTGCGAGGAACCTAAGCCAGCCGATTGTGTAACCTCCAAGCAAAATAGATTACTGGATTTACTAGCGCCATTGTTTACACTGTGGCCCCGAGATAAATTTGATTGAGTTCGCCCTCTGCGCTGGATTGCGATGTAAAATTTTGCTTTTTAGTGGATAGCGCTACCAGATTAAAAAGCACTTAGCGCTTACATTTGGTGGAATAAAATAGATTTTGATTGAGAAGATGGTATTTGGATCGTTAGTAGTTCTAAACTTAACAATTTTACAGAAAAATCTTTGCTGTGTTGATTTTTATAGCTCTGAGTATAAGCAGAATGGTCCATAAAATGTGAGTGAAACAGGTGAGTGAAGTTAAAATTGGGTTCTCATGAGATATGGTCCGATTTAATGGATCTAAATAGAACAATACTTAAACATAGACAAGAAAATCGTGCCTTGGCACCAGATGCTCGTGTGCGATTTAATGTAAAAAAAAATTTTTTTTTTGCTTCGATGTGCGGTTGATCTCAAGGCCCACCTTATGTTAAGTAGTCACCGGAGCCCATTAAAGACATCTAAAACGTAAATGCATTACTGCTGCACAGCAGAAATAGGCACGGTGGTGGTACCTAACCGTGCGGACTCACAACACGTCTTACCTCCAGTAATTACGCAAATTATAATTTTGCGGGTTTGGTTTTAATTACACGATGTTATTCCTTCACTGTGGAACTCATTAGAAAATTTGGTACCCGCCTGCGGTATTCGAACACCGGTGTATCGCTTCAACACGAATGCACTGGACGTCTTATCCTTTAGACCACGACGACTTCATTATTTATCTATAGTTATTTATTTAAATGCAGTATCAAAACGAAAAAAATATATTCTTATGTTTGTTTGTACGTTTTAAACTTCCCTTTGCGCATTCCTAGCCCATTCATAGCTTCGCACAGTTGTTGAATTGTAGAGAAATTTTCGGCTTCATTTATGCATAAAATATAGTAAACAACACACCAAATACACTCTTTATGAGACGAATGCTCATGTAAAAATATTAATGATTTTAAAATTAATATTACACTAAATAATTTTAAAACTATAAAAATATTTAACTTTGGTAATCCGTTTTACAAAAAATAAAAGTATGTGTATTGTTTTGTATCTTATAATATGTTTATATTATTATATGTATATTTTACTGGTGGTAGGACCTCTTGTGAGTCCGCATGGGTAGGTGCCACCACCCTGCCTATTTCTGCCGTGAAGCAGTAATGCGTTTCGGTTTGAAGGGTGGGGCAGCCGCTCTAACTATACTTGAGACCTCAGAACTTATATCTCAAGGCGGGTGGCGCATTTATGTCATAGATATCTATGGGCTCCAGTAACCACTTAACACCAGGTGGGCTGTGAGCTCGCCCACCCATCTAAGCAATAAAAAAAAAAGAAGGAGAGAGAGGACGAGAATCGGTGAGGTGCTATCTGCTAACAACAGTGCTTCATAATAACCACGGTCAATCTAAAAAGGATGCAAAGACGTAGGTAAACAAACCAGATCTGTTAACCGTAGACTTCGTTAGGACTTCAAAAACAAAACTCACAGGCTCACCGTTCAAAAAAATTTGATTTCGTTCATTCGCAGACCACAAAAGTATTTTGTGGTCGTAAAGCAAAGCCGAAAACATTGTTTGAACCGAAGCGAAAAAGTCAAAGCCTAGGTTTTATTACTTTAGGTCTAGACTGCCTTCGGAGCTGCTCCTAATATTGGTGGCGGCTTAAGGGGCCTCGAATCGGGTCGTTCGGATTGAGCACAATTTCTTATGTTGTAAATGTAAGATTTCGGGGTATTATTTTGAGTAGCGATAATAAAACTTTATTATTTATTGACTATTATTCTCTCTCTCTCTCTCTCTCTTCCCAGCTATTTATCCCACATGGTGGTGGGGTCAGCTTTCCTGACTTTACTCCTCCACTTCGCTCTGTCTTCGACATCCTCGTCAGCAACATTGCATTATCTCTTGTTCTTCAGCACTACGTCCCTCCACCTTGTCCTGGGTCTACCTCTAGGTCTCCGACCGGGGAGGTCGAGCAGTAGCGCCAAATTTCCGACGTAGTCAGGCGGCTTCTTTTTCACGTGACCATACCATCTCAGCTCATTTATTGATTATTACTGATTTTATTTATTTTATTTAATGCTTAAATGGGTGGAGGAGATCACAGCCCACCTGGTGTTAAGTGGTTACTGGAGCCCATAGACATTTAGACCGTCAATCCGCCGCCCACCTTGAGATGTAAGTTCTAAGGTCTCAGTATAGTTACAACGGCTACCCCACCCTTCAAGCCGAAACGCTTTACTGCTTCACGGCAGAAATAGGTGGAGTGGTGATATCTATGTTGCAATCAAAAAAATTCAATGTGTATTTAAGTACATATCCGTCAAGCGCTCCCATAATTATTTGGATGATGAACTAAGAAATACCATCGTCAGTAAATATCAGCCACGTCAGCGGCGTAGCCAAGCCTTTGCCTACCTTTGATAATGATTTACAAGCCTCAACTTATCTGGGTTATGTATAAATCGGTTGATCTATATCTCGTTTTTATATCGTACCGTGTTAATAAAATTTTAATACAGCTCACTCTAACTCATCCTCTATTCAAGCTCCCGACAGAGGGCCGTAATAGGATTTTGATATTGTGCCGGCCATTGCTAGACGACAAAGTCCATATTGAATTATAATCTTCTATTGTTAGGTAAAATTTCATTTTAACGCAAGGATAGTTCACGGTTTTATGACAAAAGGACGCGGTGGATTTTAGTGGCCGTTTTCGGCTGAAAAGGCAACTTTGACGGCAGGTGGGGAAGGACGTAATGGCATTGTTATGGGCGCTGGGTCGGAGTGGAAATAAAAAACTGAAATGATCAAGTTTAGTATAAACACTGACCTCTATTATTGAGTTCAATTGAATATTTTGAATGGGGATGATAAATGTGTAGTTTTTTTTTGGTGAAATGTTCAAATTGCGACTCGTTTGGTGCAACGTAATCATACCAATCAAATATATCCACCGCTCGCCTCTGATATTTAATCTCTTCTTTTCTATTCGAATTAATTTCGCAGTATTCACGCTGTACCTAAGAAGTTTACTTATCCTTTGATGTAAAAAGAAATATCAATAAATATTTTTTAATACGAAATTCGTTTGGAATTATGCATGTCCATAAGACGTGGAATGTCTTTTGCCTAAATATAGGATTTACGAGTTTTTCATTCACGTTGCAGAGAAGAAGTATGACAAACTCGAAAAACTACTCATCACCAGCAAAATGGAAGGAAAGAGGCTAAGAAGGCGTAGTCCCATGCGCTGATCCGACTAAATTAAGACGACATTGGACTCCAGCATCAATGTAGCTATCCACTGCGCAGAGGACAAGAAAGAATTGAGGAACATAGTCCGAACTAAATAGCTCCCAAAAGATCACGCCTTTCAGAACTGAGGAACGCGATGCAAGGAGGAGATAGAAAATTCAACGGAGATTTAGCCATCTTAAAAATGAAATCTATGGTAAAAGTACAACATTCAAATGTCCAAGAATGAGAGACCCTGGTCGTCCGTGACCAAGAAAACTAATATATTCGAACCGTCAGAAATGAGATAAAATGAGAACAATAAATGCGAGACTAATCTAGAAAAGTAGTATTAATTATGTTCACTCACTTTTTTTTTGCCTAGAGCTAGTTATATAGCTCCCATACAAGGGGTTATACTAGCTTCACTGAATGTGCAAGCGAGCTTATGGGGTTCGGTCTAGAAGACTTCTAGCATCGGTCTTATGAATCTACCAGCGAATCGTAGAACAGCTAGAAACTTGACTGTACCTGTGGGTTAAATTACATGTCGATTCCTTAGTCCACATTCGACGGGTTGACGAGGATGGTGACCGGTGCTTGTAATACCTAATATCTAACCGATAGTAGATCGGGAAAATCCGAAATAACATCACGAAAAGTGGACCAGCTACTTAAGAAATCTGAAAAACATAATATCGAAGAAGACTTACGTGAGATTTTTAAGATATTTAATATTATCCCTCACGTTTATCGATAACATACAAATATCTGTAATTCAAAATGAAATCTTTCAAATCGATTTCGTTATGCAGAAAAGAACCAATATCTTCAACATCCACTTAGGTATCGAAGTATAATTTATATTTATTTTTTGTTCCTTTCATTTTTTTTATGTTATAAAAAAAATAAAAAAAATCTTGACAGGAAGTGACACGAAAATTAGAGTTTTTTTCGATGATCCGTAGCTCATGGTTACATTACAAATACCTGTTATTAAATTGTTACTAAAGTCCACATTTATACATCATAAAGTGGCTGCCGCCCCAAGCTTTTGAAATATACATTGTAGCTTTAGAGCTATAGGTATGCTATAAATATAATTACTCAAATTCGAAAAATTTACGTACCTATTTTATTTATACTTAGGCTCGATGTTCCTTCATCATGGAACTTTCATGATGTCCTGGAATTTCACTCAGTCAGTAAGTATCTACAGTCGGCATCATTGCGCCACTTTGAGAAGGCGGCACGACATGAGAACCCTCTTGTTGTGGTCGCTGGAAACTACATACCCGGTCCTGTAGACCGAATGGTAAACAGTCGATGTCGCCCAGAACACGTCATTACGGATCCTCTCGATCCATTAACGGTGCTTTTAGGTACCCCAAGCACCGGTCACCGTCCCTGAGAAGCACTGCTCTTGATAGGGCCAGTGTTAGTAACACTACGGTTTGAGCCCCGTGAGCTCACCTACACGTCAAGGAGAAGCTGAAATAGCCTTGAGAGGCTATCAGCACAGGAGGAGCAATAAATCCTGGAAGAACACTTTTTTAATTTCCTTTGTACGCACTTACAACCCATTTATTTGGAGTACTCACCGTTGCCCATAGAAGTCTACAATAGCACAATTATTCGCTGTCAACCGCTAAATATTCTCCGTAAACTTCGCATAAAAAAGGACATGTCATAGCGCATATATTCTAATCGTTCAGAATCATGAAACGCTTCGGTGACTCATTTCTAAACACAGGATCGCCTTTAATTGGCGCTGTACGTTCTTTCGAGTAGCCGTTTAGTGTGTCCATTGCTTATTTTGAAATGACCATGTAGTCCTATTCTCTATTTCAATTAAATTCATTGTTTGATTATCCCATCATCTCATTTTTACCATCGCACCGCCTGCCACCGGAGTAGAGTTCATCCGTAATACCTGGAGTCACTGCGTTCATTCACAGTGCGTTTCCAGAGACCTTTTTTGCCACGTACCATCCGGCTTTGGAATGAGCTCCCCTCCACGTTGTTTCCTGGCGCTACGACATGTCCTTCTTGAAACCAGGCTTGTGGAGAGTACTTAACGGTAGGCAGCAGCTTGGCTCTGCCCCTGGCATTGCTGCAGTCCATGGGCGATGGTAACCACTCAGCATTAGGTGGCCCTATGCTCTTCTGGCAACGATCTGCCAACAAGGGCAATAAATTTTTGAAGTCGTCGTGGCCTAAAGGATAAGATGTCCGGTGCATTCGGATCTAGCGATGCACCGATGTTCGAATTCCGCAGGCGGGTACCAATTTTTCTAATGAAATACGTACTTAACAATTGTTCACGATTCTACTTCCACGGTGAAGGAATAACAACGTGTAATAAAAATCAAACCCGCAAAATTATAACTTGCGTAATTACTGGTGGTAGGACCTCTTGTGAGTCCGCACGGGTAGGTACCACCGCCCCGCCTATTTCTGCCGTGAAGCAGTAATGCGTTTCGGTTTGAAGGGTGGGGCAGCCGTTGTAACTATACTGAGACCTTAGAACTTATATCTCAAGGTGGGTGGCGTATTTACGTTGTAGATGTCTATATGGGCTCCAGTAACCACTTAATATCAGGTGGGCTGTGAGCTCGCCCAACCATCTAAGCAATAAAAAAAAATTAAAAAAATGTGTTTGCTTCTATTTTTCTTAACCTCATCGTAGTGATATCGATACGTCTTTTTAGGAGCACAGAATATTGTATTACGATGTTTCCAAACTTTGATGGTAGTATCGTTTTACTTTAAGTTCACTGTTTTGCTTTCTTCCGAGCTTCAGGTTCGGATTTCAATTGTTTTGAGTGTATATAGAACGAATACCCAATTACGACCTTTTTCAAAAGCATTTTACCAGTTTTTAGGTCTTACAAGAGTTATTTTTGCCATCACTATAACTAGTACTAAGTATTTAATTATTTAACTTGATTGTTTCTAAGGGATTTTTAAAATAAATATAATCTTTTAAATCTTTTGTTGTTTGGTCGTCTAGTTTGTCAGGCAATTAGTGACTCCGATTTCTGTACAAGAGGGTTTGGATCCGATCCATCCCAAGTGCATCCTTTGAAGCTTTTTTTTAACGCTGCGGAATCCACTCACGGTTACCCGGTCTAGGGGGGTTATAGAACGAGTTATGTCGGACTCCGGCGCCTCCAGAGAAGAAGAGGGAGAAGAGGAAGAACGAGGTCCTCCTCTTCTTCCAATTCCTGCTGGGAGACTACGCCTTGAGAAAGGCGCGCGAGGCGCTGCGCTGCGTCAGGCACACAAGACCCGCCCCGCAAAATCCGGACCGACAGCCGAGCACCGGGCGCCCCCGCATCCGGTGCCCGACAGCCCTTATCGGAGATGAACGGGAGTTTCACGCCGCGCCGCCCACTCTGCCTTATTCGCTGAGGAGCCGAAGAGGTATCCCTTTTGCGCTCCTTAGTCACACGGAACGCCATGACCAGGTCGCAAAATCTGGCCATGCCCTCCCACGAACTCTGGTCCTCTAACATGCGGGCGTCGACAACCCGCAAGGTGACGTCCCTCCCCAGCACCGCGATGAGATCTCGCCGCGAGTGCTCCCAACGCCGACACTCTTTGAGCGCGTGCTGAGCGTCATCTTCCGGACGCCCTCACTGGTGGCAACCCGGATGTGGCTCTCTCCTGCAGACCCTCCACAGGTACCTCCTGAAGCAGCCGTCCTCATGCAAACCTGCAGACAAGATATTCATGATCTAATAATCGATCTTTGCGACTCACTTCAGGTGGTGTGCTTCGGCAGAGTCGAGGTGTCATCGCTCGAGTGGAATCGGAGCACATTCGTTGCCTGACTTTGGTAGAGTGAAGAAAAAAATAAAAAAAGAACTGTCATAATTTCGTGCTGCCCAATCTCTTTGCACGACTACCCACTACACGCCCACAATGTCAAGAAACAATAAAGATATCGGCCCATTCTGCGGCATAGTATATACAAAAAAATAAGAAAAACTAAATATGATAGGGAAAAATGAGTTTCCTATCGCAGCGTTCAGATTGTCTTGATAAATCGTCTTAGAGGACAGGTATCGACCGTTATTTGTCTTCATAAATTCCTCAAAACACCATCAATCTTAGCCTCAGTCGTTCGGCCGGGCTGTAATGAAACTAATTTATCAGATACTCTCTAAAAGCACCTGCTGCTTCCGCGTCTCAATTTTGCATAAAGTACGTTTTTCGATATTCAATATTTTACGTTGCAATTAATTTGTTGATAAGTTAGTTACTCTCTCTATCGTGATTTTGATTGCGCGGTTCCGTGGGTAGTCTTTAAAGCCTGTAAATCTCCCCGGAGAATGGACAGCAGCATTTCTTAAGTATCATACAAACTGCAATCACCAGCCTACATTTCTCAAGATCATATGGGGTCTTCTGCGTGAGTCTTGGTTCAGGTGATAAGGGCTTTAGGAACTGTGTCCAATTTCACACACAAATTTATACAAATACTTTTATAAATTATCAGAAGGTGAAGAGCAACAAACACAAGCACAGGTAGATATTTCAAAGCTAAAGGTAAGAGAAAGTCTAGACACAGAATAAGCTATAAACTGTTTATATTAAAAACTAGCTTTTACCCGCGACTCCGTCCGCGTGGAATAGTTACTTTGGCATAACGCTAAATTTTACCCCCACTTCATTTACGTAGATAGTGAAAATATTTTTGAATTATAGAATGTTAAAGAGCTATTTAAGCCCCTATTTTGAAACATTATTTATTGATGCTCCACTTGTATTAGTCTTACCGTAATGTTATATTAGTCTATAGCCTTCCTCAATAAATGGGCTATCTAACACTGAAAGAATTTTTGAAATTGAACCAGTAGTTCCTGAGATTAGCGCGTTCAAACAAACAAACTCTTCAGTTTTATAATATTAGTATATATTTTTAATATTATTCTAAGTTGATATAAATTAAAAAAAAATATCAACGTTTTTAATGTAATATAGGTATAAATAATAAATAAATAAAATGTACACCGAACGGCCCGAAAAAATTTGTAGACTCGTGAAAAATGTTGTAAAAAGCAAATGATTTATACGAGCCTCCTCAAAAATTTAGTAAACCACGACACCGATTTATTACGCTACCAATAGACTATAGTCTGGATAGAAGTGGCAAAGTTTTTCTGTTTAAATCGAGTTCGTATCTGGTATCACTGATGCGACATCCGAAATCCTAATATTATTTAATATATGACAGAATGGGCGGCGTCTTTCAGGCATCTATTGGCTTCAGCTATAAGCTACCCAAAGTCGAAGCTGTTTCACTAGAAAATTGTAAGATATATTAACATCGCGTGAAGTTTTGTTCTACGAAACTTTTTCACCGTTTTTACTAAAGCGTTTTTGCTAATGGCGTTTAAGCAAATAGTTTGTTAGGGTATCCAAGCAAACGCACTTGTTAATTTAAAAATATGAGCCATCGCGGGAAGGCTGGCACATGTAAAAAACCATTGATATTCTTTTGTACCGGTATAGATAAAAGGATAGTTTATGATAAGTAATTCATGTGGCCTAATGAAAAATAAAATATGAATACAAAGAAACAGTCTTTTGCGGCTTGCACATGGTGACGCGTCGTTACAACGTATGTATATACTGTCATAAAGCACGGCGCTTCGTCACCACGGCATGCGTCGTAACGCCAGCAATTGGATAGCACCTGTCACCGCATCAGAGTTCATCCATATTACTTAAAACCACTAGGTTGATCCACAGTGCTTCCAGATCCCGGATCTTTTCTGGAACATAAGTACCAAGCGGTTCTCTAATGAAATTACCTCCTGGATATTTCTTAAGCGCTACGATAATTAGTCTTTCTGGAAAATTCTCAGCGATTGTCACTGCCGACATCCATGAGCGACGATAACCACTCACCAGGAGGTGGGTATAACAAACAAATATGTTACAATTTCCAGATCTATAAAATATATTTATTTGCCAATTTCATACTCTGCTTTGGTCTGTAGCACGTATTTTCGTTTCCCTAATTTAAGCGGCGCTTAATACAAAGTCCTCTTTAAGATTTGTTCTCGATGTTTTTTCTTTTATATTTTCTTTAATACGATGCTTTAATTAATGGGTTTTTGCGAATATTTGAAAGGTGCAAATATTGTTTGTTGTACTGGTTTAAAAGCATATACTACTAACAGTTTCCATTTAATTTTAAAAGTATATTCGTCAAACTTTCATGACTGTTGTGTGTAAAACTGATGAAAACCCGCGACTCCGTTTGCCTCAAAATTTAATAGCAACGATTTTAAATCTTATTTACAGTACATTGACCACCTAGTTACTTACAAAAGTATGACTTTTCGATTAGTGTAGAAAGTACTATCGGACAATATCATGCGTACTGAAATAACATGTATCTTTCGTTTTGAATATTTTAGCGTTACGTAAGCGATTGTAAGTTACAAATCAAATTAATAAAAGAATTATAGTAAAACAATTTTATTATTGTATGGAAATGGTAGGGCCAGGCAAAGGGGGAAGAGGTCAACCGAAGAAGACATGGATGGAGTGTGTGAATGACGATATGAGAGAGAGAGAGGAGTGAGTGTTCAGCTGACGGCTGATAGAAGAGAATGGAAGAGAAAAATTCGCTGTGCCGACCCCACCTAGTGGATAAGGCGAAGACAAAGAAAAAAAAAAGTAAAACAATATATTAAGAAAATCTTAATAAGGGGCCGGTGGTGAACCCCACTAAGAAAAGAAAAACTCAATTAGAATTTAAGCAAAACATTCCAGGAAATACCTACTAACACAGAAATGCTTGTTATGTATTAAAAAATATATTAGGAGGCAGTACGCGCGTATTGTTATAAATAAATTATTGGATGGTTACGTATCAAAAAGACGTATGAAGAAAATCTAAGCATGCATGTTAATTTGCTAACACATTTACTGGGCGAGAAAGTAGCACTTTCTTCCCTGATAGTGATGAAAATAGCGAAACTAAACTCTGCCTCGCCACCTGAGAAAACAGATTACAAACAGCTATACTTACTAAAGTAGTCCCTATTAAGGGATGAAGTTTCAATATTTCAATATTCAAAATGCCGCTCTATTAAGGGATGAAGTTTCAATATATTGCCGCTTATTACGTTTCTATGACATTAAAAAATTTAACTAATCTTAAAATTTAAAATACCCATCACCACTCGCTCAGATTGTCCGTTTTCAATCCTGCTGTTTTATGAAAACAGAAGGTTCACCTTTTTATTTGTCGATTACGTCCAACGAATAACATAAAAAAATATAATATTAAATCCTATTCATCTTTTTTAGGAGCGTTGAACCAAATAAAAAGGAAAAATATCTCACTAGCCTCGACGCCAAGCTTAAAAAGAGACTTTGCCTCAAAGAATTCGTAAGCCGTTGTGGCTCTTAATAAAATGGAAAATCTGTCAATGGTGGTCAAATTAAAGTTGACCCATACTTTTTCTTTAAATTTAACTGAATACGTATCTAAATAAAATGGACATACTTGTTTACATTTTTACGAAATATTTGATGTAAATCTCTTGGAAGTTCTCCTGTGTCCATCTTTACGAGGCTCAAAGAAGATACAATATACTACAGTAGACAGGAATTGGAAAATCTAGTGCAGTACTCACTCAATCTCGGTTGAGTGACGACATATGCAGAGTGGCTGGCAAAGAGGTGGTGGAAACGCCTATGTCCAGTAGTGGACTGCTATTGGCTGATGATGTTGAAGCAGGCATCTAGCTCTATCAGAAGTATTGCTGGTCTCTATGGTCAGCGGAACCATACCACGAGGTTGGCTATCAATAACAGAAAAAAGACATTAAAATTATTTCATAGCCATACATCACGCCGTGAGTGCTGTAAGCGCCTCACGAAATACGAAAACTAATAGTAATGACGTACGTAACAATTATTACTAGTAATTGTGAAGTCATTATGTTTAAAATTTTGGAAACAATGTCATAAGAAAAAAAAACTTCTGCTATTTGAATGGGGTAAACTTAATTTAAACTAAAAGAGGGTAAACTAAAATTTCAATTAAAAACATCGAACTGTTGATGCTAATACTAAACAAAACGGACCTTTAATTACAAAGATAAACGCTGTGTATTACGCAAAATGTCGCTTAAGCTACATAAATACCCCTCGATATTATCTTTCTAGAATCGACGATTTCACTAAACCACTATTGGTACCATTTTTTATAAATGGCGAAATTTGAACCTTCAAGTATAGGGTAATCCCCACATATTTCTGTTTATTCCAGTTTACAGTACAAGTTTTGTATAGTAGTCAAGATATTCTCGTTGTATGGTCTATGACCGTATGGTCTATGGTTCCGCATAGGCTCCTTTAACCAAATAGCGGTATCAAATAAAAAATACGCTTTGTGAGTAGTTGTTCTTGGCATGTACCCAAAATGCAGAAGAAAGTTTGTTATTAATTAATTTAATACAGTCAGATATCTTTAAGTCAGACGCTTAGTCTTTGGCAATAAAAAATAATATGAATTCACTTTTTACAACACCCCGTATCGTATAGTGAATACATACTCACGTCCGACGGATGGCGTTGACGGAAACATTATTAATATTGGGGTTCCGTACGTAAGTTAGGGCTCCTCTAAGCAAGAGTTCGGGTAAACAATTTAGTCGCCTATACTGTTATTATGATTTTCCCGCCGTTCAACCCTTTTGCGGGGGATATCTCTCGAGGTGCCATTAAGAACGAAATCGTTATGTCAAACGGTTTTGAATGAGGCTCTGTGTTTTTACAGGTTTTCGGCAATGGCTTCAAGCTTAAAAATATTTTGTATTTGTATGAAATTGTGCTTTTTTATTAGAAAAAAAGACAAATGTATTGGTAAGGTCGTTAAATAAATATATACTAGACGATGACCAAGCCTTGCTCGGTATATTTTATTTTTTGATAAATTGTGTTTTTCTGGTGTCTTAACAACGCCATCTGCTGAAATACCTTTAGTGTTATTGTGTCTTTAAAAATAGTATTATTATTCGCCAATAGATGTCTGGAAGAGGATTATTGAAAACACGAATAAAACAACATTTTCTGAAAATAAATCGTAGCTAGATCGATTTATCGCCCCGAAATCCCCTGTATACTAAATTTTATGAAAATCGTTGGAGCCGTTTCCGAGATTCATATTATTATAATATATTATTATAATATAATATTTTAATATACAAGAATTTCTCGTTTAAAGGTATAAGATATGTCGAAGAAACCAAAATTATTAACACCATCGTTAGTTCATCATCATAGGGGCGAATATGGTGATCGAGCTAAGATAAATATTGACTTCACCAATGACGTTTGTTGTCTTAGAACAATTTAGAAATCTTCTCTTGACGTTAGCAAACGAAAACGAATGACAGTTCTTAGGACCGGCAGGCGGAGGCACCGCTCTTCAAGAAGGCTAGTTGGTAAGTGTGATGGCGTCTATGCGCCTCCATCGGCTAGGCTCTGTCGTAGCACGAAGTTAGCCGAGTATCGACGATACCGCAATCGTGCTGCATTTCGTTTAGCTACCAAACTAATGACCGTCTCCGACATATATTTTAAGTTGAGGCTAATTACTGTAATCCTGTCTATTTCTGTTGCTATTTAATTATTCGTTTTCACCACTTATTCTGTTACCGGAACTAATAGGCCAAGAACTCTGCTCATATGACAAACAAAGTTTTATGTATGGCCCTTTTTCAGACGAGACTTTCAGAGAGCTTCAGTGGGTAGAAAATTCTCCGTCGTAGCCAATTTTCATGATCGGCACTAAATGATAAACATCTGGTCCATGGGTATCGGTTAATCTATCAGATAAAAACCGTAAAAATGTAGATAAAGGAACACGCTGTACAGTCGTAATATTTGAAGTATGTACTTGAATAGCTTAATCACTATTTTTATACTATTTCCGATGCTTCGAAAACCATAGTGGTTACGTGCTACTGAATAAATGAAATGGATATTTCTATATACTAGTGTATATAAGTCGAAGTTTTTATATTTTTATAATGCTTAGATGGGTGGATGTTCGTGCTGGAGTCATGGTCCAGGTGGATGTCTGATCCTTCGGCTGGTCGTAGGACCGTCGAGGCGATTTGCCCAGCCCTTGTGGACTGGGTGAATCGTGACAGAGGACGACTCACTTTCCGGTTCACGCAGGTGCTCACTGGGCATTGTTGCTTCGGTGAATTCCTGCACCGGATCAGAGCCGAGCCGACGGCAGAGTGCCACCATTGTGGTTGCGACTTGGACACGGCGGAGCACACGCTCGTTGCCTGCCCCGCATGGGAGGGGTGGCGCCGTGTCCTTATCGCAAAAATAGGAAACGACTTGTCGTTGCCGAGTGTTGTGGCATCGATGCTCAGCGACGACGAGTCGTGGAAGGCGATGCTCGACTTCTGCGAGTGCGCCATCTCGCAGAAGGAGACGGCGGGGCGCGTGAGAGACCCACAAACCCGCCGCCGTCGAGCGGGGGTCAGGGAGGCGGATTTCGCCCAAGCCCTGGCCATCTAAGTGTTTCGGGTCCCCTTCACATGTTGGTCTGGGGACCGGCAAAGGGGGCCTAAGAAGTCAACGTGCAAGCTGCTCTGCACGCGTTTTACGCAAGAGCATCCGGGTGATGGAAGGTCGGCTATCCTCGAACCACGCTGGATCCAACGGGGTATTCCGTAGGATAAACCATTTTAACCGGCGCCTACTAGGCGGGCTCCAGATAGCCTGCCGACCGAGAGGGCTGGCGGTCGTGGTGCCGACGACCGCCGGTCCGGCGTCCTGAGGGCGAGGGTGATGGGAGAGATGTGCTCCGCACTAAACGTTTTACTTTTCCCCCTTTGCCTTTTCGTGAGTTTTGTCTCATGCGAGGTTTGGACGTTGATTGTTGAGCGACAGGAGGTTTAAATAAAATAAAAAGGTTTGATGAGCTTTCAGCCCACCTGGTGCTAAGTGGTACCCGTGCGGACTCACAGCAGGTCCTACCACCAGTAAACAGTATGTATACTCACAGAAACCAGAAAATATAAACATACCATTTAAATAACATTCACGTTGTTCTAAACTCGAATACGATAATAAACAGTGAGAAAGCATCCAGGGGATGTCACGTCATAACTGACACCCCAACGCACCCCGGCCTGTCACGGGGAGGTGGATTCTGCAAACTTTTTGATTAATTACATTTCGTTCGTCGTAGAAATATTGCCACATTCCAGGTACGCAAAGTTACGCGAAATAATGTAGACTTAATTGTTTCGTAGAAGTGGATTTTGTTATGATACGTCAAGCTCTCGGCACGTCGTAAGTTATTAACATATGAAACTAATTTGAATATGAATACAATTGCGACATAAGGTCGTATATACTGGCTTTAGGTTCGCTTCAAGTAGAGTCCGAATTTTCAATGCACTTTTCCTTGTTTCGAACTTGCAAAATTTATAGGTTCTCGTAATGTATTTTTTTTAATTTTTTATTTATGTACACACAGAAAAGATGACGTAGTACAGAGTAATAGGAAAATTATGTACAAAGGCGCTGCTTATTTCTTTAAGAAATCTCTTCCAGTAGACCTGCGAGAGGATTATGAGAATAATAATTAAAAGTGATGGGTGTGTGTAGAACTAATAACACATAACACATAGCAAATATTGTTAAACTTGAATACAAAATATTATACGTAAGACAATATATACGAAGCGTATAGAACAATGATCATTCGGTTGATGAGAGATCGAATTGTTTGACCTTGTATTTAAAAACAGAAACAGACTTGCAAACTCGGATGTCAGCCGGCAACGAATTCCACAGTCTGACCGCGTGCACAGTAAAGGAGTGAGAATAGAAATTGGTTTTGTGGGAAGGGAATAACAAAACAGAACGTTGGTTGGACCTGCAGGGAGCATCAGGAGAACGAATGAAAGAGAATCGCTCACGTAAATATAAGGGAGAAGTGGGCTTATGTAGGATATTGAATAGGAGACATAATATGTATAGTAAGCTCTTAGTTCGCATGAGAACACTAGGATATTGTTTATTTTTCCTAGGAAGCAGTCAGACCATTCGCCCCTATATATATAGGTAGTAGACTCTTAATACGATACAAATAAGAACTGAGGAATTGTTTGAGATGATTCCTCATCTCCTGTTTATCATCGCACCTCTCGCCATCGGAGCAGAGCTCATCCATATCATCTGGAATCACTGCGTTCACCGACAGTGCGTTTCCAGAGGTCTTTTTTGCCACGTACCATTCGGCTATGTGCTCCCCTCTACGGTGTTTCCCGAGCGCTATGATATATGATATATATAATGTTCTTCTTTAAAAGAGGCTTGTGGAGAGTATTAAGCGGTGGGCAGCGGCTTGGTTCTGGCCCCGGCATTGCTGAAGGCCGTATGCTCGTCTGCCTACAAGGGCAAGAATTTTTTATATCTAAATCAGGTCTTATTTGTGGGTGTAAGTTATCTTTTTGAGGCAACCCACACGTACTTGTGGGTTGCCTGGTTTTTGTTTTCGATTTTATTTCAATTAACGATGAGCAATCAAGAATGAAGAGATATATGTAATGTCAATTCTGCCGACTTGAAGTATATCTGAAATTGACAGGAATATCTAAATCTTCGATGGTCTATGTCCCATCGTGGCGCCTCGGCTCCAAGTTTATTACCTGACATGTTTGAAATACCCGTTTTGTGTGGGGGGGAAGGTGCCCCGCCAAAGTAACGATGCTGAATTTTTCTCAGCGACTTCCACTGTAACGTGTTAAATTGGGTAAATCATAAAATAAGGGTGTATAGATCAAAAGTTCACATCGAACGAATCAAAGGTTTGATGTTCATGTGACGTTAGAAATGAAATTAGACTTTAAAAACAAAAGCGTTAAGGCTTATATTCATATTACTATTTAGTGTTATATAAGATGTTTTAATGGTATCGGTCTCGGTATTTATTTGAGTAGTGCAAATGTGCCAAAGTGCTTTTTCAAAATTATGTTTGTTTTTAATATGAAACCTTTTGTGTATGTTAATTTATTGGACATTAAGAAACAAAGGTTCGTATTTCAAGGATGAGAGGTTCGGCAGACAACATGACCCTTCTAGAAATATTATTATTCACTTTCTAAGCTGTGCATTAATTACCTGTCGTTTCAGAAGTTTCTTTTTCACTAACTTTGCACTTGTGGTAGGACCTCTTGTGAGTCTGCGCGGGTAGGTACCACTACCCTGCCTATTTCTGCCGTGAAGCAGTAATGCGTTTCGGATTGAAGGACGGGGCAGCGGCTATAACTATACTGAGACCTTAGAACTTGTATCTCAAGGTGGGTAGTGTACTTACCTTGTAGATGTGTATGGGCCCCAGTAACCACTTAACACCAGGTGGACTGTGAGCTCGTCCACCCATCTAAGCAATTAAAAAAAACCCGCAATGTATGAACGGAGAAGACAGACTAGCTTCCGTGAATCGATTCTTAATTGCGTTTCATTGCGCGCTCTGAGAAACATTTTATTATAAGCAAGAAACACGATGGAGAGTTCATTCCATATCCAGATGATGTGTGGAAAAAATTATCCTCAGATTCCTTTGGTTTCGAGCAGGAGAGTTGAATTTTACTCCCCCTCATCGGAGTAAAATTGGAATGTTAACAAGGACATGATGGAATCATCTCGAAGGGCTCCACTTCGAATAATCTCCTCGGAGCTTGCACTAGAAGCAACCGAAGTGCGAAGTCCGTTAGTGGACCTATAGGAATCGAACAGAAGGAATCTGACAAGACCTGAATCGCACTGATATTTTCAATATAAGTTTGCATATATACAAGTCCTGAACTATAGCAATTGGACCATCGATCTACCGAGCTCTTCTACTCATTGTCGTTATCTCCAAAACTCGTTCGGTATATTAGAAAAAATAATTACAATTAATTGCATTACCAAAACTCGTACGGTAAGTTAGAAAAAAAATTACCAAAAAAAAATTATTACAACTAATTGCATTACCAAAACTTGTTCGATAAGTTAGAAACTAAATTAGTACAAAAAAATACAACTAATTTCATAAGGTTGCCAAATGCATCAGTAGTCAGCAGAATCACGTTCCGTATTTTGATGTCAACTTCAATAATACAAAAAACTTTATGTGTCTTTAGTACAAACATTCAAATTCTAGTATGATTCAAAACGATGGACTAGAATCAAATTTGCATTCAAATATAGGCAGACAAGAGACGGAGTTATGAAAAGGTTATGTGATGAAAAGTTTACTCGAAAAAAACAAAGGATTCGCCCACACATTGAGCCTGATTCCGACTGATACAAAACCCTACTATGGTTTATGGGATCCCAAATTATCTTTAGTTATTCCCGTAATCTAACTAAACCATTGATTAATAATTAACAACATAAACAATCGCCTAATAAAGTCAGTGGAAGGCAAATACATTAATTTGACGATCAAACGGAATTCCTGTGAGCGGCCATTTGTCTGAGCCCGCCCGTTTCAACTGTTACTCGAGTGTGGAGCTCTTACACGGACGCACAGTGAATGGATGTGCCAACAACATGGAACAGGAAGGAGAGAAAATCATTATCTGAAGAACATAAGTTAGTTGTTTAAAGCCATTAAATTATTATTGACTAGCGACCCGCCCTCGCTTCGCTTCGGAAACTGTAATCTATTATTGATTTTTCCACTATTTAATTGATGTTATTATACATATAAACCTTCCTCTTCAATCACTCTATCTATTAAAAAAAACCGCAAATCCGTTGCGTAGTTTTAAATATTTAAGCATACATAGGGACAGAGAAAGCGACTTTGTTTTATACTATGTAGTGAAGTGAAACTTCTTTAGAATCGTGATTTCGATGAGATTACTAAAGCATAATGTGATTGCAGTTTTACATTAACCATTTGGTATTTAGTATATGATTATTGTCCACCTGATGGTTGTCTGCAAGAGATCGCTTTTGTATTTCGTATTTCGTTTTATTTATTTATTTTGTGTACAATAAAGCATACTCTCTTTCTATATCTTTAAATATGTTTGAGCTCAACTTTAGGCTTCAAGCATAATTACATAAACCAACACTACTATCTGTTGCTTAGACGTCGGAATGAGCCCACTGCCCATCCTGTATTGAATGGATACTCAGGCTCATGTAGACAGTGACAACGTAAATTCCGCCACTCACCTTGAGACCTAAGTCTTAACTATACTATTGTCACGTGCTGGGGTTCGGGATAAATAAAAAGTTCCACAAAAGTACAAATAAAAATTTTTATTCAACACTTAGAGCACTTAAAACACTCAACGAACACTTTAAAATTCTCAATCCACTTCTTCCGTTTCGCTTCAGGTGATCCGTTCGCTGTTACGCTTCGAGTAGTTCCGATTACTAACTGACTGCTTTGTGCCATGCTTATACTTATGTAGCCGATACCATATCCCTAGAATTATCGAGAACATTCCTCACAAGTCGAGTATTCCTGATGTGTGTTTCCGCTATTTGACAATAGATGGCGTTATACTTCTCGAGCGTTCTGGGTCTACATCCTTTGGTATTTTCGGCTCTTCGGCGATAGATGGCGTTACTCTTGCCGGCGTAACGCTACTCTGTCGGTGCCGTATTACAACTAATGGTCCTTCAAAACAGACACGGTGGTGGTACCCAGTACATCACATCTATTGGTATAACATCCGCACGAATCAAAGGACGAAGTTATTTCGTTTGTAATACAATTAAAACATAATTTTGCGGTCCGCTCGGTTCCGGAGCGTTTTCTAATTAAATTTCACCTTCGACTAATACGTTTAGGTTGACTGTAATGGAATAATTTTAATGGTTTCCTTAAATTTATTTTACGATTCGATATTTCATGAGGGAAACGGAAATCGGTCGTGTCAAATCGTCATTCCATTTTCTTCGCCTTTGCTTAATCATTAGTAGCCTAAGGGACTATTCCAACTACGCGCGTACTGATAAGTAAGCTCACGGTGCTCAAGCTTGCTGACACTAGCCCTAGCAAGAGCAGTGCTTGGCAGAATATACCACCGAATCGGAACCGCGACCCATTGAGATAATCCAGATGTATCAATGGGTCATTTCATATTAAACTAATCTGACTCGGCAGACTTCGTAGTGCCTCAATCGATAAATAAAATACGTAAACTTTTGTATAAATTAATAAACTTAAAACAAACAAAAGGAATCCGTCCGACGGAGGACACATCAAAGGAAAAACAAAATTGTTATTTTTATTTAATTCCAAGCATTTTCATATTTATCTACCTTTTAAACCTTCTCTGGACTTCCACAAATAATTCAAGACCAAAATTAGCCAAATCGGTCCAGCCGTTCTCGAGTTTTAGCGATACTAACGAGCAGCAATTCATTCTTATATATAGAGATTACTCATTTGAGGGTTTTTAGAGACATTGCCTTGATACAGATGCTTTTACAGTTTTTTGTCTCTCTCCTATGATCTAGACGTCTTATTCTGTCTTCTTGGAGCGGCGTATGATTATTAACTGCGCGACCTTTTGGTACCGGGTTCACTAAGCACCCACACATAAAACCTACACGTATTTACGCTTGGCTTAGTAATGAACTTTGTTTTCAGTATAACGAGTATATTAGATTAGGTACTCTATTATTCCCTGTTCGGAAACGTGATTATATATCATTTGTTGTTCATGGAAAATCATAATAGTTTATTGTAATTTTATTATAACTAATTGCCGCCTAGTGGTCGAAATTCGACCATAATAAATTTCAATTATAAGTTTGAACATTATTGAAGTTCTATTCTAAAATTTCTCCAATTTTTAATTTTACACTTTAGACTAATAATACTATGGACAAACAATATTCTTTTTTCAATTTCAAAAATTTCAATTAGACCACAGTATAACAATAAACAAAAAAGTTTAAATGCGTGTGTGTGTGTGTCAAATACATGGTAGCCTGTGTAATGTTTTTTCTTTTTGATTTAATGTACTTATATGCATAATTAAAAAAAATATATTAACATTCTGCACTCCTTCTCTATATTCTCTATAAGCGTGGGAAATTGTATACTCCTCCGTCCGCGCAATTTTCGTAAAAAGGGATACAAAGTTTTTGCTTAACGCATTAATATATAGATGACTTAAATATCCGAAGGGTCATGACTACAAGTGAACCCACTGAGTTTCTCACCGGATCTTCTCAGTGGGTCGCGTTTCTGATCCTGTGGTAGATTCTGCGAAGCACTGCTCTTGAGCTCACCTACACATTAGGGCGAAGCTGAAATAGCCTCTCAAGGCTAACAGCATAGGAAGGAAAAAAAAAACGGTTGTCTGTAACGTCGGTTTACTGACTATAGTTGAACGTGACAACGTAATAAGAAAATACTGATGGAATGGTTTCATTTTTCAATTATCGTTGCTATAAATAATTGACACCACATTCACTTTTCACTGAACTTCATACTTGATGAAAACATGTAAATGTATTATTGTATAGCAGCTGTCCACGCGGATGCATCGCTCACTCAAGTAGGAGAGAGACAGATGTCGAACGCTGCCGAACGCGGAGGCCGATTGTGCCTCTTTGTCGCTCGTTGCGCGCTTTCGCTTGCACTTCAAGCCTTAAATGGAACGCCACAGAGCGAGCTAACGCCGCATGAGTCAAGTTTTTTCGTGCCTGCAGCCGGCTCCATCGAATTATAAGACGTTGTCACGTCAAAACTACAAGTTAGGCATATACACGACGTTGCCGTCGTCACTATTATCGCCGGATGTACTGTGTAAGGCAACCCGGTTAACTGTGTATCACTGAGTCTCTCGCCGAATCTTCTCAATGGATCGCATTCCGATCTTATAGTAGAGTAGTTCATCGAAATGCTGCCCTTGCTAGATCTAGTGTTAGCAGTCTCTCTGAAGCTCAGCGCCGTAAGCTCCTCCGTAACCTACCAAGCCACATATTTTGTTCTACCCCAACTAAGCTGTGTATACGACCACAACGCTTGTTTTTGGTTGAACAATTTTCGCATGACCCGTATGGAGGAATATATTTTATTATGACCCTTGCTATAGCCGGCTCATAAAACTCCGATAGCTCATTCTGAAAAACACCGTAAGATTATTTCGAAGTTTGTCACCTAAAATGATAACACAGTCTTAACGTTGAGTGGACTGGACTGGCACTGTCCTTCGCAGCTAATAGAATATCAGGCTTTTTTTTTATTGCTCGAGCAGGCAGACTAGCATACGGCCCACCTGATGGTAAGTGGTTACCGTCGCTCAAGGACGTCAGCAATGCCAGGGGCAGAGCCAAGCCGCTGCCTGCCGCTTAATACTCTCCACAAGCCTCGTTTGAAGAAGGACATGTCATAGCGCTCGGGAAACACCGTGGAGGGGAGCTCATTCCAAAGCCGGATGGTACGTGGCAAAAACGACCTCTGGAAACGCACTGTGGATAAACGCAGCGGCTCGGGGTGTGTCCGTCGTGACCCAGAAACTCAAAATTGAAAACTAAATGAGACTCCTGAGTCATGACTATGTAGCTTTTCAGGGAAAAACGCAAGCAGACAAACTAAATGAATCAATTTCAAAGGAGCTGTTAAATTTAATCTCAACAGCTCAAAGTGCTAAATCGCGGACATTAATCCTTGTGATTACTGAACTTCTTATCTTGCGAGAGCTTTTGTGTGAAGCTCAAAAATATATACGTAGAGCTTATGTTTAACTTTATCATTTGTTACTCTTGTTTATTTTTGTTCGCGAGATGAGAGAATTTTTAAACACCAAAACATAGTTTACATTGAAAATATATCAACAGGCAATTATAATTTGTGTTACAATAGGTAGTCTTAATGCTAAAAACGATCTCTTCCAGATTTTTTTTATTGCTTATATGGGTCGACGTTAAATGGTTACTGGAGCCCATAGACATCTACGACGTAAATGAGCCACCCTCCTTGAGATTTAATTTCTAAGGTCTAGTTCTAAGGTCTAAGATATAGTTACAACGGCTACCCCACCCTTCAAACCGAAACGCATTACTGCTTCACGGCAGAAATAGGCAGGGCGGTGGTACTTACCCGTGCAGACTCACAAGAGGTCCTACCACCAGTAAATTATTTTTATCTAGACAAATCAGGTATATTGCGATGTACCATTATTAACAATATTCAGAGAGATCTATGAAAATAAATGAAACCTTTCAATGTATTATTAAGTAATAAAGAAAAATATGTAAATACATACATATACGCAATAAATTTATACCACCCCACAATAACATATCGTCTTTTCGCATTAAAAGTGTACAATTTCCAAAAATATTCTAAATTGAGTTAACATGCGGAATCATTTGGTATCACCAGTATTTTTCTCATAAATACTGTCAAAAGAGCGTAGTTTAGTTTTAATTTTTTTTTTTTTTTTCCTCTATGTTGACTACTATTAACAAAATTAATACATAATTTTATCTTACTTTAAAAGACAGATAATGCATCTGGTAAAAAAAAATTTTGCAAAGATGATTAATATTAAAAATACCACATGTTAAACCTTAAAAATACTCTCCTGTAAAATTAGTAAGTTTTGAGATTATACAGTCTTAATGCGAGAAGACGATATGAGACCATTAAACTACCACACGTATACCTACGTACCTACTTGTTCTTTACATTAAGCAGTCATACCTTCCGGCCTAATGATTATAAATGTTACACATTCAACAACACCAAACCAGGATCTTCTCCTATGCTGCGTGTTGCCATAACACATACGAGACAAGAGCAAATCTACTGAAATACCACTGACCCTAGATACTTTACCTGCAAAATGAACTCAAACAGTGGGGAGACCAACACTCATGCAAGCTTAGAATTGCTGCTATTTCAAGGATTTCGACTTATGTCTAAACATGGTGGGCAGTCAATCGTTTTCCGGTTTTTTTTTGTTGAAGCAGATGGGTTATTGAGCACATTAGGTGTTAAGGTACTACCGGGTTTGCTCAAAAGACTTCTCCTGTGTTATGGAATAGCTGTATAACAGTTGTCCCATCTTTGAAATAAAGACGCATGAGTGCTTCACGGCAGTTATAGGTAAGCTCACAAAAAATCCAAAAAAACATTTTAGCGTCCACAGCTTTGTTCCGCTCCAGATACGATCAAAGCGCGGTTAAAAAACCTAGTGCACATCAAAGCACAAGAAAGCTGCTCGTTTAAAATAATAATAAAAAGTCGAACATTCCCAGGCTGTAGTCAGTGAGTTAGCAACAGCTTTTATGATAATAAAACGTAACAAAATTTATATACAGTGGAGCTTTTCAGTGGCCTCGGACCCGAGTGAGTTTCTAACAGGGATGTAGTCAGCATTCATGAAAATTGATCGCTTAGAGTAGACAACAGTAGTCCCCTTTTACTAGAAAAAGACCAGCTGAAAGTCCGACCCACAGTACGAACAGAGCCGCTGAGCTTGAGATATTGCACCGAAGTTTCCATGGTCTTAAATGTATACAAGAACCGAGGTGTGCTCTAGGAGCTTGGTATGCCAAAAAATAATGGGCTCTAGGAGCTTGATAGGCATAAAAATGCGATAATTCTAGTTTTCAAATCGCGCAGATAAGTTTTTTCTTCGAAAACATGTTCCTAAATCATGTCCACCAGTGACCAGTCCGTTGAATTAGCATCATCATCGGGTAATACATTGTTACCGGTCATGTTATGAACACGATTAGCTGGATACCATAGTCCTGCCCATGTCATGTGTTTTGGTGGGAAGGGGGATATTATTAGAATAGTACTGGGACTTTCACATGATTCAAGATTGGTGACCGCTTTAACAATATGGTTTCAATAACCTCCTTTAGCCACTTTACCTGTCGGCAGCTCACATCATTACGGATCCTCCCGATCCATTAACTCAAGCATCGGTCACTGTCCTCGCCGTAACCGTCGCTTGCGACGAAGGGCTCGATGAGTAAATTAAGCCACAGACACGCCCACTGAGTTTCTCGCCGGATCTTCTCAGTGGGTCGCGTTTCCGATCCGGTGGTAGATTCTGTGCAGCACTGCTCTTGCTAGGGCCAGTGCTAGCAACACTGGTTTGAGCCCCGTGAGCTCACCTACACGTCAAGGAAAAGCTGAAATAGCCTCTCAAGGCGATCAGCATAGGTAGGGAAAAAAGTGTAGGCAGCGGCTTTTTAACGATAGACATTGACTTGACTCTGCCCCTGGCATTGTTGACGTCCATGAGCGACGGTAACCACTCACCATTAGGTGGGCCGTATCCTTGTCTACCTACAAGGACAATAAAAAACACCAAGTGGACTATGAGCACGTCTATACACAGAGCTAGAGATAATATTCATAATCAGCCTATTACCATGTTTATGAGCTAACACCTCTAATAACATAGTTCAACCCTGCTCTCCATGATAGCTAGCAACCCCAAAATAAGGGTAGAAGTTACACTGGCCCTAACACGTAAAGTTTTCCCTGGCGAGCTGTAAAACTACCCTTTCTTATTCGAGAGCTGCCGGGGGATGGTGCCTAGAACTTGCGGGGGAGGCTTTCATAGATCAATTAGTGTAGACGCGTACAACCCGTTAAAGTTAATTAAAAGCCCCATATTAAATGGCCCCAAAGTAGGATTTCCCCTGTGTTATGACTGTCGGGAACACACATTGGAATAGATGGTACGGTGTATTATTACCTCGAATGGATCGGTAGTACAATCCTGCTGATTTCTATGAAAAGACTTAATTAAAAACAGCATCAATCGATTTTTGAAATTCGGTTTCGCTACACTGTCTTCTCAGAAGCAGTGAACCACATCCAAAGCCTTTGTCCCGTCTACGTTAAATAATCACGAGCAGTCCGCAACATCCGGCACTGTTTACGGCCTATTTGCAATGAAAGAGTTTTACAGTCAGTCGGTATGCTGTTATATTCAGTGCTAACTGTATTCATTTTATATTATATATATATTCGTTATAACGAACACTTTTATAGCGTAAATTCGATATAACGATGTTGATGAAAAATACACATACCTTACATATATTTAAATAAGTAAACCTTCAAAGTATAAAGAAGCTAGGTAACTAAGCTAGGTGAACTTGGTAACATCACCTTTATTTAGCGGTCGTATAATCAACGATTCGATTTGAAAAGCTTGTGAAATATAGAAAATTGGAATCGGTTTTCGTAGCCCAATTAAATTTTCTAACAATGAAACTTCATCTCTTTTATTTATTATTATAACTAACACATTATCATAACTAACATGTGTAGCATTTAGCTTACAGTTGGCTTCTTCGAAAAAGCGGCGCGACACAATATCCCTGTTATCGCGGCCGCCACTGATAACACACTCGACCCAGACGACAGGAAAACGCACGGCCGCCGTCGCCCAACAACTTCGATCGTATTCGTCCCACTCTTGCTGTTGTTAAGTTCTTCAAGCACCAGTCACCGTTCGCGTCTAACCCATAAACAGATATTTAGCCTTAGTCGAACTCGACTGGATGGTTCCACCCTGCGACTTGTTGTTATTACGAAGCAATACAGTGTTGGGTCGATCAACATACAAACTTACACTATACTATAATAAGTCCGTTTGTTTTTAAATTTTTATTCCGGCTTGGAGTAAGAAGGCTTAAAGAAGAAGGCTTATTTTCATTATAAGCAGACGTGGGCGGAAGTAAATGCATTACATTATCTATACGCTGTCCCACTGCAAACCGGAATAAAAATTTAAAAACAAACGACCCGATAACACGTAATTCGTAATAACGAAATCTTGGAAAGGTACACCCTATAAAACGTTATATGCGTATTGTTCTTTTTATACCGTCGTATTTATTCCGCGCGGCATGTGCATTTGACGACGTATATTAAGTACGTAACCTATTTGAATGTTTATCACGGTTTTTTTTCCTTCGATATTGCGTTTTCTAGCGTACATAGTCCGGGACCAATCTCTGAGACGGAAGAGAAATACTATTGGTTTTTTTAAAGATTGATGGGTACTGGTGGCCCGTTGGTTATTCTAGTTTCACAAGGACAGGTGGGTAACCAAGGGCTCAGGCAGAAGGTGCGAGATTTGCTAACAGCTACCCGAGCGCCTCCAAGGGAGAACTAACAACTCAAGAGTAGCTGCTTCGCGAATGAACCTACTACCGGATTGAAATCACGACCCGCTGAGAAGATCCGCTGTGAAACTCAACGGGTTGATGCATGGTTAGGTTGCATCATTGCCGAGTTCGACAAGTACGGTTATCGGGGTCTCTACTCCTGCTGTTAGAGCGGAATGCGTCTAACGCAAGGGTTATTGGATTTGACAGATCCGTAAGGACGTGTAGACACTATTGCATAACGGGTTCTAACCACGTTCTGTACATCCATGAGTGCCCTTTTGGAGCCGTTGCAAGCGTCATTATTTATTCCAGTCTTCAGTCTTCCTCCTCCTTGCGTCGGTTTCCTCATTATTGAGGGTCGTGGTCATGGCCTTGAAACAGATTGTTTTTTATAGTGCACCGCCATCTGTTCCTATCTGCAGCTGAATGCAGAGCATTGTGCACTGTGGTATCCAGGGCTGCACGAATCTGGTCCGTCCAACGGGTCGGGTTCCTGTCCGACCTCCTGCCCGGGTTCCTGCTGGTCGCTTGCCCTCGACCAAGTCTTCAGTCTTCAACCTACCCGTGATCATAGCGAAAGTCTTGGTAAGAAATTTTAAAAGTGTATGTAAAGAAGAGAAAGAACATTAGAGACAGCCCACATTGCAAAAATAGCTTTTTTTAAAGTAACGCGTCTAATTCGATAAAACATTGGAATTACGGCTCTCTGACCTTTAAAATACTATTGCTTTTGCTGTGTAACATAGCACAAGCAAAGCCCCAACTAGTGTAGATTAAAAAGACGCATGTTACGCTTTTATCTAATGCTCACAGACGGTCAACTGATGGTCATATCGCACGGTTACCGATCGCTTTGAGACGTCTTTGCATAGAAGTCCTTCGTTATGTCCATTGTGCGGCAGAAATATTTAAAACGATATACATTGCGGCTCGCAATGCGTTCGAACTACCCGCTCTATAGTCTAGTTGCTAAGTAACAAAACGTATGATCTTAATTCCCGTTTCCATGGCAACCGGTAATGAAACACCGTCCGATACATGTTCCCGTACAGAGTTTGTTGTTAAACAATGCAATGACAAAGGCCAATTAAGGAACGCAACAGTGTAGACGCGACTCATTCATGCGCGAGCTTGTTAGAAGCCCGTCTGAATCGAGCGACTAATGTGCGTTTTTATCAATGCGATTTTTAGAGCAAATTCACATGAATGTTAGTCCTTATCTATACATATATATATAAAATTGGAGTGTCTGTTTGTAATATTGATATAACCGCTTTTTACTACATGCATATGAATATATACACGGTACATACACCAAAATAACATTTTGTACAATTTTTGTCTGTCTGTCTCTATGTTTGTTCCAGCTAATCTCTGGAAGGGCTAGACCGATTTTGACGAGACTTTCATTGATAGGCAGCTGATGATATAAGGAGTAACTTAGGCTACTTTTTTTAGACTAGCTCCGCCCCACGGCGTCACCCGCGGTACGATAATAACCTCGAGTAAGATCGTGGGACTGAGCTATTCAATAATACAATTTAATGTTTCTGAAGCGAAGCGAGGGCGGGTCGCTAAATATTTAAATAAAACTTGATATGCTACAGTTTCATCGGACGCGATGGCTGAATTTTTAAGAATAAATCGCGATTTTTCTTGGGCAGTTAAGTACTAAGCATGAACCGTATGTTCTTTTTTTACGAACTTTTAGTGTATCAATGTTAATGGAAGTTTTCTTTATGGAAGCTTTCTTCACTCTGATTAAGATATGGGAAAACAAAAAAAATAGGGTTTTTATTAACGGTTAGCTACTCTATTCTGCGACGAATATGGTATTTTTAATGTGTATTAAACGCTTTAGTATGGGTACAGTATCTTTTATCGCATTGAATGGGATCGAGCTATTATGGTAAATATGTTCGCGTCTACAATTCGCAAAATAATCAAATAAACTACTTTTTTAAGCTATTGCATGGCTTTTATCCCTTTATAGACCGAATCAAGAAATTCCGTAACGAAAATAAAACCTAACACACCCACTTTGCTTGCCATGTAGCTCGCGTTCAACACATTCACACGTTGCACTTGTGTAGTGTTTGTGAATAAGCGCGCGGCGTGACGTCGCACTGCATGGCATCATGAAAAGTCTACCTATCTCTCTCTCGCACCGTCTAGCTTATGAGTGTTTGTTAATGTTATAAATATAGCGTGATCTTATTTTATTATTGTTTTAGTATTAAATTATTGTTGTCTAATTATAATTGCATAAGTTGATAAAAAATGCTATGCAATAGCTTTACCGCGGCAGTCCCCGAGTGCCACACGTATTTTTTTTTTGCCATCTGTAAATTCAATCATTCTTCTTTCTGCATTAAGGCGTGTCCTAAACTTTGTAAAATATCTTTTGGCGATCAAAATTATGGTATCTGGATCGAATAGCTGCTGGATTGGATTTCTTGGATTTGATTAGTCTAACGTGAGGACCATCATTTCATCCTCTGGGCTCTTTGTTTCAAATCACACTGATAGCTGATGAGATGAGATGAGTTTCGCGTTGTCTGCATTCATCATCATCTGCGATTGTCAGTATTCAACATCACCAGGAAAAATGCGACTAAAAATAAAAATGTACATTTCAAAATCGCAACAGTGTGAGAGCACTCATATAGACGCGAGGGGTTCACCTGTGCGGGGGGAGGGGCCAGACGTCAGCTATCGATTATTCGAGAGCGAACTGCTTCTCCCGGGCAACATTCCCCTCCAAAACCAAGTAGACCTTATTTTCGAAGAAATAAAGACGAAATTCCTTAAAACTAAATCACGAATCACTTGTGCTCATCTCTCAAAGCATATTAACGACTTGTTTAGTAATTTTATGACTTATTCAAATGCGTGTAAAGGTTATAATCTTGTGTAAGGTTTTAAGCGGAATCAATTTGCGTAGATATTATTATGAATATTTCGAATTTCGAAATTGGAATGTTTAGATGTGAATTATTGGCATTATTTCTATACGAGATATTTTGTGATCAATTTGGGATGATTTAGTTTGAATATTATTTTTGGCAGGGCATACTCTGTTGTTATTTTATTTTATCTCCCTGCCCTTGTAATTATGAAGTAGCACATCTCTTTACAGTATCACGAATGCTTATTAGTGGTAGGGTGCGTTGTGAGCAAACAAGGGTAGGTATAGCCTCCCTGCCTATTTATGTCTGAAGCCGTTGTACTGTAAAACTGAGACTTAGAACTTATCTCTCAAGGTGGGTGGCGGCATATAGGTCCTCGATGTTTACGGGCTCTGTGTGCTTAGTGCGAGCTTTTTAACGTTCTCGGTAGCGTAAAAGTTAACTCAAATTTGTATGCAGTTAGAACGTTTGCCGCTAGGGGCGCTGTTCCAACTGCATTCAAATTTGAGTTAACTTTTACGCTACCGAGAACGTTAAAAAGCTCGCACTAAGCACACTGGTTACCGCTTAACAACACATATACTGTGAGCTCGTCCACTCATGTAAGCAATTAAAAAAAACAAATAATTTCCCTTTTTTTTTTTTTTTTTCCACAGGAGAAAATCGCCGGATCCCCACCCGCGCGGCAGGTGGGGTATGTGGGAGCTGAACCTCACTAAAAACTCCTGCCACTCACAACTGGCGCCCTACCTCGGACCGGGCCGGAGCCCAGTCGGGGCTATTGAAACGGCGGGACAGGGTTGACGCAGAGCACATTACATCCATCCCACCGTCCCACGGACGCCGGACCGGTGGCCGCCAGCGACACGACCACCGGTTCCCTCGTTCAGCGGGCCGAGAGCCCGCTTTGATGGCGCCGCGTTACACCTTCCCCCAGAGCGGTCGGGGGAACGCGGTCTACCATCACCCGGCTTCCTATTGCGGGTGAGCGTGCAGAGCACGCCACCCCTCGTCTGGGTCCCTCCCCGCACAAAACGGGTGGGACCCCTAGCTCTTAGGGGGCCAGGTCACGGATACGACCCCGGTCCCGACCCCCTGCTCGGCGGCGGCGGGTTTCTGCGTAGTGAGGAGAGCTTTCCCTCACTCGCCCCGCCGCCTCCTTCGGCGAGATGGTGCACTCGCAGAAGTCGAGCATAGCCTTCCATGACTCATCGCTGCCAAGCATCGACGCCACGACGCCAGGCAGCGACAAGTCAGGTCCTATCTTTGCGACCAGGACACGGCGCTGCACCTCCCAAGCGGGGCAGACAGCGAGCGTATGCTCCGCCGTGTCCAGGTCGTGTCCACAACGGTGACACCTCGTCGTCGGCTCAGCCCCTATCCGGCGCAGGTACTTAGCTTAATGTAAAACCTATTCTTTGAGTTTTATCTTAGAGGCCACAGCCCTATTTGATGAGGCTGTTATTAACAGTTAAAAATAGCTAAAAGGTCGCCATCTTGCGATATCTCACTGTGGGTAATTACGGCTTAGCTTCGGGGGCACTTAACGCCAGACAAGTCACCTGCCTGTCACACCTCGCATACCATTAAAAGCTGTTTATTGAATCTGCGTTCAATATTTCGGTGCTTAACCAAAACATCAAAAGCGTTTTATATTGAAATAAAGACAAATTTTTTTCCTACCTATTCTTGTAGCCGATTGGGGTTATGCTAGATTCGCAGAACGAGTAAGTAAGCTCACGAGGCTCAAAGCTGACGACGTTGCTAACACTAGCCCTAGCAAGAGCAGTGCTTCGCAGAATCTACCACCGGATCGGAAATGCGATCCACTGAGAAGATCCGGCGAGAAACTCAGTGGGCTCTTAAAGACACGTAATCACTGCAGTATAATAATATGTAGGCACAAAGGGTAGGCCCGTTTGAGAGTAAGCCGTACAAAATAATGAAGCCGCGAACCGTAACACAGGGCTGGAAAGGATTATTGTAATTTCACTATGTCTAAGGAGCTTAATATTGTGCACACAAACGCAGCTATCATTTCACGGATATTTAATAAAACTAAGCAACATCGGCCCCAAGGATTGCTGATGACCATGATTTTTTTTATTACTTAGATAGGTGGACGAGCTCACAGCCCACCTTGTGTTGAGTGGTTACTGGAGCCTATAGACATCTACAACGTAAATGCGCCATCCACGAGATATAATTTCTAAGGTCTCACTATAGATACAACGGCTGCCCCTCCCTTCAAACCGAAACGCATTACTGCTTCACGGCAGAAATAGGCAGGGTGGTGGTACCTACCCGTGTGGACTCACAAGAGGTCCTACCACCAGTAACAAGAAAGATCTATTCTATCTTCTGTATCAACCAGTACGATCTTACAGATATTTGCCTGCTGTCTGTCAGCATTCCAATATACTTAGATTATTTAGAGTTACTAGTAATTAGAATAATGGCGATGTAATAAATATGATATAACAAAACGAGATTGGAAATATGATAATATTAATTTATAACACTTACTAAAGCTACGTATCTCTACATATATTCGCTTCGCTGCAGAACTGTACACGATCCTAAAGAAAGCCTCAGTAATGTGTGTGAACGCTGTAGGTACATAAACATGTTGTTTATTGATTATTTTATGTACATATTGGATTACATAATAATCTCCGAAGTGTAACTAAAGGGAGCTTAAAGTGTTATGTTATCAGGAAGCTTTCGTCTATGTTTGTTTGATTAAAGTTTAATGCCATCGAGAATTCAGAAGTATAACAATTTTGATTCCGAAATCAGTTTTACGAGTAGATTCATTGTTTCCAAGCGATTTACTCGAATACTTGGGATCGTCAAGAAGGACCTGCGTGAATTAGATTATACAATAAATCTATCTTTAGTTTATAACGCTTTAAAAGAGGTATAGTGATAAAAAAATTTGGGTTGGCACTAAACTTGTAGTTAAGGGACGAAATTAAGTCTAATTCGTCTTAAAACTGATGATGCGATTAAAATTTTGTTTAATTAAAAATATATATTCATAGAGCGCAGTAAAGTTCCGAGTAAAGTTTTTATATATATATATTTTTGTCCTAAAGGGCCAGGAAGCACATTTAAAGAGCAGAACATGTGAGCAGAGATATAAATATTCTCATTTTATTAATTCAATCATGATGAAACTTGTAAAGTGGGAGCAATACGTCAAAAGAATATATGTATGGCCCAGACGCGTCCTAACGAAAACATCTGATCCAGCCTCAGTGTTTTAGATGCTACTGGTAGCAGCATCCAAAGCTCAGATCACCGTTCTCATCTAACTCTTGGTCGTAAGCGAACTAACCCATAGATACAGCCCACTAAGTTTCTCGCCGGATATTCTCAGTGGGTTGCGATTCCGACCCGGTGGTAATTTTTCCAAGCACTACTCCTGCTAGGGTTAATGTTAGGTTAAAATAAATAAATAATAATTTCATATTAAAAAATAAAATAAAAGACATGCCCGCTGAGTTTCTTGCCAATTCTTCTCAGGACGGAGGCTAGTTCTTGTGAATTGGCGGTAGTTCTTTTGACGTTCAACAAGTATGTACTTTCATTTATGTTGAATAAAAATGTTTTTGATTTTGATTTGATTTGAACAAAATCTCTCAAGTTAAGCCCGTTAGCAGGAATGGCCCTCAGACTACTAGTGAATAGGTAAATAAGAGCATCTGCTCTTTTGCTGGTAGGACCTTTCCGAGGGCGCACGGACAGCTGTTACCAGACCTTCTCCTCCTTGCCGAACCCTGGAGTTCGACCACCAATCTCGATAAAGCCGTTGTATAGACAGCTCGACCTGATAAAAGTGTGTCCATAAAAACAAAAAGGCACTTTCCAACATTAGAATGTCCTAATCAAATTGTACGAATTATTTACTGGTGGTAGGACCTCTTGTGAGCCGGCACGGGTAGGTACCACCGCCCTGCCTATTTCTGCCGTGAAGCAGTAATGCGTTTCGGTTTGAAGGGTGGGGCAGCCGTTGTAACTATACTGAGATCTTAGAACTTATATCTCAGGTGGGTGGCTCATTTACGTCGTAGATGTCTATGGGCTCCAGTAACCACTTAACACCAGGTGGGCTGTGAGCTCGTCCACCCATCTATACAATAAATAAAAATAAAAATAAACCAAGAGAGCTCCATGTAAAATTTGTAATGAAAATTTTTTTATTAGTTACTTGTATTTTTTCACAAACGGAGTCGGGCGTTTGTCGGCGAACAAAGAAAGAATTTTCATAATGTTCCAAAAAGGAAATACAATGGAGTTAATTTTTCCTTATATTTATTTTCGAACCCTTTCCTCTTAGGGCTCCGTTCACAAGCTTATGTCGGACTTGGATTTTAATAGAAATCAGAGGAAGGTCCCTCCAACTTGTCTGACTCTTCCATTTATTATCTCCAGACTGACTCATCGGTGCAGTAGCTAGCGGTTCTGAATGTTTCGCCAAGGGTCGTGGGTTCGATTCCCACACCGGGCAAACATTATGTGATGAACAGGTTTATATGCTCTTGGTCTGATTGTTTATTATCTATATAACTTTATATTTAAACTAATAAAAGCGTATTATAAAAACAATTAAACGAGATGATGTGAAATGAAATAATACTGAGTATTCACTGAGATTTCACTAAACTTTTGCTAGAAGCTGTGAAGCCATGGAGCCATTCCATTTATTCCCCACACATTTGTGCTTTAAGGTAAGCGGCTAATGAACTGTGGCGGGTAGCCATCATACAACGCAAGATAATTGACAGATGCCTGAGTCTCGCTTGCGACATTTTCAAAATAAAGCGCATATATGCAAGTTCCGAACAACAACATTCGGACCGTCGGTCTACCGAGCAATATCACCCGCTCGGTGGAAGATCTTTCCTTTCGTCGTATATATCCCCAAAGAACCATTATTACGTAAAAACCTGAAGAAACATTACAATTAACAAGATAAAACAATTTACAGGCATTCACATGTGGCCTTCCCGCCCAAATGTCCTAGTAGAAATATAGAAGAGGAGGTAAAGCATAGGTAGAGGAAATGAAGATCAGAGGCTTGAAACAAAAAGAAACAATAATTTTTCTTCAAAATTTATCGAAAAAAAAAAACCACTTGTGGCACTTGGGGACTGACGCGGTAAAGCTATTGCATAGCATTTTTTATCAACATATTATGCAATTATAACTCATAACACTCATAAGCTAGACCGCGCGAGAGAGAGATGGGCAGACTTTTCTTGATGGGCATGCAGTGCGACGTCACGCCACGCGCTTAATCACAAACACTACCCAAGCGCAACGTGTGAATGTGTTGAACGAGAGCTACATGATAGGCGGAGTGGGGGTGTTAGGTTTTATTTTCGTTACGGAATTTCTTGATTCGGTCGCCGCGCTCAAAGCACGCAATAAAAGCTATGCAATATTTTAAATATTTCTTTCCTTAATTTATAAAATTTGGTTCGAAAGTACGAGTTAATATATCTAGCCTTTATCTGGCATTTTTTTCCACTTACCGAAGAAAAGCAATTTCTGGAGATAACGTCGTTTTGACGTGGGCCCCCTGTCAGTCGTGTGCGGTCGGGCGCGGCAGCCGTGATAGAGGTCCAGCCTTCGAATCCAAAACGATTCGGCAGTAAATGTGTTTTGACAGCGGCAACGAATAATAGTTTGCCGCTGTTATTTTCTTGTCTGTACTGAATTAGTCTTGAAGTGGGTGTAGGCGAACGCTCAATTCGGTCATGTCATTCGTTGACATTGTCGTTGCCAGGTAAACCGTAAAGATGTTTCATTACAACTACAGATTATGCAAACCTCGTTTGAAGGATATTTTGTAGCGGTGGGAAATTAGCCTTTAAGTTCATTTCAGAAGATACCAGAGCTTAATAGAAAGCTACAAAATATGATCCCAGGAAAAAGAACTATAATAATCACAATAGACCTATTTCATTTTCATCCAATCTTCTATTGCACACAGTTATTATATTATTATATCATTGCTCGATATAAATATCGACTACTTACTTTATAATAATCAGGATAATAGGGTGGCACCGATTATTTAATTGTTAAATCAAACTAACAATAATTATGATCATCCAATAAGAAAAAGTTGTAAACTAGGTATTTTTCTTTTCTTTCTATACGAAAAGTTATTTTGTAAACTAGTAAATAATAGTTAAAATTTATGCAAAGGTGCATAGCAGATTAGTTTGACAACGATGTTATGTAGAAAATGTATTTTTGGGCAAACGTCAACTTGTGGAATAAAATAGTAAGAGCCCACAAAAATATTAATTCACGAAATTTAACACCAGAGAAAATGATTTTAGCGACATCTAGGAAAAACATATATAACTATTTAGCGTTCGCCACAGCTAAAAATGTTTATTTACTTTTGAAGTCTTAGTTTTGCAAAATAAAACTAGATGTCACTATTACACCTTTTTCGTTTTCAGAGTTTTATTCTCTTATTTACAGTTTATAGAAGCAAAAAAATAATAGAGTACGGGATTTGTTTTTTAATACTTTTACTTCTTTTCATTTAAAATATTATATATTCCTCCTGTTCATAACATCTCTCACATCAGTATTGAAGACTGTCGCCTCCATGTAGGTAACAGAATTTTGTTGACGATAGTCCATCAGCAAGGTCGATCCTTAACGCGTTTCAACTTATTGTACTCTGACCTCTGGATCTGTTTCATAAAAACATTTGTACGAATTATAAAAAGTCTTGACAGTTTCCATAACGCGACAATAGATGGCACTATTTAGTCTTAAATTAAATATCGCGTTTCGCGTGCCTTACACAAGACACGCTTTGCTATTTCAACACACGCCAAAACCATTTTTAAGAGATCATTAACGCTAATAAAGAATACCACTTAACATTCGAATCAAATAATCGAGCAGAAAGTAAAATCGCTTAATTAAATCTAGAAAGCGTCATTCAAAGAGCGACCTCGCGTGGAATTTCAATGAAGCCATGAAACGGACACAGAATGAATGTATTAAGTAGGTACACAAAAAACTGTACCAATGTTATTGTTAATTAAAGCAAAAGTATAAAGTTTTTTTTTTATTATTTTTGCCAAGGGCTTCTGCTAATAATTAATAATGTAACAAAAAATTATCTTTACGTGAAAACTGTATTAAAATTCATAAGACGTTGGTGTAAAAGTGGCGCGTAGTAAAGATACTTGCCCACCGGTCCTGGTGAAACTGGAAAGGCCTCCGGGCCACCAGTAATCTTTCAATTATAAAAAGTAAAGATACTCGCCTTTCCAAGCTGTTTTCGCGATGATGTCATAAACAGTGACACCCAAACTTTTTTTGGTTCCTGAGAACCGAAATTTAAACCTTTCCGATTTACATGAACGAAATTATGATTCTCAAATTTAAAAATATGTGGCAATGGCTATATATAATCTTGGTGAAAAACGCAGAAATGCAATCTGCAATAATATTATATTGATTTTGACATTTCTATTATGTTATGAGCATACTATATTGTGTCCTTTGAACCAGCTGTCAGAAGGATACCTATTTTCTGGAATCTATCGAGAAATTTCTTTAGTTTATTATAATTTCTACAAAAAGTCATCAACGCATGGTGCGTTCTCTCTGGCCATAAGAGGACATCAACTGGCCACCAGAGCTGTTTTATTATGCACGTATTTAACTTTTTTAATTTTATTTTGCTTACCGATCTGCCGGTAACTTCGAGGGATTATTCGGGTTCACCATGACTGACGCGATTCAGCCTGAGGAATTTTGTTTGCCCTAACACTGACCCTAGCAAAAGCAGTGCTTCGCAGAATCTATCAGCGGATCAGAATCGCGACCCACTGAGCAGATCCGGCGAGATACTCAATGGGTGTATTTTTTTTTATTGCTTAGTTGGGTGGACAAGCTCACACCTGGTGGACCTGGTGTTAAGTGGGTACCGGAGCCCATAGACATCTACAACGTAAATGCCGCCACCCACCTTGAGACATGAGTTCAAAGGTCTCAGTATAGTTTACAACGGCTGCCCCACCCTTCAAACCGAAAGGCATTACTGCTTCACGGCAGAAATAGACAGGGCGGTGGTACCTACCCGTGCGGACTCACAAGAGGTTCTACGACCAGTAAAAAAAAGATTAAAGATTAACCAGCTCCATTAAGAAAATGAACAGTAGGTACCTACTCAGCTATCATATTTGTTTATCAGCTTTTAAAACATTTTCAACACAGAACAAAGTAGCTGTTGTTTGTACGAAGTAGAAAAAAACTGTACAAAGAAAGGTTTTGAGTTCGTACGTTTGTACAATGAGCGGTCTGTGTCGGATCACTTTCATCACGAAGGGATCATCGATGGCTTTGCGTGGCGTACAAACAAACAAAAAAAAAACACAAAAAAGCCTTGATTCGCTCTTACCTTTTTACGGGAAATAGTTTAGTGAACGCAGTTAGTTAGATTCAATTCAAGTTGCAAACGATGTTTTTCGTCTTAAATACAAAATCGTTCTGATACCTAATGATCGTCACTTAACAATGTCGGTAGCCCAGCCATATCTACCGCGGAGGACTCTCCCCAAGCCTCGTTTATTGAAGGTCATCCGCTCTGGCTAAGGCTATTGTTAGCAAAGTCTCCATGCTGAGCCCAGTGAGCTCACGTCCGGTGAAGCTGGCATAACCCCTCAAGGTTACTAGCATATATAGGTAGATCTGATTAGGATCATGATTTTCCCTGAAAATGAAAGAGAAATGATACCTGGAAAGTCAAAAAGTTTCCAGGTATCATTCGTCGTCCTTCGTCCCTAGACGAAGTCTGATCTTTTTTTTATTGCTTAGATGGGTGGACGAGCTCACAGCCCATCTGGTGTTAAGTGGTTACTGGAGCCCATAAGCCTCTACAACGTAAATGCACCACCCACCTGGATATATAAGTTCTAAGGTCTCAAGTATATTTACAACGGCTGTCCCACCTTTCAAACCGAAACGCATTACTGCTTCACGGCTGAAATAGGCAGGGTGGTCGTACCCACCCGCGCGGACTCACAAGAAATCCTACCACCAGTAATTACGCAAATTATAATTTTGCGGGTTCGATTTTTATTACACGATGGTATTCCTTCAATGTGGAAGTCAATCGTTAACATTTGCTCAAATGGCCTGCCGTCTGATAGTGTAAAGCTGTGACGGAATCCTCTTGAACAATTCAAAAGTGCTATCATCGATAGAGCCCACATGGAGCGTGCAATACACAGGAATAGATTGTTGACCTCCTTGAAGAGTCGTGATGGTGCACAAAGTCCCTTCCGCCCCCACAGAAACCACTTGCAATGTATCCTCCTCCTCCCCTGCTGCATCAATCTCGATCGAGACCGTGTTTTTTTTGGGATGGAAAAAATGCTGGTTTCCCATACCGGAAGCCGTTCGGGACTTGTGGGCGAGCACCAGGTCAGCCAGGAGGGCGTTAAGAGACCCTCAAAGTGGCCATTTGCACTTGTAAAAATAATTTCCAGTAATTCGAATTTTAATAAATGAGACAAGTTTTACAAGATTAAACAAAGTGCTTACTCTGGCCGATCCTATGCCGATAGTAATAGTATAAAATATATAAATTTTACTATTTATATATAAATAGTAAAGTATACTCGTAGAAATAGTAAATATCGGATATTGGAAATATAATAAAATTATACACGACCCTAAATAATACTAATAGAATAGAATAGAATCAATAGGAGTTATTTATTAATAATGATTAATTAATAGTTATAATAAAATACATAATAGTTGTGTAAGAAATCAAAATTAATATAATTTTGTTGCAACCTTTCTTTATTCTTTATTGTACACACAGTTAATGTTATAGTAATTGCGATAAGATATAAAAATGGCGAGCTTAACTCAACAATTGAGTTTTCTACCAGCTAACCGTTCTTAAAGAAGGAAAGCTTTTCAAGAGTGGGTAGAAGAATACAATCTAATCAATTTACTTATTGATACAATAACAATAATAAAAAAAAAAACACTAATACATAATATATCAGACTATATACATAAAATTAATACATATAAGAAATACTAAATTGATAGATAGTGTTCCTTTCTTCCCTAACATGTCTGCTTTTGCTCAGTGGTTAATTGTATAAAAGCAATATGATCGAAAATGGCAATATATATTACATTACTACTTTAGGTGTGCAATAAACTATATTCTAATCAAAGAATTATATTTTCTGGTCCTATTTAATTAACTTTAGTGAGTTCAAATAAAACCACTTTAATAATAATATGTAGGTAACATTTACCGATCCTTCTCCGAAGCTACTACGAAATTACTCAAAGAACGATAATCTGTGACAAGATCATCGAAGAGTGATTTTCGAATTTAAAACTAGAGCAATAGGGTGTAGTATTGTGTTACACATCCTGGATTTGCTAGTATAACTCAGCCGTGTTGCAGTTTTGTTGGCATTGTGCCGCGCAAATCAGAATAGTGCGGTCGTCAGTTGACATTTTATTTAAAATGGAAGCGTAAACCGAATTAAATTGTGTTCGTGTCTTGTGTTGTTTTTGTAAATGGATTTTTTGAATCGGAATTTTCGTCTTGGTGAGTTTTTCATGTTGATAAATTTAATACCAAATTGTTTTATAACTTCTTATCTTTCGTTTGAAATGATTTGATTTAACTTCGTTGTGAATTTTGAATACCTATCATGTAAACAATATTATTATGTTATTTCCAAAATGAGAAACTGATTTTAATTCAATGAAAGTTTCGTTCGAATGCTAATGACCTATCTTAAATTTAGAATTTTATTGAGATTCTTAAGAAAAGAAAAATAAATCCAAATAATTTACGAGTCGTGGATAATGACGTAGGTAATGATTTAAAACTAAAAGTAGTTTTACGGTGTTGATACCATAATATTATGTAGGAATCTAATGCAAACACAAATATTCGTAGTACTAAATTAAACACAAATAAATTATACAAATGAAGTCAGTTTTGACAAGTTTTTATTAGCTTTGCCAAAAACATCGAATTGTTAATACTAATCTATACATATAAATAAAATTGGAGTGTGTGTTTGTAATTTTGAAATAACCGCTTTTTACTACATGCATAATATTTTATGAATATATATGAGGCTGTCAGCGCAAAAGTGGTCAAGCTTACAATAGTTAGTATGGTGATAATGAGGTTCGAATTTACCTTTACAACATCTAGGCAGCGGCTTGGCTCTGCCCCTGGAATTGCTGAAGTCCATGGGCGACGGTAACCACTCACCATTAGGTGGGCCGTATGCTCGTCTGCCTACAAGGGCAATAAAAAAAAAAGAAACTTCGTAGGCAAAAAAATACGCGCTAAAATGATGCTTACGAAGGCATCTGTTATCTATGGATGAAACTAGGGATAGGCCGATTTTGCATCAAAATTTATTGTGTTTTAAATAAATTGCAATACATAAGCACGAATATGACTTGTGGGTTAGGCCATTTTGCGCTGATAGCTTCATGTATGCGGTACATATACCAAAATAAATTTTTTCCAATTTTTAGTCTGTTTTTTCCGGCTAATGTCTGGAACGGCTAGACCGATTTTGACGGAGCTTTCACTGATAGGTAGCTGATGATATAAAGAGTAACTTAGGCTACTTTTTTAGACTAGCTTTGCCCCGCGGCGTTACCCACGGTACGACATTATCCGCGGGAAACATCGCGGGACTCAGTTAGTACCAAATAAAACGCACCTTTAATTACAAAGATAAATGTCGCGTGTTAAGCGAAGTTTCGCTTAAATCAAATAGCCTTTCACCCTTCGATATAGTGAATAAGCGAAAACTCAAGCGACGCTATTTCATTATAAACACAATTTTCTAGTCCGTATTTTTGATATTGTGTTTGCCATGCTGTGTACGGAATGTTGATTGCATTGCTTATTTTATTTTTCAATGAATATAGTACTGTTGTACAAATGTAATCCATGTTTATTACTTATGTTAATATAATATAAATATGAAAGCGGACGTTTGTCCGTTTTGTCACGTCGAAATAAAGCTACAGTTTAACAAAAAATCTGAAAGTGATCGCTTTGGGTCAGGACAGTGACATTGAATACCTTTTATCTAGAAAAAATATGTAATTCCTACGGGAAACTACATTGATACTTTACTTTGACTACGCGAGTGAAGCCGCAGGTAAAATCTAATGTCATAAAAACGTACAAAAATGTTTATTTTCTCAAATCTTTAAATCGAAAATGAGCGAACAATATTTGGTGGATAATTATTTTGAAGAAGCGGTTTTCATTTTTTATGAGAATAGTAAACTTTATTTTACGAAAAGTGCTCACGTTACGCACCTTATTTCGCTCATCAGTGCTCACGCTTAATATGCGATTGGATAAAACTGGTTGTTATTAAAGCACTATGTTGCCAAGAAATAAGTGCCCAGCTTGAATCAGAATTGATTCATTCAAACCAAACCTTAATTGCACTCAAACGTTCAACTAACAATAATTGTTTGAATTAAATGAAAGTTATTAATTCGATTGAAATTACAATTGAAGTTACTTGACGTGATTACTTCCAATGACCAATCACATCTGAACGGTTACCGTTTACCATTAGCCGCGAAGTTACTTCATCAATTTAATTCTAATAGTTAATCTTGTTCGGGCCGTATCTTTTGCCACCTAAAGACACTTCTGGGTCCTTATGTCCTCCCCACCCTGTCGGTAAGGGTGAAATTTTCGGCTGGATGGTGATATATAACTTTTTTCTTTTTTTTTATTGCTTAGATGAGTGGACGAGCTCACAGCCCACCTGGTGTTAAGTGGCTACTGGAGCCCGTAGACATCTACAACGTAAATTCGCCACCCACTTTGAGATATAAGTTCTAAGGTCTCAAGTATAGTTACAACGGCTGCCCCACCCTGCAAAAAGGTTGAGGATGAATTTAGTGATGTATCAATTCAATGGCTGGATAAATGAATGATGAAAATGGCTTGATGTTGTAAAGATGGAACCACCTAAAGCATAGCAGCCTTTCAATATGAGCAGAGATTTCTTATTACTTCAGTTCCTGCCGATTTCATGTTGCGATCGAATTATCTCCCTAATCCCTGTCGGTTGCAAAGTTGGCTGCAACCGAGCATTCAACCCTTTGACCCAAGGCCGCGTCATTCACCTCCTGCTGTCCATGGACTCCAGCTTACCATGAACTACACGATACTAATAACAAAGGAAGTTATCCAAACGTTTTGTTTGAGAGATAAATAAAAAAGGTTAAATTATTTAGACCGTGCCGCGTGGTAATTATAGCCGTCTCGATTGCGCTCGCACAGAGATTATGATCGGATGAGCAGTCGTTTAGAACAGGGGACATTTCTTAGCGTTTTTTTTTTTAAGTCAATTTTACTTGTGACATATTTTCATAGATGCTTAGGTGCTTCTAGTGGGGATTTAAGGTAAGCTCAGAGTCAATCACGGTGGAACGATCGATCATACTTTAAGACAAGTGACAATATTCACGTTGAGACGTCTAAAGACATCGACTTTATAATTTGCGTAATCATTGGTAGGTACTTCGGTCATCGTTCGTCGAACCCGTCGAAGGGTAAATTCGAGTAAATTAACCCACAGACGCAGCCCACTGAGTTTCTCGCCGGATCTTCTCAGTGGGCCGCGTTTTCGATCCGGTGGTAGATTCTGCAAAGCACGACTCTTGCTAGGGTTCGTGTTAGCAACATCGTCAGGTTTGTGAGCACACCTATTAGTTAAGGTTACGCTGATCTAGACCATCAGCTTAGGTAGGAAAAAAAAGAGGTAGGTACTGTTACGGGGTTGGTCTAGAAGGTCTTAAAAAAGGAAACTCTTACACTGACTTTACTGGTGGTAGGACCTCTTGTGAGTCCGCACGGGTAGGTACCACCTCCCTGCCTATTTCTGCCGTGAAGCAGTAATGCGTTTCGGTTTGAAGGGTGGGGTAGCCGTTGTAACTATACTGAGACCTTAGAACTTATATCTCAAGGTGGGTGGCGTATTTACGTTGTAGATGTCTATGGGTTCCAGTAACCACTTAACTCCAGGTGGGCTGTGAGCTCGTCCACCCATCTAAGCAATAAAAAAAAAGTTTATTTGAATTCCAATATTAAAGAAATGGTATAAATTAAATGCGTTTCCACTGCTGAAGCCAAATCTGTTCTGATTGTTTTTAGTAATAAATCGTCATCGAAGATTATCGACCCAAGCAGGAGTTATAAGGACGATGCATCCGGAAATGCTTTAATCTGCATTTTTTTAAATTGCTTTGGTTTTGTTAATATATTCCTTTGAATACTGTATAAACTATTATATGTATATATATTATTATGTGTTTATGTATTTGTGTATATATGTACATATATTTACGCTTATATATGTTTTGTGTATGTATTTGTAATTTAATATCAATTTCATTGCATCTGTCACTATTTTCTCTACACTACCTTTGGTTGACTGGTAGAAAATGCCTAAAGCATTAAGTCCGCCAATGTAAATTAACATGAAGCGTAATAAATAAATAAAAATAAATATTGAGGGACGTACATACGTAACACTATCACTACCCTACTACTACTTCCTATCGTGAAGCAGCCTTTGTACTGTAAAAACGGGGACTTAGATTCATCTCTCTAGTTGGGTGACGGCATTTACGTTGCTGATGTCTATGGGCTCCGATCACTTAACACTAGATGGGCCGCTACTTATCATCATTTACGGACAAAAAAATCCTGGGCATATCTTGGCAGGCTACAGTTAAAATGTCATCAAGAGAATGTCTTAATGAGTGCAACGATAACACACCACGAATATACCATTAATGAACAGCTTCTTATGGAATAGTTCTCACTGCGGTTTCTACAACTTGCACTTGTTGAGACAACCATGGGAATAAACGCGTTGAGAAAATGTGGTGATGAGTCTTGTTTAGAATTGTCTAGAAAACGAAAGGTCGCATGTCCGAATGGAGCAGCGAAGAAAATTGGCGTTACGTCTCCGGTCTTATCGTTTATCGATCAATGTCCAAAGTCTGGAGTTCATCGGAATAGCAGTCGTAATACTAAGAGCTATCGTCATGTTCGTGTGGAAATTTCAAGGGTAGTATTGGTTTGAAATCGTGCTCCACAGAGCAATATCACTGACCCTTTAATTTTATACCAAACAAAATACAAAACTACAAAAATGATTATAGTATTATTATTATTATTTTTTTATTGCTTATGTGGGTGGACGAGCTCACAGCCCACCTGGTGTTAAGTGGTTACTGGAGCCCATAGACATCTACAACGTAAATGCGCCACCCAGCTTGAGATATAAGTTCTAAGATCTCAGTATAGTTACAACGGCTACCCTTCAAACCGAAACGCATTACTGCTTCACAGCAGAAATAGGCAGGCGCCTACACGTGCGGACTCACAAGATGTCCTAGCACCAGTAATATTTATATGTGATTTGTATATGCTGCGCTTTTTTTTAACTCTTTGGTAGTCTGAGGGGCTATTCCAGCTTTTCACGGGCTGTTAGGTGAGCTTTCGGGCTCAACCTGAGAGAATTTGCTAACACTAGTCGTAGTAAGAGTAGTGATGCGCAGAATCACCACCGGATCGAGATCGCGACCCACTGATAAAATCCGGCTAGAGGCTCAGTAGGCTGTATCTATGGGTGCAGATCTCATGGACTTCATTGGTGTCGGACCAACGCACGGTGGAGTTCGTATGACTTCGATCTTTGATACGTGTGCAAATTTTTTAGTTAATCCAACGGTTTTAATTCGGTTAAAATTACTTTTAAAGATTTCCTTAAATACATAGGTACAGGTAAAGCTGATGGCGACATGAAAGGAACACAAGATGGCATTGTCAAGAAACACTGAAATTTCAAACCCAGGCAGCTCTGAAAACTCTTCAAAAGAACCTCGCATATGATTACACCAGAAATAGGCAAAAATACTCAAGCCCCTATTTTATACATACGTCATGATCGACATATAATTACGCCATGACAATCAGACCATAAAACACCAAAGATGCGTCAAAATATTATTGTTTTTTTTTTTTTCAATTCCCATTTTTTTCGTTAACTATACGAGCGTCATGAACAATTACAATCTCGTTACAGGCACTTATGAGTTGTGCGCATACGAACATGATAATTATTTTGATATCGTTAACTTTCTTGTTCGATATTTTGTCTCGTTTTGAGAGATTGAGAGCGTAAGATGCACGACTTCCCGTCGATTCGGGTCGAATTTAAATGGCGCTGAAGGAGTCACCTTTTGGATGTTTTTTTCGGTTTTGTGTGCAAATAGTTTTTATTTTATTTTTTATTGCTTAGATGGGTGGACGAGCTCACAGCCCACCTGGTGTTAAGTAGTAACTGGAGCCCATAGACATCTACAACGTAAATGCGCCACCCACCTTGAGATATAAGTTCTAAGGTCTCAAGTATAGTTACAGATATTGCGTTCATTTTGAGGATAATATTTATCTCTTTACTAACTTTCCACATAGCGATTCCTCTGGACTGCTTCCTTTTTGTCCTACATATTCTAGTAACCTCGCGGGGTTATTCTAGATTTGCCAAGCTAGTAGGCGAGCTCACGGGACTCAAACTTGACGACGTTGCTGACACTAACCCTAGCAAGAGCCGTGCTTCGCAGAATCTACCACCGGATCGGAAACGCGATCCACTGAGAAGATCCAGCGAGAAATTCAATGGGTTAAAGGACTGCGTTGACAATTAACACTAGACGAGCCACAAGCTCGATTTAACTAACAGTCCAAAAAAAATTATTAAATTTCCAAGTAAATATTCGATGGAAAAGTTATTATATAATTAAATTACTTTACCGCAACACAAAATTTCAAAACGTATCATAACATAATAATCACGGAATTTCACACAATTTTCTTAGAGAGTTAATGGGGAGTCGCTGACTTAGCATTACGTGATAAACTTACCAAAACAAACGTAGTAGAAGCTCCCATATGATTTTTTAATGTTATCTGATGTTAGGCGGCTATCAAAGCTCATTGATACACGACTGTATATATTGTTGTCGAACATAAGATGTCTTGATTGTCTACATCGTCTACTTTAGCCCTATATGCGGACCAACAATGTGCCCAGCTTCAACGAGCAAGTTAGCTAGTTGTCTGTGAACATCTGTTACGTACTGTTATACATTCCCGTTGCACTCTTACTTGTTAACCAAGCACTCTTTCCCGCTACCTCAGCACCTTTCTTAGCACACATCGGGCTCACATCAGTAAGTCAGTCTCCATCATCCTCTCATTCATGACGGTTCTTCTTTTTTCTCCACCTTATCCCACTAGGTGAGGTCGGCACGGCAATTATTCTATTCGATTGTCTTATATCAGCTGTCATCTCAACACTCCACTCTCTCATATCGTCATTCACACACTCCATCCATGTCTTGTTCGGTCGTCCTCTTCCCCCTCTACCTTGCCGTACCATTTCCATATATCTCCTAGTCACATGAATCTTCTTTCTATGCATCACATGTCCTTACCACGCTAACCTTCCGCTCTTTAATTGGTAATTACCGGGGCTACTTTCACACTTCCCCTGATATACTCCAAAATAATTAAAGTGTTTTTTTTTTAAACCAACATATCCGGAGGTTCATAACAGTATATTAGAAAAATTGGTATCAGCATGGGAATTGGTGAACGTATCATTGCATTCGCGAAGCAGTTCCTCTTGAGTTGTTAGGTCTCCTTCGGAGGCGCTCGGGCAGCTGTTAGCAAATCCCACCCCTCCTGGTTGAGCCTTTGCTCGTCCACCTGTCTTGGTGAAACTGCAAAGGCCTCCGGGCCACCAGTAATCGTTCAATCATAAAAAAGTGAAATCATGTAGAGTCCTAACCTTTCAGACCACGTTGACTGGCCATTGACATTCCACTTATCATCCTCGAACGTGGAATGGTAAACCGGAGTGGCAAACCCCACCCACTAAAATAGACAATGTGGTAGTTCTCGTAAACCGTATAACGTCGCGTGGTTTGATGACAAACTGCTTTGCTAGAAGGACTCCAGAATAGGGATTATTTTAAGGTTTCTATCTCTCTCTTTAAAGGTTTAAAAAAATTCTGTGACGTTTTTTTTTTTAATAGTTAGGTGGGTGGACGAGCTCACAGCCCACCTGGTGTTAAGTGGTTACTGGAGCCCATGGACATGTACAACGTAAAGGCGCCACCCACCTTGAGATATAAGTTCTAAGATCTCGGTATAGTTACAAGGGCTGCTCCACCCTTCAAACCGAAACGCATTACTGCTTCACGGCAGAAATAGGCAGGGCGGTGGCACCTACCCGCGCGGACTCACAAGAGGTCCTACCACCAGTGGGCCACTGCCAAGGCTCCGTCGGCTTTTTGACCTAGGGGTGAGCTGCGCCGTTTGGTTGTAATGTTGACCGCGGTAATTCGCAATAACGGTGAGGTAAGGACCTCATCCGGTATTAGGATCAAACCCTTGGGCGAAGAGTGGAAGGGAGTCGTTTAATGGGTATTATTTTGAAAACATCCTTGGGCCTGCGGTCTCGCAGTCGCAGACCAGTCCCACATAACACATCGCCTCCTAGGCGCGGGGACCTCCTAGGAGGTTCGGCCACCAGACCGAAAAAATAAAAATAAAGGCCTAGGTAAGAGTAATTCATTCTAGCAGTGGCTTAGAGAGTAGAGTACACAAGCAGTAGATAAGTGGCTCAGTGAATCAGCTGCCCCTAATGGTGCCGGTAAGGCCGACAGTGGCCTCTTTATACCACTTAGGACTCATTATCAGTAATTAAGAATTCGGAAAGATAGTTTATTATTAATTGTATTATTCATCGTAAATTGTGAATATAATACTCTAACACTCAATATTTTTATATCCCTAAGATGGTGCTGAAAATAATTCATCATTGTAAAAATTTAATGAAACGATACTAACAAATTGTCTCCCTATTTTGGCGTAATGGAAGTTCTGAACAGACTACGTCGAAAAAAAAAAATGACATCATTCAAACTGAATAACTAAGCGGATAAATTTGGTATTATAATTATTAATAAATAACTTCTCGATTATTTCAGATCACGGACCCTCAATACGTCTTCCAAAATGGAAAAGTTCCAATTTGGAAAAGTTTGGCTTTAATAATTTCACGCTGTTTACAATCACGAATCCACAAATCAGTTTCTATAAAAAGGAAAGCCCCCACGATGCAATAGACCACTGGACGATCTCAAATAAATATTAACGTTTTGCATCTATGTAGTAGAAATAATCGTAAAAGCTTATACTAAAAACTATTCAAATTGAGATAGCCACACCGAATCTAGAAAAACGGTTCAAATATCACCAAAACATTACGATAACTTTTATGACGCGGACACGATTTCAGTATAATTTAAGGCGAAAGTTCGAAGCTGTAACATCTTCGCACCATCAGAAAGTAAAGTGCAATTTAATCTTGGGTCATTTTTTTTATTTGCAGGTAATAACGCAAGCGCTGCCACGGGTCGCGTGGATGTTAGCGCTGAATGACCAGTTGCTGGGAGTTGAACCTAATCGCTGTACTGAATGCTATCTAACAACGTACAGGCCTTCAGTGTTCGGGACTGTAGGGAATATTAGTGAAGCTTTACCTGCCTTAGAGGATGATAACAGAAGACCGGAAGAATTTGGATTGCAGTCAAAATATATCGGTTCTCTTACAAATTGTTCGACCCAAAACCAGAATCTCGTTTAGCTAACGAAAGTGAAATAAAACCCATATTATTTGGTAGCTTAAGGCCTATATTTCTATTTGCCTGTAGTTAAACTACAAGTTGCTGTGTATCGGAAAGCTGGGGTGAGAAAATTATTCGTTCATGAAATAAATTTATGAAGAAAAAAACTTCTGATAAAAAGATTAAATTATAACGATAAAAATAATAAAAACATATTCAAGAAAATCAATTGGTAACACCTCTAGACAGCGAACTAACTTCTGAGAGATACACAGATATAGAAGTATTCGTGATGAAATTAACCGTGTGATTCGTCGGAGTTTAAATAATATTTGGACTGCATTAAATTTATTTTGGATGATTCATAAATGACCATTATTTATTTAAACTTAACCCAATAGAGTAAATGACAGAGTATTTACTTTGAATACCAAAAAAAAATCACTGGTAACATACACAGGAACTGTAACAAAATTTGTTTGTCTTACGAAGGAAATAGTAAAATAATTATGGAGCTTGTGAAGAGGTCATTTTTACAAATCACATGACGTAACAATAAAACTTTGATCAAGACAAACAAACAAAATAATTGCGCAACTGAATTTCGAAGCAAAACAAACAATTGAGAGAAAAGAAGAATTATTACTATAATTCACATGGTAGTTATTTAATGTGAGAGACACGCATTATGTTATACAATTTACTAGGTGGAAAATGTAGGAGCGTAATACTTATGATGGGCGCTCGTAAATTTGCTGCTGGAAGATTTGAATAGGAAATTTCAAGAGGATTTTACATCTATTTATTCAACGGTGAACAATAAACGTTTGTGCACACAATAGAACTTTGTAGAGGCGAACGAACCCAAAATGGTGATCGTGAAATTATAGAGAAATCCAAACGAAAACTGTTCGAAGGCGTGAATGAGTAATGCGATTATGGAGTCCACGAAGAATCGGTGATTCTTGCGGATGTCGAATTGAATTTGGATCGGAATTGGCAGGTTCGTGAGACTTTTCTTATCTTTTTTTAGACAAGCCGCTTACGCGAGAGCTATTATTACCGGCTGTCAATCGGTATATTGACAATTTTTGACAAAAAAATATTTTTTACTGGTGCTAGGACATCTTGTGAGGCCGTGCGGGTGTGTACCACCGCCCTGCCTGTTTCTGCCGTGAAGCAGTAATGCGTTTCGGTTTGAAGGGTGGGGCAGCCGTTGTAACTATACTTGAGACCTTAGAACTTATATCTCATATATGGGTGGCGCATTTACGTTGTGGATGTCTATGGGCTCCAACAACCACTTAACACCAGGTGGGCTGTGAGCTCGTCCACCCATCTAAGCAATAAAAAAAAAAGTGCAACACAAATAGAAAATAGACAATAGATTATGACGTACTTATCTCAGAATATTAACATGACATGCGTAAATTAACTTATTATTTAGACATTAAGCTAGCTATCTGATAAAGGAACTTAAGGTACTAAACCTTCGACTAAACGGGCTAGTTTTGATTTGTCTTATCGAGTCCGATTTATTTCGTAGTAATGAGGCTGAGGCTATAATTATTGACAGATAAAAAAACTATACGTTTGCGACTTGAATTTGTGTTGGTGTATAGAACAGTAGAGAATATATATAGATCTTAGTTTTAGCATCTATATATAGTTATATATATAAATGAATTGCAGTTCGTTAGTATCGCTAAAACTCGAGAACGGCTGGACCGATTTGGCTAATTTTGGTCTTGAATTATTTGTGGAAGTACAGAAAAGGTTTAAAAGATAGATAAATTTTAATATGAAAATGCTCGGAATTAAATAAAAATAACAATTTTGTTTTTACTTTAATGTGTCCCCCGTCGGACGGATTCCTTTTGTTTTTTATAAGTTTATACAAAAGTTTAGGTCTTTTATTTATCGATTGAGACACTACGAAGTCTGCCGGGTGAGCTAGTATTTTTTAAAATTGTTATTAAAATTTAGATAGTATGTTTACGTGGTAAGTTCCGACAATATATTGGAAAGAAGCGAGCCCTATATTCTTTGTATTTCTGCGGTACATCGCAGCGGTTAAACTGTTTTGCGAATCTATATGGCAGTCATTACAATTTAAAAGGCTAATTTAAATTACCTAATCTAATTTTCATTTGATTTATTACCAACAACAAACATCGGGAAAATAGAAGAATTATAACTGAATTTATTTATAACTAAGCGAATAGGATCTACTCGCGTGTTGTTGACGAATCTCGCGTGATTGTGTACAGGACTTAAGGATTTGGTTAAGGGGTTAAATGGGTTACCGGGAATAAATGGCCAAGTTTTAATATAAAAAAAGTATATTAAAAAAATAATACAATCTTTTTATGGTGTAACTTTATTGTGTAATAACGGATTACTGACTTTCATTCCTGATACTGCGGACAGAGTGGAAAGCAGTCGACGTCGCTCCAAAACACGTCATTTCGGATCCTTCCGATCCACTAACGGTGCTTTTAGGTACACCGGTCATCGTTCTCGTCAAATTAACCCTCAGACACAGCCCACTGAATTTCTCGCCGGCTCTTCTCAGTGGGTCGCGTTTCCGATCCGGTGGTAGATTCTGCGAAGCACGGCTCTTGCTAGGGTTCGTGTTAGCAACCTCGTCAGGTTTGAGCCCCGTGAGCTCGCCTACTAGTTAAGGTTACGCCGAAATAGCCTCTCATGGCTCTCAGCTTAGGTAGGAAAAAAAAACTGACTTTTTAAGAAAAATATTGAAAGCTCTGCCATTATGACGTCATTTCCGGCGAACACTCACACAAAAGTGCGTCCTCGTTGACAGAAGAACTAGCAGGAACATCTGAAATGGAAAAAAAAATACGTGTTTTAGTTATGATTTTAAACCAAAACACGTTTCAGCTCTAATTTCCACACAATTCCAATTTTAATTGCCCGTTATTGGGAAAACAGCTCACAGCTCAATTGATGTTTAGTGATCATTACTGAAGAATGGATTGGATGAGGTCAATTACTCAATTTTAGTTATTTCTTTTAAGAAGAACTTGCATTTGTATAACAAATAACGAACGTGGAACAAATTGCAGGCCAGTTTTATCTATACTTCTACGCGCTAATCTGAGGAACTGCTGGTCCGATTTCAAAAATTCTTTCAGCGTTAGATAGCTCATTTATCGAGGTAGGCTAAATAACATCACGGTAAGACCAATGCAAGTTGGTTAAAAAGCGTGATTTGGTACCTTAAATAACTCCTTAACATTATTTTTCTTTTAAATATTTTTACTTTCTACGTAAATGAAGTGGGGGGTAAAATTTAGCGTTATGCCAAAGTAACTATTCCACGCGGACAGAGTCGCCTGCAAAAGCTTGTTTAAGTATAAACAAAAAAAAAAGATTTAGGTATGTAAATTTTGTACAGTTGTGTTTGTACATTGCAATCGTCAATACAGTCACGTTCGCCCGGCCCTATCTTTTGAATCTGTAAGTCGCTTTCAACTACCACAGCTTTCCTGTTATAAAAATAAAAGTTAACTTTTCCCGTGTCACACAAGAAATGGTCACAAAACTTGAGAATAGCTGTTTAATCGATAGCGGTGAGCCTGGACGGGTAGGTACCACTACCCTGCCTATTTCTGCCGTGAAGCAGTAATGCGTTTCGGTTTGAAGGGCGGGGCAGCCGTTGTACTGTTAAAACTGAGACCTTACAACTCATGTCTCGAGGTGGGTGCGGTATTTATGTTGTTTATGTCTATAGGTTCCGGTAACCACTTAACACCAGGTAGGCCGTGAGCTCGTCCATCCATCTAAGCAATAAAAAATCTATATATATAACAATGAATTGCTGTTCGTTAGTCTCACCAAAACTCGAGATCGGCTGGACCGATTTGGCTAATTTTGGTCTTGAATTATTTGTGGAAGTTCAGAGAAGGTTTAAAAGGTAGATAAATATGAAAATGCTCGGAATTAAATAAAAATAACAATTTTGTTTTCCCTTAGATGTGTCCCCCGCCAGACGGATTCCTTTTGTTTGTTTTAAGTTTATTTTATACAAAAGTTTAGGTCTTTTATTTATCGATTGAGGCACTACGAAGTCTGCCGGGTCAGCTAGTTTATTAATAAAAACGAACGAAAATCCGGGCCTGTTTTATCCAATTTATAAGTCAAAGTGTTTTACTTACACGGCAGCAATAGCTTCGAAAACTGTAACTCCAATTTTCGTAATAAACCGCCCGTTTCATGTGAGTTGTAAGTTGACTTTCGCGTTATCTATATATTAATACGTGAAGCAAAAACTTTGTATCCCTTTTTACGAAAATTGCGCGGACGGAGGAGTATGAAATTTTCCACACTTATAGAGAATATAGAGAAGAAGTGCACAATGCTATATTTTTTTTTAAATAATGCATAAAAGATACATTAAATCAATAAAGAAAACAATACACACACTACATACCATGTATTTGACGCACACACGCATGCATACTATTTATTGTCAAACTTTTGTTCTTGACGTCTGTTGTCAAATTAAGGATAGATTAGATATTGTTTGTCTTTATTCATATTTTTTTATAGTGTAGTCTTGGCGAAATTTGTGATTATAGAAGTATAAAATACAATCATAATAGTGTACAAACCTACAATTTCAATAAATTTTAGTCGAATTTCGACTACTGCGGGACCTCTAGTACAAAGAAATAGTTGAAGGTATTAAATACGAGTACAGGTATATATTAATACGCGAAGCAAAAACTTTGTACTCCTGTTTAAGAAAATTGCGGGGACGGAGGAGTATGAAATTTCCCACACTTATTGAGAATATAGAGAAGGAGTGCGGAATGTTAATATTTTTTTAAATTATATCTACCAATACGTTAAATCAATAAAAAGAAACATTACACCCACTATCATGCATTTGACACAACACACATACATATTATTATATTACTCTGAATTTACTGTCAAACTTTTGTTAAAGTCTGTGGTCAAATTAAGAAAAGATTAATATTATTTGTCTGTAGTGTAGTCTTGGCGAAATAGAACGATAATAATATTGAAACTTATAATTTCACTTAATTTTAGTCGAATTTCGGCTATTGGGGGACCATTAGTTAATAAGCTAAATGTCTAAACATTTATATACAGAGTGAAGTATATTTTAATGATTTAAGCATGTCGTGCAAAAGTAACTTTTCGCTGTCAATTTGACGGGTATTCAATTGAGAGATACATTTTACGTCCCAAGGTGACATAGTGATGCTTATGGGCATATCCAACTGAGTTTCTCGCCGGATATTCTCAGTGGGTCCCGATTCGCATCCTGTAGTAGATTCTACGAAACACTGCTCTCCCTAGAATCAGTGTTAGCAATTCTCTCAGACTGCGCCTTTGAGATCGACGACCAACGATTAGGTAGGAATAAAATTATGGACTCTGAAAGACGGTTGAAATCAGATGAATCATAAAGCTCTTCGTTTACTTTTTTTTTTGTTTCCTATACATTGAAATAACGGACTGGCTCAAAAGACAACTACTAGAAAAGTAACAGGTACCTATAGATAATAAAAAAAAATAGTTTGAGGTTTGTTAATGCACACGTTAACTAAGAGAGTTTGGCTTATTATTTTACTAGTATTGAATTGTCGCATGTGTGCGAAGAAAACGAAAGCCTCACACACCCATACACACACATAATATAATATGTCACCAGCTTTCATTCGCGAATTCGTGACGAAGAATTCGCACGATTCGACAATGTCGTTAACATTGCTCATGTTTATGTAGGTGACATTTGTGGTTAATGTATTTACAGCGAACAAGACGTCAGATTATTATCCGGTTTTGTTTTTATCTTGAAACTAAAATGATCGTAGTTCAATCCAGAGCGGTAATGCATAGCCATATCAACTTCAATATTACCACAGTTAGACTGTAATGTATAGGACGATCAGTGATCTGAGTATCGGTACCTATAGGATCCAAATAAAAATTATCCTAGGAACAGGCTTAGGGACCCCGGTAACCGTACTCGTCGAACTCGGCAAAGAGTTCGACGTGCAACCTAACCCATGGGCCTCGAATTAATCCGGAAATATATGAAGTCAGTATCGGAACGGTACTTCGATAAGGCTATGCGTCATAATAATCGCTTTATCGTTGCCGCCGCTGATTACTCCCCGAATGCTGATCATGCGGGAGCCAATCACCCCCGACGCCCTTGACACGTTTTACGGATCCATCAGATCTAATAACCTTTGCATTAGACGCTTTCACCTCTAACACTAGGAGCAGGCTTAGGGACTCCGGTAACCGTACTCGTCGAACTCGACAAATAGTTCGACGTGCAACCTAACCCATGCGTCAGCCCGCTGAGTTTCTCGCCGATTCTTATCAGCGGGTCGCGATTGCGATTCAGTAGTAGATTAATTCGCAAAGCAGCTGCTCTTGAGATGTTAGGTCTCTTTTAGAGGCGCTCGGGCAGCTGTTAGCAAATCCCTTCCCTCCTGGCTGAGCCTTTGCTCGCCCACCTGCCCTGTGTGCTTAGTCCGAGCTAGTTCTCGATAGCGTAAAAGTTAACTCAAATTGGATGGAGTTGGAACGTTTGCCTACGTTTGCCGTTAGGGTCGCTGTTCCAACTGCATACAAATTTCAATTAACTTTTACGCTATCGAGAACGTTAAAACACTCGCACTAAGCCACTAATGAAACTGGAAAGGCCTCCGGGCCACCACTAATCCTTTAATCATAAAAAGTAAATATAGGCAGACGGTAGTCCGCTTTACTACCACGCTTCGTAGGAAGCAAAATTCCAAGTGCATCTTATTATTCCGTTCAGATATTTATATAAACTAGTGGTCCCGCAGTAGTCGGAATTCGACTATAATTATTGTAAATTTTATGTTTAAACATTATTATGCTTCTATTGACTCTATTGTCAAACCCTTTTATACTTTCTATAATATAATCACAGATTTCGCCAAAACTATACTATAGATAAATAACATTAAGGACAAACAATATTAATCTATTCTCAACTTGACCACAGATTTTAAGCAATAACAAAAGTTTGACAGTTGATAATAAACAAAGAGTATATTTATATGTATGTGTTGTGTCAAATACATGGTAGTGTGTGTATTGGTATTTTCATTGATTTAATGTATTTTTTTATGCCTATTTGAAAAAAATATTGACATTCTACACTGCGTCTCTATATTCTCTATAAGTGTGGGAAATTTCATACTTCTCCGTCGCGCAATTTTCGTAAAAAGGGTACAAAGTTTTTGCTTCACGTATTATTATTATTATGGAGATTGCGCGGACGAAGGAGTACAAAATTTCCTATACTTACAGAGAATAGTAAGAAGGAGTGCATCATCCTATTTTTTTTAAATTATGCATTAAACATATATTTTAGCAATAAATAGAAAACATGGCACACACTACCATGTATTTGACACACATACGCATACAAAATCTTTTGTTTATTGTTAAAGTCTGTGATCAAATTGAGAATAGATTAACATAGTTTATTTTTAATATTATTTATCTGTAGTTGTAGCCTTGGCGAAATCTGTCATTAAAGAAGTAAAGTCTTAGACAATAGAACCATAATAATATTCAAATTATAATTTAAATCAATAATTCTAGTCGACTTTCGACTACCAGGGGACTACTACTGTATATAGATAAGTTAAATACAATAAATAAACTTCAGTAGTATGTAAGAAAGTGCACACAATTGATCCCGACCACTTTCCATTGCGACCGGTTTTATAAGATCACAGTAAATATTTACCCGATTTTACAATTCGCACGCCGCATTAAAGCACTGCTTAATGTTTTGAATGCGTTAAATTTTATTGTGATGGTTGTTTTAAGAATTCAACCAAAAGAAAATGTAAGTTAGTTTGGCTTCAAAAATTTTATTGGTTGAATGTAAATCACCAACATAAGATTTTGATTTTTTTTATTTCTTAGATGGTTGGATGCGCTCACGGTCACGTGGTGTTAAGTGGTTACCGGAGCCCATAGACACCTATGACGTAAATGCCGCCACCCACCTCGAGACATGAGTTCTAAAGTCTCAGTTTAGATGTGTGGACGAGCTCACAGCCCACCTGGTGTTAAGTGGTTACTGGAGCCCATAGACATCTACAACGTAAATGCGCCACACGCCTTGGGATATAGTTCTAAGGTTTCAGTATAGTACAACGGCTGCCTCAGCCCTCAAACCGAAACGCATTACTGCTTCACGGCAGAAATAGGCACGGTGGTGGGACCTACCCGTGCAGATTCACAAGATGTCCTGCCACCACTAAAACTGTAACACCAGTAATAACAGATAATTATAATAATATGCATTTTAAATTATTTTTATGGATGCTTATAGCGCCATCTGTTGATCAATATTATCACAAATTAATTTTAAGACAAACAAGTAGGTAGGAGCCCTATAGTCAGTAGTAGCAAAAAAAAGTGTATAATTGATTTATAATATATTGTAAATCAATTATACACTTTTTTCCAACAATAACTGTTTTGGATTAAATATTTTTTTTAATTTGATTCTAACAGGATGACCGCTACGGCAATTTTTATCTTTAGTGACATCTAGCGTTTAAACGCCAAACTATTTCAGATTTGTTTTCTTAACATGTAGTTCTTAAATGAGCCCAAAGATAGCGCTATAGTATAAAATATTTTAAAAAAAACTTGCCTCTTTTGGTTTGTTTGTTTGTTTTTTTTTATTTTATCAAATCAAATCTGAAATAGTTCGGGATTAAACGCTAGATGTCACTAAAAATAAAAATTGCAGTAGCGGTCATCATGTTAGAATCAAATTAAAAAATTATTTAATCCACAACAGCTATTGTTGAAAAAAAAAGTGTATAATTGATTTATAACATGTTAATAAATGTTTACAAACAGTTTAAAATATATGGGATTAATATGCGATGCAACTATGCCAATGTTCAATAGGGACAAATTTTATATAATAATATTACCTAACGAAGACCTACTTAGCGACCCGCCCTCGCTTCGCTTCGGGAACTGTAATAATTTATTAATGATTTTATTGAATTTTGATTGCAGATTTTTCCTTCTATACTTGACACTTATCGATATATGTTAGGTAATTAGCACTACTAGAGGTCCCGCAGTATTTTTTTTTTTTTTTTTTTATTGCCTTTGTAGGCAGACGGGCATACGGCCCACCTGATGGTGAGTGGTTACCGTCGCCCATGGACTTCAGCAATGCCAGGGGCAGAACCAAGCCGCTGCCTACCGCAAATCGAAATTCGACTATAATTAATTGGAATTGTAAGTTTGTACACTATTATGATTGTATTTTATACTTCTACAATCACAAATTTCGTCAAGACTACACTATAGAAAATATTAATAGAAACAAACAATATTTATTCTATTCTCAATTTGACAACAAAAAGAACAAAAGTTTGACAATAAATAGTATGCATGCGTGTGTGCGTCAAATACATGGTATGTAGTGTGTGTAATGTTTTCTTTATTAATTTAATGTATCTTTTATGCATTATTTTAAAAAAATATTAGCATTGTGCACTTCTTCTCTATATTCTCTATAAGTGTGGAAAATTTCATACTCCTCTGTCCGCGCAATTTTCGTAAAAAGGGATATAAAGTTTTTACTTCACGTATTAATATATAGATAAATATTTATAAATATAACCTATCAGTACTATGATAATATGTAAGCTATATTATTGTAAAATTTTATCAAAATCCATGTATTTGTTTTCGTGTGAAAAAGTAACAAATATACACCCATACATTCTTACAAACTTTCGCGTTTATAATATTGGTATATAGTATGGTAGAGGATATTACTTAAGTATCAAATTGCCTATTTCGGCCGCGAAGCAGTGATGCGCTCCTCCGAAGAGTGAGAAAGCCGTTATATTATTACACAATTGAGACTTGCATCAAGGTGGTTGGCGGCTGGGGTTGCCAGATTTTTTTTCAGCCTATAAGGGGCAAATGCTTTAATAGGTAAAAAAATACGGGAATTTAGTTTTTTACCCGGGACAAATAAAAAGATGTGTGTGTGGTGTCGTGGGACACCGGATAGGAACGAAGTTCTTTATTATAAAAATATTAATTTTAAGGTCTATTCGAGGTATAAAGAAAATAATAAATTTTATACTGATAAAAAAAAAAACTACTTTACAAAGTTGTCAACTTTATTTTATTCACAATGATTTATAAAAAAATATATAATAATAATATACAAAGAAACAGCTATTTATATGAATAATAATAAGAACCGTCATCACCGAGGAGCACCGAGGAGCAAGTCAGTTTTAACATATTTTTATCGGTTTTAACATATTTATAAAAATCAATACAATTATAATCGAATACGGGATAGAGTCAGTCCCGCCGGGACATTTTAAACTAAGCGTAAAATACGAGACGTCCCGGGAAAAAAAGGACGTCTGGCAGCCCTAGTGGCGGTATTCACGCTCCGGTGTCCATGGGATACAGTAACCAATTAACACTAGGACTTCAGAACCTCATAAAAAAAAAGATTAGATTCTGAAAAGAAGCTTCCATTAAACAACTTAATTTTTAATTTGTTTTTTAATAATATTAAAACACAGCGACCAAACATTTTTATTGAAGATAAATTATTGAAATCTATATATTAATACATGAAGAAAAAACTTTGTACCCTTTTTTTCACGAAACTTGCTCCGACGGAGGAGTATGAAAGCTCCCACACTTATAGAGAATGTAAAGAAGAATGTTAATCAATTTTTTTAAATTATGCTTAAAAATACATTAAATAAATTAAAAAACATTACACACACTACCATGTATTTGACACACACACGCATATAATATACTCTTTTACGTATTGTTAAAGTCTCTCGCCAAATTGAGAATAGATTAATATTGTTTGTCTTCTATATTATTTATCTAGTATAGCCTTAGCGAATTCTGTTAATATAGAGGTCTACGATATTCTTTGGCAATAGACCCTTAATATTGTTCAAACTTATAATCTATACTAATATATAGGTATAAATCTACATTGGTTTTTACGGATGTTCCGTTATAACTACTGAACCATGCATCCGATTGACTTGAAACTTAGTAGCCATGTAGAAAATACATGTACTTAATGGATAGGCTAATATTTATATGAGTGCTGGACTCCCTAATAATAAAGACAATAAAAAATATTGTTGATTTTAAATGCTAAGCGAAGCGGGCGAGTATGGCTATTTAAAATACCGGACGACCACTATTTAAAATAAATCTTTGACAGGGATGTCAACACCAAGAATCCTTCAATATTTAAACCATCCTTATTTGAACCCGACAATCCTATTGGAAAATAGGTTGTTTGTCTGGAAATTGAAATGTCTATTACAATTCTTGTAACATTCATTTCCTGTTCAATTTTCTCTGCGTATTCTCCCTAATTTGTAACTTAATATCAAAGCTGCCTATTCCTACCGCGATCTATTATTTATTTCGGCTTGAAGGATAACACAATCGATAATACAATGTAAATAAAACTTTATTTATTACTTAACTTATAAATATTAAACTTATATCTCAAGGTGGGTGGCGCATTTGCGTTCTAGATGTATATGAGCTTCAGTAACCACTTAACACCAGGTGGACTGTGAGCTCGTTCACCCATCTAAGCAACGAAAAAAAAAAAATAACATAGTTGGACGAGCTGAAGGCGCACCTAGTTTTAAGTGGTTACCGGACCCGATAGACATCGACAACGTATATGCCGTCACTCGTCTTGAGACAAGAGTTTAATATAATTTTTTTTTATTGCTTTTGTAGGCAGACGAGCGTACGGCCCACCTGATGTTAAGTGGTTACCGTCGCCCATGGACTTCAGCAATGCCAGGAGCAGAGCCAAGCCGCTGCCTACTGCTTAAATGCTCAGTTTTATAGTACTTTGATTACAGCCTTTGATTACACGTACTGGTGGTAGGGTTGTGAGTCCGCACGGGTAGGTACCACCGTCCCGTCTATTTCTGCCGTGAAGCAGTAATGCGTTTCGGTTTGAAGGGTGGGGCAACCNGCACGGGTAGGTACCACCGTCCCGTCTATTTCTGCCGTGAAGCAGTAATGCGTTTCGGTTTGAAGGGTGGGGCAACCGTTGTAACTATACTGAGACCTTAGAACTTATATCTCAAAGTGTGTGGCGCATTTACGTTGTAGATGTCTATGGGTTCCAGTAACCACTTAACACCAGGTGGGCTGTGAGCTCGTCCACATATCTAGGCAATAAAAAAAAAAAAAAAAAAAACACGTTCTGATTGCCGATTTCGCTGGTCCTAGTGCTGACAAATCTAATGTTTGTATGGCCCGTAGTTTACCGTTCAAAAAGGAGAACATATATCCGAGTGACCGGCTGGCGGCATGTTCCATGCTTTAAGTGTCACGGTATACCGTTAAGTGAACTAACGCGTTCAGTGTCGCTTCGATCACAACGCTACGTGGTAGTGTTCCGTCGCGAGTTCGTGTAATAAGTTTTATTTTTCGGTTACGGTAAGCATTTTTTTTTTCTATTAGCCTATCATACTATAAGCGATTAGGGTAAGCTTAATTTTAAAACGATAAATATTAAACAGGATTACGAATAATGGTAAAAAAATATATTTACTAAAATGCATTTTTCTAAAATTCGTTTCGGTTGTAATTTACAAATTTATCGTAAATATTTTAATGAATTCCATTTAAGATATTTAATTCCTACATTTTATTCCTATAGTTTTTTTTTTTCGGGGATTCTGTTTATATAAAAATCACCATTTAAGTAGATTACCTTATTATGAATCGTAATTTTTTTTAATAAAAATATTGACACACATCATCATGAGATTATATTATAAATTGATATTATAAACAATAAATTGAAAATGATTAAGACAACTTCATCTGTAAAAATAATTGATGGGATATTTAGATAACAGTCACACGCCACGGTTTCACACATTTCTTCTTCATATTGTTAACGTAACGGTAGGCAGCGGCCTGGCTTTGCCCCTGTCATTGCTGACGTACATGAGCGACGGTGACCACTTACCATCAGGTGGGCCGTATGCTCGTCTGCCTACAAAGCCAATAAAAAAAATAAAAAAACGTCAACCAAAAAATACTAATGCCAAACCAAAAAATACCAATAGATACTCGAATACAAAAATACACAGATGGACAACCAATAAATAAATTGTAGTGATTTAAGGTCAATTACAAATCCGACATCTTCAACGATACACACAATTTTTTTATAATTTAGACAAATTAACGGTCACAATTCTATTATAATTTAGTGTTTATATAGATGGATAGATTACATATGCGGATAAAAATTTTATTAATAAATAACAAATGAAATTATTTAACATAAATCAATCCATACAGTAGAACAAATCTTCTAATGCGCTTATAGGAGGCATAGTTCCCGTGATACTAGCTGCGTTACTTCGTTGGACAGCCAAACTCACTCTCTGTGCAAAGTACCAGCCAGCCTTAGCATCACGTGTAGCCTTCAAGCGTTTGGAGATTTCTAATAAAATACATTACATATTATATTCCGTTTTGAAGATTTTTTTTGTGCCAAGTTTGTAAATGTTTGTTTTTCTCGTCCGAGAAATTTGTTATATTCGCAGATAATAAACATAATTATTATGTAGTTGTAAGCATCGAACGCGGTTCACTTTATGTCTTTATCGTTTCTCTAATGATTTAATAGTGATCGGTTCAAGTAATTTATATAAAAATGAATCCCATGTTTTAAAATAGTTTGATACGTAAAATACTAATTTCCTGGGTTACATTCTTTGATAAACATAAAAATGTGCCACTTGGAGATGTGTTTTCCCCTTCCTGTTGGCTGGTAGCCTAAGAAATGTTTGAAAGTCTTATTAGAACAAAACACAAATGCTTAGCACATAGTTCCCTAGTTTTTAAGTCAATAACATAAATTGATTTAGTAAAGAGTCGTCATTTGATTGGTTAAATAGAGGCTTAGATCAAAGCGAAGGCTCTATATCCGCAATTTCAATGTTTGGCATTAGAGCTAGGATAGGATAGGACCACAAGCGACACGCGTCAATGCGAACACTTTCGCCTTGAAGGAATTAATATTGCGTTTAAAAAATCCAACTGAATTGACATATCTATGGATGCCGGTAGCTTAATATCTAAAGACACAGAAAATACGCCTGACTCGGTGGTCCTGTAATTAGCGGCCCTGACTATTGTGCCGAGGTTCGTGGGTTCAATTCTCGCATCGCACAAACATTCGCATTATGAACAGATTTGTTTGCTCTTTGTCTGTGTGTGTATTATCTAGATGTGTATTTAATTAAACGTATATAAGTATGTATGTCAGTTTCTGTTACCCATAACACAGTAACTGCTAAATTGGGACAAAATGACCGTACGTGATTTGTTCCAAGTTATTATCAAATGATTTTCAGTAAAAAATATTTTCAGTGAGAATATCGAATCTGAATGTTTTTTATTCTGTGGTTTCTCCAACCAAGAGGTCGACCGAAGAAGACATGGATGGAGTGTGTGAATGACGATATGAGAGAGAGAGGAGTGAGTGTTGAGATGACGGCTGATAGAAGAGAATGGAAGAGAAAAATTAGCTGTGCCGACCCCACATAGTGGGATAAGGTGGAGAAAAAGAAGAAGGTTTCTCCAACCATCGTGTATTTTTGCTTTTGAGTATTCCTTGTCTTTGAATTTTTTGGAATGTCAATTTACTAGTCCCGAGTCGATCGTAAGACTTATCGCGAGCTTTCTATTAAACAGAGGGAAATTTTAACTAATTTTTTATTGCTTACTAGAGCTGACCCGGCAGACTTCGTTGTGCCCCAATCGATAAATAAAAGACCTAAACTTTGGTATAAAATAAACTTAAAACAAACAAAAGGAATTCGTCCGACGGGGGACACATGAAAGGGAAAACAAAATTGTTATTTTTATTTAATTCCAAGCATTTTCATATTTATTTACCTTTTAAACCTTCTCTGGACTTTCACAAATAATTCAAGACCAAAATTAGCTAAATCGGTTCAGCCGCTCTCGAGTTTTAGCGAGACTGACGAACAGCAATTCATTTTTATGTATAGAGATAGAAGATAGATATAGATATGGGTGGATGAGTACACGAGACAACTGGTGTTAAGCGGTTATCTGAGCCCATAATCCTCTACAAAGTAAATACCGCCACCTACTTTGAGACTCATGTGTTATAATATGCCTCTGAAATCGTACGTATTTACAAAAAAATTGGTACCCGCCTGCGGGATTCGAACACCGTTGCATCGCTAGATACGAATGCACCATGCGTCTTATCCTTTAGGCCACGACGATTTCGTTTTTTCGCGTGAGCTGGAAAATGAACTCTTTGAACTTTGACCGTAGTTCTTAATGTTGTTGTGTTGCTCACCCGGTGTTAAGTGGTTACCGGTACGATCATGCGACATGATGTCGATGTTTTATCCCTCGAATCCAACATGTGAGTCCGATGTGGTAGAAATAGGCACGAAGGTTAAGTGCCTAAACAACCGCGTTCATAATAAATAATCGGGAACAAGTCAGGTCGGCCTCAAATTAGGATGTCTCAGTATGGGAACCATAGATTAACAAACAAACTTATGTACTTTTAAATATATACGTATACTAGCTGACCCGGCAAACGTTGTGTTGCCTTAAATAAGATTTCTAGGGAAATTCTACTGTAGAAATAAAAACCTCATTTAACCACATAATACCTCATTATAAACAAAAAAATATATCCAAAAAATTAAAATAAAAAATTAATGTTTGGGGTGGACAACCCTTTTCACTTAGGGGTATGAAAAATAGATAGTAGCCGATTCTCAGACCTACTGAACATACTATTGATACAAAAATAAAACCAACAAAACATGGCTGAAAAATGTATAGTATTGTATAGCTCTCAAATATATTAAGTGTATAATCTATGATGTATAGTGAGTAAGTAAGACAGGAGACCGGCTTCGTCCCCATCCCTACTACGTGATGTTTGCTGGATCAGTGGTGACACCTGGTGGGGATAGCTGATCGATTAATAGTTGATCAGTAGTCGACCGGCGAGCGCGGGAGATCAAATTCAATTTAAAAAAATTCATAATTAAAGGAACTTGAAATTATAAACTCTGAATAAGAATTTATCGTACTACAATTATAATATTTGGTTGCCATCTTGCAACCTTATTGCGGATGGAAAAATAGGGGTTGATCGTATAAGAGTGAAAATTGAGAGTAATATGATTTTTTTTATTTTAAGTCATGATAAAACTAAATAAAAAACTTGCCAAAAAAATTAAAGTTTATAATTAACAAAAAATAGGGGTTGATCATAGAGGGATGAAAAATTGAGAGTAACATCAGATTTTTTATNTACCACCGCCCTGCCTATTTCTGCCGTGAAGCAGTAATGCGTTTCGGTTTGAAGGGTGGGGCAGCCGTTGTAACTATACTGAGACCTTACAACTTATATCTCAAGGTGGGTGGCGCATTTACGTTGTAGATGTCTATGGGCTCCAGTAACCACTTAACACCAGGTGGGCTGTGAGCTCGTCCACACATCTAAGCAATAAAAAAAATAAAAAATCGTATTGTGAACAGATTTCTTTGCTCTTTGTTTGTGTGTGTATTATCTAGATGTGCATTTAATTAAACGTATATAAGTATGTATGTCAGTCACTGGTATCCATAACACAGGAACTGCTAAATTGGGACAAAATGACCGTGCGTGATTTGTTCCAAGTTATTATTAAATGATTTTCAGTAAAAAATATTTTCAGTGAGAATATCGAATCTGAATGTTTTTTGTTCTATGGTCTCTCCAACCATTCGTGAATTTTTGCTTTTAAGCATTCCTTGTATTAGAATTTTTTGGAATGTCAATTTACTTATCCCGAGTCGATTGTAAGACTTATCGCGAGCTTTCTATTAAACAGGGAAATTCAAACAATTTTTTTATTGCATAGATGGGTGGACGAGCTCACAGCCCACCTGTTGCTAAGTGGTTACCGGAGCCCATAAACATCTACAACGTAAATGCGTCACCCACCTTCAGATATAAGTTCTAAGGTCTCAGTATAGTTACAACGGCTGCCCCGCCCTTCAAACCGAAAAGCATTACTGTTTCACGGCAGAAATAGGCAGGGTGGTGGTACCTACTCGTTCGAACTCACAAGAGGTCCTACACTAGTAAAAACAAGAGGTCCTACCACCAATAAATCTGCCTGCGGGATTCGAACACTGATGCATAGCTCGATACGAATTCACCGGGCGTCTTATCCTTTAGGCCACGACGATTTCGTTGTTTCGCGTGAGATGGAAAATTAACTCTTTGAACTTTGACCGTATTTCTTAATGTTGTTTTGTTGTTGTGTTGCTCACCCGGTGTTAAGTGGTTACCGGTACGATCATGCGACATGAGGTCGATGTTCCCTCACATAACGGCGGTTTTATCCCTCGAATCCAACATGTGTGTCCGATGTGGTAGAAATAGGCACGAAGGTTAAGTGCCTACACAAACACGTTCATAATAAATAATCGGAAATAAGTCAGGTCGGCCTCAAATTAGGATGTCTCAGTATGGGAACCATAGATTAACAAACAAACTTATGTACTTTTAAATATATACGTATATAGATAAAAAACACCCAAGCAAAGGGTAAACAAACCGGTCCATCATCCGAAAGTTGATTCGATGTGGGAATCGAAGCCACGACCCTCGGCACAATAGTTAGAGCACCACCGAGTCGGTGACCATAATATCAGCAGCAACAACAATGTGTCCTTTGATTTTGGTACCATTTTTTTTATATATTTTTATTGCTTAGACGGGTGGTCGAGCTCACAACCCACCCGGTGATAAGTGGTTACTGGAGCCCATAGACATTTACAACACAAATGCGCCACCCACCTTGAGATATAAGTTCTAAGGTCTCAGTATAGTTACAACGGCTGCCCCACCCTTCAAACCGAAACGCATTACTGCTTCACGGCAGAAATAGGCGGGGTCGTGGTACCTACCCGTGCGGGCTCACATGAGGTCCTACCACCAGTAAAACCAGCTTTTCCCAACATACCTCACGAGACCATTTGGTTCTCTAGCGCAATAAGAGAACCTAATGAGAGATGTCTTTGCTGACGAACAACGTACGCAGAACAAATACCGTAACAAAAAGCTATAAAAGCTTTCGTGGTCGAATACAAAAAGCGTTTTTGTTTGAGCGATTTGCGCGCACAGCTTTATTGTTATTAAGCGATGTATTCGGTACGTTATGAAGAACTTTGGTATGCGTGTCAGTGGGTCGTCGAGAGAAATTGTTTTTTATTTTGTTCTTCGCTCATTATCTGTGGTCGTGATTACAGATTCGAAGTCGCCACAGTCTGATGGCTAAAATTTTCGGTACTGTAGTCAATGAACAATTGAAATTGAATGAAAAAACATTTGAAATTCTCGAGTAGGTAATAATTTTCCTTATTTGAAGAGTGATCTTTTTTTTCCTACCTAAGCTGGTGGTAACTTTAGAGGGTTATGCCAGAATAACCGGGCGAGTAGGTGACAGAGCCTTCGATTCGCCTCGAAGGCTCCGTCGGCTGGGCGTCCTTGGGGTGAGCCGCGCTGTCTGGTTGTAGTGTTGACCGCGGTAACCCCCCCCCCACCTCATCCGGGTTCTGGCCTCGGAGGGGATCGGACGTCGGGTGTAAGAGTGCAGGGGAGTCGTTTAGTGGGTGGGCCCTAAAATCCTTGAGCCCGTGATCTGCTCTCAACACCTGCAGATCGTTGAGTCTCACATACCCCGCGCGCCCCTTATGTGCGGGAACCTCGTAGGAGGTTCGGCCCCCGGCCCGAAGGTGAGCTCACGGGGCTCTAACTTGATGACGTTGCTAACACTGGCCCTAGCAAGAGCAGTGTTTCGCAGATTCTACCACCGGATCGGAAACGCGACCCACGAGAAACTCAGTGGGCTAATGATCACAAACGACCTGCACGATGAAGAATATAAGATCGTGATATATAAATGGAACTATCAAAATCTATAAAACGTATATTCTGGTGGTTGGGCATCCTGTGAACCCCCAGGGTACCTACCCAGGTATCGTTCTGCAGTTATTCTGACTGGACGGGTAGGAGAGCTCATGGGCTCAACCTGAGAACCGGATCCGACAAGACGTGTTTTGGGCGACGGCGGCTTTGCGTTGATCCGTCGTGGTCGGATAAGGTACCTACCCGTGCGGACTCACAACACTCTATATCACCAGTAAACAACCAATCTCACATCTTCAAGTCAACAGTAGCATTCAAGTTACGATGTTGATCTTTATATTGTACTAGCTGACCCGGCAGACCTCGTAGTGCCTCAATCGATAAATAAAAGACCTAAACTATTGTATAAAATAAACTTAAAATAAACAAAAGGAATCCGTCTGACGGGAGACACATCAAAGGAAAAACAAAATTGTTATTTTTATTTAATTCCGAGAATTTTCATATTTATCTAACTTTTAAACCTTCTCTGGACTTCCACAAATAATTCAAGACCAAAATTAGCTAAATCGTTCCAGTCGTTCTCGAGTTTTAGCGAGACTAACGAACAGCCATTCATTTTTATAAATATAGAAGAAAGAAGATGTGTATATGTCATAGAGCCATATTCATAACTTCAAAAGTTCCAAGTCATCATCATCATCATCATCTACCCACACACAGTCGTCCACTCCTGTACATAGGTCTCTCCCGACCCACACCGGTGAGACCGGTCTTCAGATCTCGTCATCATCCAGCTCTTGCTGGCCACCCTTTGGAGGTTTCCAAGTGAACATTTCAAATTATAATCGATTCTAGAATGTAGATTTCGAACCGACAATTATCTTGACCCATCTGGAAGAACCCAAGAAAACAAACTTTTTTTTTTCCTGCCTAAGCTGATAGCCTTGAGAGGCTTATCATATCAACGTCGCCTTAACTATTAGGTGAGCTCACGGGGCTCAAACCTGATGACTTTGCTAACATGAACCCTAGCAAGAGCCGTGCTTCGCAGAATCTACTACCGGATCGGAAACGCGACCCACTGAGAAGATCCGGCGAGAAACTCAGTGGGCTGTGTCTGAGGGTTAATTTACTCGTCGAGTCCTTCGTCGCAAGCGACGGGTTCGGCGAGAACGATGACCGGTGCTTGAGGTACCTAAAAGCACCGTTAGTGGATCGGGAGGATCTGAAATGACGTGTTTGGGGCGACGTCGACTGCTTTCCATTCTTTCCGCAGGATCGGGAATGAGAAAACAAACAAAGCTCAAACGAACTTATTAGAACTTTTCTTTTGTTCCACGCACGGACATTTGGAGAGCTTACATAATGTATTTCAACGCTTATCAATTACCATATGACCAAATCGAGGATCTGTTTCGTTTTATCGAAGTGATACTTAAAATTACGCAAGCCCCACCTAAACCACTCAACGACCGTAAAACCTTTAATCATACACGAATTACGTTACAAAAACTGTCACATTACCACACATCGCCGTCAAAGGGAAATCGAATGTAACCAGATCGCTTTAAGGGCGTGTTTCGTATGTCAAGGAAGTCGAAACTTCTTCCGCTGATGCACAAATTGCACGTGAATTGCATAGTATTAAAGATGAGGCGATCGTATTGTCTGATTGCTACTATGGTTTATTGAACACATTACGTTATATTCTATTGCGATGGCTATAGGTAGGAGGTAGGCAAATGGCTCTTGGTTCACTCGATCTGGATGTACCGACACCTTGTGTATTATTGAAATGTAGTTGAATCCAATTGCATTACGTGTGACGTCATTTGAGGCTAAAACAGCACTCAATCTAACTCAATGCTTAATCGTTTAATTATTGATTGGTTTTTAGCCCAATTTGGAGTGTAATTATTAGTTTTAACTTTATTTGTATTGTTCAATTCTATTCGCATAATCTGCTATTATAAATGTTGAATATTGAATGTTACAGTCAATCATTGTCATATTTTTATTATTTTAAACATTCTTAGTAGTTTCATAGAAAGCGGTACAAAACCATTCATTTTTAAAAATTCAAAACTAAAACTGAGTCGACAAATTATCAAAGCCGGCAATGTGACTTTTGGACAATTATTGGTAAATCAGAAAAACGAATTATTGACTTTGTATTCTATTGGCAGTCACAAAACTCTTCGGAACGACATCTTAGATAAATAACAGGTTAACTATTAACCTTTATTTAATGCAGGTTTTGAACCGTATTCTTTGAAGGAGACGATTATATTCAAATCAATCTNAGCCGGCAATGTGACTTTTGGACAATTATTGGTAAATCAGAAAAACGAATTATTGACTTTGTATTCTATTGGCAGTCACAAAACTCTTCGGAACGACATCTTAGATAAATAACAGGTTAACTATTAACCTTTATTTAATGCAGGTTTTGAACCGTATTCTTTGAAGGAGACGATTATATTCAAATCAATCTGTATTGACATATCAATAAATTTTTTTTGTCCAAATGCACAGATTGCCACCTTTGATAATAGACGACTCGACTTTACTATCTAAACAAGTATTTTACAGGCATTGGTCGCATGATAGTTTTTAACATCTGATATCTTGTAGAACTACTTTTAAATTGTTATTTTAACAATTTTCTGTGTGTAGCTTTGAATCATTTTCCATGAGCAATTCTAGCCATCAAGTCGAATCTTCATTAAATGCGCCAACCTTTGAAGTTACTTGCCGTACTAATATAGTATTTTAAGATATCTTTTATTACTTGGCTTATCAGTCTTTTCCGCTTTGAGCTTGATTTCTTTGGATAGGCAGAAATAACTCTAGAAGATCAGTGACCTGTATCGTGTGAATTATAAATTAAAAGCTCTGAACTTTAAATAGATGAGGGCAGGGCTGGTGCTGACAAAAGCAGTTCTGGAAATCTATATTAATATTATAAAGAGTCAATAGGCTCCGAAACTACTGAACCGATTTGAAAAATGATTTCACTGTTTGGAAGCTACACTATTCCCGGGTGAATAGGTATAATCTTTTTTGAAAAAAATTAGGGATCCTTACTAAAACTCTAATAATGTAACCCAAGGTGTAAAAAAATTCCTAAAATATTCCTTACATCGCGTGCCCTGCGAAAACTATTGATAATAGAATAAAATAATGTACTACGACTTTGTAGAACACATTATTATTTACAAAAATGTCGCGCCGACATATGCCTAACTATTATAGTTATGCCTCAATAAGTGTTCTTTTATTTAAAAAAATAAAACAACGTCAAATATCGTTGGAATTTTTGTTAAAGACCCGAGCGAAGTCGGAGCGGGCCGCCAGTATTTTATAAAGATCTTAATTTCAACATTTTAGTCAGTAGTTAGGGACAGAGATGTTTCTGAAATAATCTCAATAGAATTTTGTAATAGTTAAAATAATATTTTGAATATCCATTATATCCTTGAATCAAAAACGGAGGACCGCAGTGACAAGTCTAGCTTAGAAGAGAGAAATTCTAAAATTTGTTACATAGCTTCAAAAACTAAGTTAGTGCTTTTGAAAGCTAATGTCTGGATCGAACGTGAACTAGAAACGAGAGCAAGCTGTACAACCGGTTTTCACATTAACATAAATACGGGATGTGGTTAATGCGGTAAGATTACCGCGTTTTTCCCCAATAATATTGTCCAACAGCTGTTTATTCTTTCAATGCATGTTGTTTAACACGCTGACTGGGTAATGCAACTTAAAAAGCCCCATAGCCTTCCTCAATAAATGGCCTATCTAACACTGAAAGATTTTTGATGTGAAACATCTATAGCCGCACATAAAACCGATTTCCGGCGTGGCGACGAATGCCGTGGCGACGCGTCGCCATGCGCAATCGACTGTGCGATTCTCTCCCACTCGATCCGGCGTCTCTCGCTACACTGAGCTCCGTAGTACACATAACCTGTGTTTTACTTGAAAACAAACTATTTTTTCGTAATATTTTATTTTATCATTATGACATATTTAGTTCCTATCACAATCTGTTCTTTTCTGCATATTACTTTTACAAAATAATGTCGATGTTTCACATCTGCCAGGCGTCCCGTGACGGCTCACATTTTTTTTAAATCGGACCAGTAGTTCCTGAGATTAGCGCGTTCAAACAAACAAACTCTTCAGCTTTATAATATTAGTATGGATGTGACCAAATTTACCTCACGCATGCTACAGCGCTCATGACTTGGAGTCGAAGTCAATGCACCAGGTGAATAGAGGCGCAGCGCTGCAACCGTTCATGGTCACGGACGTGCATTGGAATTATAATTTTCACTATTACTATACGTAGTTTCCTTTGGATTTCTAATCGTTTTTGATAAAAATGTTGTTAATTTTATATTGCCGAACGCGCACTTTTCGATATGGGAAATAGCTATAGAATTTTTATATAATTTTAATATAATAGAATTTTTCAATGGTGGTAGGACATCTTGTGAGTTCGGGCGGGTAGGTACCACCACCCTGCCTATTTCTGACGTGAAGCAGTAATGCGTTTCGGTTTGAAGGGTAGGGCAGTCGTTGTAACTATACTTGAGACCTTTAAACTTATATCTCAAGGTGGGTGGCGCATTTACGTTGTAGATGTCTATGGGCTCCAGTAACCACTTAACACCAGGTGGGCTGTGAGGTCGTCCACACATCAAAGCAATAAAAAAAAGCTTTTGTTTCAATTTAAGCGGTAATAATGGGTGAGGTATTTTTAAAGCTCAAGAGGTACTACCAACTGAGAGAGGACACCAAAAAAACTACACGCTAAAGCACGACTGATAGGATTCGTTAATCGGTACACACCAGGACCTAAAAAGCTCGGGCNACTTAACACTAGGTGGGCTGTGAGGTCGTCCACACATCAAAGCAATAAAAAAAAGCTTTTGTTTCAATTTAAGCGGTAATAATGGGTGAGGTATTTTTAAAGCTCAAGAGGTACTACCAACTGAGAGAGGACACCAAAAAAACTACACGCTAAAGCACGACTGATAGGATTCGTTAATCGGTACACACCAGGACCTAAAAAGCTCGGGCCGTAATCAGTTAGGAATTCTAATAAAGATCCTAGTGAAGGCGTATTCATAAACTAGGCTTAATTACGATTTCTGTCAGCAGATATTATGAGGAGGAGAATCCTTCTGCGCATACAGCGCAACTACTCAAATTCAAATTCAAATTCAAAATCATTTATTTCAACTTAGATGTCAGTATGACACACTTGTTGAATGTCAAAATACAAATAACAATGTTAACTCTACCACCGGTTCCAAAAAAAGCCACAGTCCTGAGAAGAACCGGCGAAACAAACTCAGCGGGCTTATTTTTTTTTGTTTTTTCTCAAATATTTTCTTTTTTTTAAATAAATAGAAATATTCACAATATAAGAAAAAACAAGTCAAAAAAATACAATTAAAAAAATAATAATAATAATGAAAAATGAAAAGGCCAGGAGCGAGCGCCTCATTCCCACGTAGTGCCATCTAGTAAATAATCCTTAACTTTATAATATGCCTTGTTGCACAAACGTTCCTTAACAGTTTTCTTAAATCTATGAACAGGTACTAATTGAACGTTTAGTGGGATCTTGTTGAAAAGCTGTACACCCAGCCCCCTAAAAGAGTTGCTTATTTTCTTAATTCGTGCCGCCTATGCCTACTATGCCTTAAGTACCCGAATATACCTACTCGTAGTGTATTTAAAAATGTAAAACAGCTATATGTATTAAGGTACATTCTCGATTTAGATTTTGAAAAAGATAAGTGTGGGTTTTACAGACTCAGCACCTCCTAATTTCTATAATAAAATAAGGTACCTACCTCCGTCCTGTCTATTGCTGCACAAAGCAGACAATTTAAATGGATTAATGCATAATTTAAAGTAATTGTTTAAAAAGCGAAGCAGTCGTACAGTATAGTTGAGACTTCGATCTGATGAAGGTGGCCAGCTGTTATGTTATTCTTTATATGAGACAGAGTAGACGATTAAAGAATGACAGAGATAGAGAGAGAGAGAGAGAGAGAGAGAGAGAAAGAGAGAAAGAGAGAGAGAGACAGACAGAGAGAGCGAGAGAGAGAAAGCACTTGTCTTCAAATACAGTAATAACAAAATCATGCTAATTTGCCAATTCTCAATATATTTTTGATATAAACTACTTTCCTAAATATTCATACTGAGAGGTAATTGTTGATATCACGTCTGTGTTACCAGTTTGCGAGATAGCGACACAGGGAAGGTCTTTCACCGAGCGGATGCTATTGCTCGATAGACTGTCGTCCGATATTGTTGTTCGGAGCTTGTATGTAAGCAAGCATTGAAAATATTGTAAACGAGATTCAGACATCTATCAAAACTATCTCGTGTTCTATGATGGCTGCCGTCACATTACTAACGGAATCAAAACTGTAGAATTTAGTTATAGGAAAAAAAAAACCTTTCAACTCACATTCCAGAATCGAAAACAGGTTCTATTTGTAAACATCCTTCTATTTCGTTTCCAAAGTCACGATAACGGAACGCGCACCAAAACCAGTCGACTTGTAGGTCAGTGGTAACGCTACGTTTGAAATGAAATCAGTGTCACGGACGGCAGGTCGACAAACTGGACGTTAAAAACTATCCGAGCACGTACATTGCTGAATTTGTTCTGACGCAGAATTTTGTAGGTGCTGATCACCGGCGATGGATAGGGTATGCTACGAATGAGTTTAGGAATGTGGATGTTAATCCGGCAAACGTGCAAGAATTTATTATCTAACCGTGTCCGATTAATGTTATTCTGCTCGCTAAAGCAATGATTGAGGAAGTGTAAATAACTGGATGAATATCGAAACATCAACCAAACTAAAATGCCCAGTACACTTGCGTGCAATTTTTCTTTGTTTGCCTCTGAATAAGCGTAAATTTATTAAGCCTTTCATTTATATTCAAACAATATCGTCAAACCACAAAATTCCCTCATAACAATAAATGCATGTAAACAAAGACAAAACCTACGCGTATCGGTAGGTGTACACTTACAATTTTTTCAACACTTTCACTCGCGTGAATCATGTAAGCGCGATTTGCGGTTAGGTTTTTCCGATACTCATATTTTTACTTTCAAAGTACTCGTCATTTTGTTTATTGTTTCAATAACATATTAGAAATCAGTATTATCTTAACTTCTGTTCATTTATAAATCAAAGAACATGTCAAGTAATTGCTAATCATTAAATATTGTGGTGGTGGACCTATTTTTCGCCACTTTTATGTAAAACAAATACAATGAAAAGTATGTATAAAGATATGTAATTTATTTTATTAAAATATGTTTTATTTTTAAAATACTTCTAAAAAACAATGGGTTCTCAATGACAATTTTTTTCTCTAATAAGGTTAGTTAGATAGCTATTAAATCTATCAATAGTTTACTTTGCAGTCAATAGGAAATAAAATGAGGTGTCTTTATGTTATTAAGATTACATTAGAACGGTTCGTTTTTAGGTTTTGGGTTAATGATTCATAACGGTCATAGATTTTGAATAGCCGGTTTTTTTTAATATTACCGCGTTTACGACTCGAGGAAGTGGATATATAGAGAATGAGGGCTTTAGTTTACTGTTAGTAGCTGTTAGTAACTTGAACTGTATTTACTATTGCAATAGGAGATATATTGGCAATATATGTAAGAGATTACGTATTTAATACATTATTCTATAAAGTCTTTGCGAGTCAAAAACCCGATTCCGTACAATATGTAGTCGCGTTTATTAAAATTTCAAACTACAATATATCGAAAACTTCTTTGAATGTAAAATTAGGTATCTTTGGATGTTTGTTACTCTTCACACAAAAATGCCTTACGGATTTGGATGAAATTTCGCACAAAACAGTTTTCAACTTGGATTTAGTTACCGGAGATATTTTTCATAAGTCATGACCCGGATAATATCGGGTGTATCAGCTATAAGTGCGACAGTATGGTTGGGCTCATGACTAAGTATAAATGGATAGACAAAACGACTTGTAGCATATAAATTAAAGAATAATACAACTATATTCCGGGGAATGGATAGTGTTCTATTCTATAGTATAGATGGATTAATTTTGTAGCAAACTTTGATAATTAATTTGTCTTTCCTTTCTTTCCAGATAGTGTACCGGTAAGCCGAGATGACGCGAAGGAAGCTAGTGTGTGGTAAAGGGACTATAGTTTTGTTTTTAATTGTGTTTACACCGTACGTTTTAACGCGGCCACAAGACGAGCAATCAGTTGACAATTCACAGACAGAAACATCACAAAACATAAGGTATAGATTTAAGAATAATATTGATACATTTAGTCCTAATTTGCCCATAGTCATTACCTACCTCAATGGTACTACAGCTAATTCTTTCAATGCTACTGAAAGTGATACTAGCGAACTAATCAAAGTTGATAGAGAGGGTCGTGTGGTTAAAAAACGCAAATCCAATACTAAGAATAATGCAAAACGTAAAGTTAATACTAAAAATAAAATTGATAATGATAAGGAAGGGAAACCTGCAAGGAAATCAACAATACGGAAGGTAATAACTAAATGGAACGATGAAACGAAATATGAGGCTCTAGAATTTCCACCTGAATCTATAACAAATGATAAACTATATGATAAAGTACATTTTACACATTTTAATGATGGTAGTACAAAGTCTGATGATACTGACGCGAAACGCTATCCTTACGGTCACACACACAGTACGTACTACAGACCTATACCAGAATATTCTGAGGAAACTCAAGTGTATTCTAATAACGTTCACATCTTAGACTACCCTTACAATAGGCCCTCATATATTCACACTACACCTCCGAGTCCAACACCTATAATCACGAATGTAGGCTACCCAAAACCATGGCCGCAAATTCCGCAGGTCACCAGGAAGACCACACGAAAACCAGCCCCGGTCACTGAACCAGTTAAAGATTATAACTATCACAACATCGTACATAATAATTATCCGAATTTCGAGGTCACGACTTTCGAGCCAAGCAATGTTTATACAGAAAAAATCGTGATACGGCCCGACGAATACAATGCCTCGCCTGATGAATGTCCCACTATTTTCCTCTCTCTAAACAATACATTTCAAGGGCAGGCCAAAGAGGCGTGTCCTGATTTGAATATAGCTGTAAATACTAACGTTATAAATAAGAACGTTGTCATCGATTCCGACGAGGAAGATGATTCAGATAGTATATTGCCAGCTTTAGGTATACCTTTAGATGATGACTCCCTGAACGATGATTCTTCGACTGGAGATTACTTCCAGTCTGAAGAACAAGTGCAAGGAGACAGTGCTTCAGTTGAAGGAACCGCTCTGGCAAACTACAACACAGCTAACTCCGCTGTTCAATCTCAATTATCAGAACCGATAACTTTGGGATCTCCGACATCTCCGTTGTCAGCTCTGTCGAAACCAGGAAGACCTAATAAGGACGATGACGATCTATTCGGCTTTTCGTCTTTATTAACCTTCTTCAGGCCGGCAGTAAGCGCTCTTGGCTGGCTAACATCCTTAAATCCCATTTTATTTGGATTATTCCCTTTATTGTTGACACCAATAGCATTCTTTTTTGCTGGGTCCGGAGTTGCGAGTTTTTTCTCCACCTGGTTTTTACCATACGGTCGAGAAGCACCAAAAGTTGTTCACTTATACAAGCCGGAGCTGTATTGGCATGATAGAATGGAGAAGTGGCAATCACACGAGTTTCCAACTAATAGGAGAGTGGGCTCGCGATTAAGAAACGGTGAGGTGGAAAATAGAGAGGGTGGTAAAGTGAATATGATTTCCAGAATGAAACAGTGGATGAGACTTGCCACTGAAAAAATAAGAGAACTGGATAAAAATCAAGAGCTATCTAGTAATCACAAGAGCAGAAGGAAAAAATAAAAGCTGAAATATCTAAATTGAGATAATGACTATGGGTGACGAAAATTTAATTTGTTAAAATAAAATCGATCTGAATACCTACATTTAACAATTTAGTTATAAAATTNTTCCAGAATGAAACAGTGGATGAGACTTGCCACTGAAAAAATAAGAGAACTGGATAAAAATCAAGAGCTATCTAGTAATCACAAGAGCAGAAGGAAAAAATAAAAGCTGAAATATCTAAATTGAGATAATGACTATGGGTGACGAAAATTTAATTTGTTAAAATAAAATCGATCTGAATACCTACATTTAACAATTTAGTTATAAAATTGAAGGTTATTTAATTATTAGTTTAAGTTATAATTTTATTTGGTCACTTACATGATGATAACAGTAAGTACAGTTAAGGAACTTATTACGTGCAATTTTATGGATTAAATGTATGTACAAATAATGTAAAAATAGGTTAGAGAATAAGATTTAAAAAAAAAACACATTTCTATGAATTGAAACAATCAAATAAATTTTAAATAATTTGTTATTTTTGGCGTGAATAAAATAAATGTTATTACACATAAATCTGAATTAGGGGTTCAGGGTATTTCTTTTACCGCACAAGTCATCAAGCCCCCTCCTGGCTGAGCCCTTGCTCGCCCACCTGTCCTGGTAAAACTGGAAAGGCCTCCGGGGCACCAGTAATCTCTCAAACATAAAAAAAGTCATCAAGAAAGTCTCCGATGTATGAAGGACTTTAGACAAGCTTTTCCTCCTAGCTTGCCTCGGGTATTCTTTTCTGTCTTATCGAAGATTCGGACGTGGTTTATTATGTAACAAGGGGATTTAGTCGATTCAACTCTAGCTTGCGCCGCCTTACTCTCCCAATGCGTAGGCTGAAGTATGGTGATTTCACTCTGACCCGCAAAAAGTGTTTAGAACATACAGGGTAACACATAACACGCTTAGCGGGAAGCATATTTTTTGATGCATCCTTACGCCCAAGATCATCGGGTTTCTCGGTCGACAGGTCATCCAAAGCCCACTTAGATACCGCCAGATGTATCCCACGGGATACCCCGAAGTAAGGCGCCGGTACAATCGCCAGAAACTTCAGAGCGCTTTGACATTACACAAAATACATGTATTATTGTATACCCGTAATTATTACAACTTGAAGTATGTTAATTGTGTTCAAGTACAGTTAATTTTTGATATTGTGATAAAATTGTTAAATGGCGACAGGGTGTCAGTGGTGGAGCCGAATTTGAATTAAAATTCCTTAGTTGATAGCCCCTTTAGAGTCCCAACCCGAAAGCAGGAGGGTTTGGGAGTGCGAGACAGTAATTACTGCTAGATGATGACGGTAAGACATTTCTCTACATCGCCCTGTGGGAGTTTAAAGCAATGGTCATTATTTACGGGTCGACGAGTTATTTGAAGTTTGTCTAGACGTTGTCACATATAGGATAACTAGCTCGGCCAGGACCGCCGAGTTGAGGACGGTAGCAGTTGGAACTGTCCACGAATAATAATAATAATAATACAGCCAGAATCCTCCACCAAGAGCTCGCCCTTAAGTATGGCCTCATCGAACAGAGGCTACCGTATTATAAGTACCAGCCGGACGCTGTACTCGAAAACGACCGTGCCAAGCTCTAATGGGACCGGCCCATCATCACGGACAGGACTATTCTTGCGAATAAGCCTGATATCGTGCTGATGGACCGGACGGAGTCTCGGGTATTTCTGGTGGATATCACCATCCCCTACGACGAGAACCTCGTGCGGGCCGAGGCAGATAAAAAGACCAAATATTTGGACCTGGCGCACGAGGTGACCGACATGTGGAGGGTGGTATCTACAGAAATAATCCCGGTAGTTGTGTCGGTGAATGGTTTGGTCCCTAAAAGCCTCTCAAAACATCTCGAGAGGCTTGGTCTCAACAAAAAGTCGGTGGTGGCCCAAATGCAAAAAGCAGTCTTGCTCGACAATGCCCGTATAGTTCGCCGGTTTCTCTCCCAATAGTCCCTAACGCTCCGGCCGATTGTTGCCCACCTCGCCGGAGTGTGTCCTGCCGTCTTCCCAGGCGTGGCAGTGCTTAATACACATAATAATAATAGTAAAGGCTGTTTATTTCCAATCCATAATAATAATCGTTATTACATGCGATTTAATATATATTAGGTAATTTCTTTCATTTTATTTTACTCGATATGATTACTTTCTTCAGTATCATTGATCGGGACCTATTCTCGGGTAAAAGCCTCCTTCAGCTTCTTCCAAACCACTTTGTCCATAGCTTTTTTTCCCCAATCGCTTCCTGCTATCGCTTTTATATCTTCTAGTTATCTTTTTCTAGGGCGCCCTCTTCTTCTTTTTCCTCTTGGTCCTTTCCACATAGTTATATAGCGTAAAATTTAGCCCAATTTTGTATGCAGTTGGAACAGCGCCCCTAGAGGCAAACGATCCCATTCCATACAAATTTGAGTTAACTTTTACGCTATCGAGAACGTTAAAAAACTCGCACTAAGCATACTGATATAACGGGTTTTCCTTGACGCTTTCATTTTGTGAAGGTTTGTGTTAAGAAAAAAATAAATAAGATTGCGACATTTGGTGTTCTTTATATGTTACTGTGATAGACCTTTTAACCTATTAATTTAATGTAGTAACTAAGCATAATTTATTGGGTATTTATAATATTAAAACATTATCATTAAGAGTTAAATTTTTTGTTCACAACATTGTTTTATTTGTGCTGATAAGATAATTTCGAAATTTACCAACTTTAATTTAATATCCGAGAAAATCAATAGATGTGATGGTGTTTTGAAATAAAATAAAAAGTAAAAATATTCTTGGTTTTTATTTCTGTTTATTTTAAGTTAGTAGATTTGACCTTTTGGATTTTTTATTACACGGTCAAGGGCTGATAATAAACGTCTGAATAAACAGTAAAATTAATTTTAATAAGTATAACATATATTTTCACAATATCTCTATTGAATATAATACTGGCCGATCGTTAATAACTTGACTGGTATTATGAGCTGGTATTATGGTGGCTATCATAACCCTGCCTATTTATGCGAAGCATTCATGCATTATAGATTCAAGGGCGGTTTAGACAATGTATAATAATTTATAGTTCGGTCCCACTGATTCGATATATAGTGACTTGTGATATCATAACTCAAATGCCATCAAATAAACACTACGGTCGCTATTAACCACCTAGTTCAAGGAGGGTAGTGATCTTCTTTGTTCGTCTTAAAAGTTATAAGTAATATTTAGTGTCGGTTACATCCACTCCTATAATTTAAGGTAAAAATAATCTAAAATTGGCTTTAGGATTCTTTTCCACGCCAACAATCAGATTCTAGTATTTTTTTAGATGTTCAGCTGCGTTAATACTAATGACTTAAATAAAGTAATCATGAATATAATTAACAGCAATAAGACTTTAATAATCTAATTTATTTTTTCTCTAAGTTCCAGATCAACAAGCTACAAAGCAGCGGACATAACGAGTGAAGATTCATCGACGGCTGTACCTAATGCACCTAAAGTTCTCAAATCCAAGGAACCGATTGGAGATGCCCTTCAAGAACTAGCCAGCCAACTGCTCGAGAAAACCGAGAACACGTCCGAACAAGTAATCGCTGAAAGCAGAGTATCCACAAAACTAAAGTTTCCAAATCAAAAACACAAAACAATACAAAACGAAGACGATGCTTTGTATAATGGGCATGCAGGAGAGGCAGTTCCCATCACAATCGAAGATCTTGAAACTGAGAAAACCAGCGATGTGATCAATGACTCTGCTACTACCAAGGAAGGTATATCTACTTGGGTCTTAGTGAGTAGTCCCACGAATGTGTCTTCAGTATCCACGGAACCTACGAAAACGGATGAAGTTAAGAAGTCAAAACCAACAGGAAATAAAAATAAAAAACGACCTTCGAACAAGAATCAGGCCAAACGTCCAATTATAGCGAGCAGTAACAAAGCTGATTTGATTGCGGCGGGGTCGGCTATCAATGAAAATGTTTACAATAAAATCAAAGACACAGTCCTGACAAATGTGCAAAAGAACAAAAATGCTAACTCTCAAAGAACTACTACTACCACAACGACCCCGGTTCCAACGGAAACGACTACAACAACGAAAGAAACAACAAAAGCCCCCGTGACTAAAACTAAAAACAAAAACAAAAATAAACAAAAAACTACCACAACAGAAGCTCCGAGTTACGACGACTCAGCGTTATTGCCGATGGAGGCCAAAGAATCAGAAATTGAAGTTGAAATCAGTACCCCGCCAACGACAACCAAAAAACCTAAACGAAACACTACACGCAAGAAGAATAAAAAACGAAAACCAAGTGCTTCTAAGCCCACAGACGGTACTGGAGTCTCAGATATCAAAGCAAACAACAAAACTAAAACATCCAAACCTACTAAGAAACCCGAAACCGGTGCAATCACTACGCAGCTGTACAATTATTTCTCTAGAGAAGTAATGCCGTCCGTTGGTGTTGGAATGATCGGGCTTGCAAGTTTAGTAGGCATAGCAAGCTACTTCTTCTACCCATTCTCTACACCAGTCCGCAGAACCTTCGAGGTTGACAAGAAAGACGACCTGTATAAATACAATGCAGAAGAGTACGCAAATGACGGTAATGGTCAACCCGAGGAAGAGATGCTCGGAACTGTATTAGCCGGTATGCCTTCTCATTCAAAATACAAGCTAAACCCTTATGCTGGCCAAACGGCACAAGTAAATCGCTATCCAGTTAAGAAGGAACAAGATTTGAGGCATCGACACGTGGCTGCTTACGATCCTACTAACAACAGATATCCACAACAGAAAACCGGTATAGCACATGGCGCTGTTTACCCGAAACCCGTCAATTATGGTGTACAGTATGAAACACGACACGTTTACACCACTGAAGGCAAATATAACTATGAAAAAGCTCAGAGCTACACTCCGTATCCGGCAGTCGAGCCGATTTATGCCGCACCTCAAACCGGATCTGGCGTTTCTGGTTACGGCGGCGATACATCCAGTTCAGTAGTATACGGAATCAAGCCTGGCGATGAATCCGATTTCAAACCAGTGTATCCGTACGACGGACAATTTTACGGTGAGTCGACCAGTAGTCCAGCTACTTACGCTCCAACTTCAATGTATTTAGGCTCCAATAGCGAAACGCAAGATGACAATGCCGATGATTTAAGCGGTAATGAGTCGGATGAAAACAAATTTGTTGTCGGGAATGTGCCTAAGGAACTAATGGACACAGCTACCCCTGCGGTAGTCCGCGAGCACGGCCCGAGAAAACTGAAAAAGCGTAGCATTTCCACGTCATTGGAAGAAATATTGAGAGCCGAAAAAGATAACAACATATTCATCAGTAATGAAATTGACGATACATACAACCCGCCAATCAGAAACCTTGCCTCGCTAGATACGAATGAGATTGGAAAACCTAATGAAGTTATACCGATTTACCCTTTATCTGAACCAATCAAAGAAGACAATAACAAACAAATGATAATTGAAAGCGTATCCACAATTCCCGTTGACAAAGAAAGTACCACGACCGAATCCAATACATCTGAATTCACTACGAAAGCGTTCAAAGTTTACGAGGTGTTTACAACTGATAATACCGAAAGTCCTAAAGTCGATATCACAACAGAATCCAAGGTTATAGTGACAGAGACCGTAACGGACAGACCTGACACGTCGACTGTACCGCCATCATCATCATCTGTCAGCGTAGATACATCATCTATGCGACCGAAGCCGACCGACAGCCCTGACGTCATCACCTACCCACCTCTGAACCAGGGCGGCGGCTTCTTTTCCTTTTTACGAAGGCTCGTTGATTTTAAATACAGATTAGGCTTAAGCATTCTGCAGAACACTTCAGAATCATTGAATAGATATTTGCGTAGTATGGAGGACACCATGGAGAAGGTAGCTAAGGCTTCTAATAAGTAGGTTACGCGTGTATTTTGTAGATTTTGGATACTCACCGAAAACTGACTTTCAATTATTATTGTATGGATGGTCTATGGATGGACAAAAATGCTATGTAGGATTAATTTATATTCAGCGTTTCTTTGAAAAATGTTATACAGTAAGCTTTTGTTTTAACTATATTTCATCCAAGAGTATACCTTAAAACCAAGTGCATTAGGCATTTATTAGCACGTTCTTGTAGTGTAGTTGACAAGTCTATTTAGTGCGAGTTTTTCAATATTACCTCAAATTTGTATGCAGTTGGAACAGCGCCCCTACCCGCAAACCTAGGCAAACGTTCCAACTCTATACAAATTTGAGTTAACTTTTACGCTATCGACAACGTTAAAAAACGTAATATACGAATTAGAACTTACAATATTGCGCAGTAATGCATCGTCTTCTAAAGGGTTCACTTACTCGTCCATAGATGTCGTCATTGGTATAATTTCGAGTACATTAAAAAATATCAATAAAATAATTTCGGTAAATTAACAGGATAAGTATGAAGGTTCTTTTGTACATGTCAATAATTACGAAGAAGAAAACTTTCACTGCAGCTCGAGAGATGTTGATTGAAAAAGGCTTCGGACAAAGTGACTTGTCCTTTTATATGAATAGTCTTACGGTTCTCGAATATTCCGCCTATAGTGCTGTGCTAATCTCATCCTCGAACCACAGACAAGATAGCACAGTCACGCCATGCAGTGTCGAGTAAGAGAACTAAGCAGTGTTTCACAATTATATTATTTCCCCACACTGCGTCGCGTATACGCTAGAGGGCGTTAATTTCCAAAAAATAATTAAATTCAATTTTTCTAGCGTTACACGCTCAGACCCAGTCACGTAAGTTCACTTAGTTCAAAGGCCCTTGAAGCAGTACTGACATTGTCCATAACTTGAATAGATACTATTTTGAAAAAAAAAACCACTTAGAACGTAATTGAGCATCTTTGTCTTCGACCATCCATATTAAACTTTAAGCAAAAATGAAGATGATTTTTTATTGCATATATGGAAGTACGAGCTCACAGCCCACCTGGTGTTAAGTGGTTACCGAAGCCCATAGACATCTACAACGTAAATGCCGCCACCCACCTTGAGATATGAGTTCTAAGGTCTCAGTATAGTTACAACGGCTTCCCACCCTTCAAACCGAAACTCATTACTGCTTCACCGCAGAAATAGGCGGGATGGTGGTACCTACCCGTGCGGACTCACAAGAGGTCCTACCACCAGATGATGATGAGATACCACCATATGAATTTCTATTTAGGAATTAATTAATTAAGATGTCTTTTTCTTCAACAACATCTACAACAATATCCACCCTCTTGGGCAGTTGTAGCTATAAGCTGAAATTCTGGATATCGTCTTGGAGAGGGAAGTTTATGGCAGCTGCGCGGTGGTGCCCCTAGATCTTGTCCATAGGGGGTGGAACCGTCACTTGCAAGGCAATAAGAAAGCTTGATTAAGCTTTGAGCTTATAGTTGGTTGAGCTTAGATTTCCGGACATTCCATACATCTCCTATTTTAATGAACTTTTTAAAAAAATCTTATTCATTTGGCCTACATTTGATATAATAATATGTTGAAGTGAGCTCAAATAGTATTTATAATATAAACCGCTTCTTGAAGCTAAATTTAAGTTTAATATGTAAGTACAGGGTTATTTCTATATTTATTATTATTGGTAATAAAGTAATTATATTGTTATATTTTCAAAATGTTGTCCTCGTGCGAACATGACGTGAGGGAAACCTTCTGAATATATATATATATATATTATATATATGTATGTCTATTCATATATAAGTATATTTCATAGTGTGATTTTTATGACATAATGAAAATTCTGGTTATTTTTTAGGAAAAGAAATATTTAATGTCAGTAAATTATTTACTGATGTTAAATACATAAATAAAGAAATTAACGAAATTAATATGTCAAAACAATATCTCCTATAAAGTCTATAATTGTTCAAAGAGAGTGCGACATGTATTAATTTATTTATGTCATCTATAAAAATAATCTACAAATATATTTTAATATAGATTAATTAAACTATCTACATAAAGTTCTAGGACTGCGAATAAAGAGGAATATAAAAATTTTCACGGAAAACAATATTTGGTACTTAAAAATTGAGATGTTTTACAACCGAGACTGTCAAATTATTGTAATAACTTCAGTTTTTTATTAATTTTATTACTATTATAATAACGACTGATAAAATTTATTTAAAAATAAATAATAACATAATATTCATGTATTGTTATGAATCAGAATCTATATTTTTTAAATTAGAATATTGTAAGTAAATCAACTAGTATTATTACATAGTGCTGATAATAATAAAATATATATAAGAGGTAAATCTAATATATAAAATTCTCGTGTCACAGTTTTCGTTCCCATACTCCTCCGAAACCGCTTGACCGATTCTCATGAAATTTTTTATGCATATTCAGTAAGCCCGAGAATCGGCTACTATCTATTTTTCATACCCCTAAGTGATTAGGGTTGTCCACCCCTAACATTTTTTTTTTTATTTGGACATTTTTTTTTTATAATGAGGTATTATGTGGTTGAATGAGGTTTTGTTATTTTTATTATATATTCCCTCATCGTTCACAGCACTACATACCTCTTTCACTCATTTACCACATCCTTACACACTTACAATAAGTTCCTTTTTTTTCTACACTAGAAATTCCCTAGAAATCTTATATATGGCAAAACAATGTTTGCCGGGTCAGCTAGTAGAAGTATAAAATACAATCATAATAGTGTACAAACTTACAATTTCAATTAATTTTAGTCGAATTTCGACTACTGCGGGACCTCTAGTATTATATAGATTAGTCTGACTGTATACTGTACTATGGTTATTTTAAATGCATTTATGCTTGTTATTCGATAGTGTCTATGTAAATAATGCAAATAAATATATCAAGTGTCTTCTTTATCGGTTGTTGATTTTTTTTTATTTTCGTGGGAAAATCATTTTATTGCGTTAGGTCGTGATTGAAAATGATTGTTACCGCCACATGGATATAGTCATGAGATGGTACTGTCAACTTTAGAGCAATATCTTTGTTTTTTATTGCTTAGGTGAGTGAACGAGCTCCAGGTCCTACCTGGTTACCGGAGTCCATAGACATCCACAATCTAATTCTGCCAATAACATTGTGTTCTAAAATTTTAGTTTCTAGGGTACGGTTTTTAGTAAAATGTCTGCCCGCTTTTCAAGCCGAAGCGCATTACTGCTTCACAGCAGAAATATGCAGAGTGATACGGACTCACAATATGCCATATCATCAATAGACCGCTACTGCTTTCCCCTTGGAAGGGTAAACATCTATCTTCCACTTGGACATCTTTTTTTTATTGCTTAGATGGATTGACGAGATCACAGCCCACCTGTTGTTAGGTGCCCATAGACATCTACGACGTAAATGCGCCACCCACCTTGAGATATAAGTTCTCAAGTATAGTTACAACGGATGCCCCACCCTTCAAACCGAAACGCATTAAGTACTGTTTCACGGCAGAAATGGCAGGGTGGTGGTACCTACCCGCGCGGACTCACAAGATGTCCTGCCACCAGTAATTACGCATAATAATAAAAATTTTGCGGGTTTGGTTTTTATTACACGATGTTATTCCTTCTGCGTGGAAGTCAATCGTGAACATTTGTTGAGTACGTATTTCATTAGAAAAATTAGTACCCGCCTGGGATTCGAACACCGGTGCATCGCTCAACATGAATGCACCGGACGTCTTATCCTTTAGGCCACGACGACTTCAACGTATGACTTTTTTTTTTGCTTAGCTGGGTGGACGAGCTCACAGCCCACCTGATATTAAGTGGTTACTGGAGCCCATAGACATCTACGACGTAAATGCGCCACCCACCTTGAGATATAAGTTTTAAGGTCTTAGTATAGTTACAACGGCTGCCCCACCCTTCAAACCGAAACGCATTACTGCTTCACAGCAGAAATAGGCGGGGCGGTGGTACCTACCCGTGCGGACTGACAAGAGATCCTACCACCAGTAAGTAGTAGATTGTTTTGCGGTTGAAATTAGATCAGGATAACAGCTTGAAGGTGCAAAAGCGTTTTGGCTAATTAATATACAATTGCACGTAATATTGTCTGAAGCGTCTAGCCGTTGATACTAGCGTATCCTGTAACTAGTCCAATGAACTACCTAAGCCCATTTTTCTCTACAATTGTAGTAGTTTTAGTCTTGGCCAATAGATGTCGCTATGATCAAAATTTTTTGATTTTACTTTTAAGTGTCGAAGACGTGGGGCTTCTTAATCCAATAATGAAACGACAAAAATATAAATACTATATTTAACAAATCTGTGACAAGCCCTTGAAGCATCCGATCGCTCCACTCAAAATTACATACACAACCAGTTTTTTTTACCTTGTATGCTGACGAGCGCACGGCCCACCTGATGGTGAGTGGTTACCGTCCCCCATGGACTTCAGCAAAGCTAGGGGCAGAGCCAAGCCGCTGCCTACCGCTTCGAAACTAAATACCCTTGGGCAAGTATAGGGAGGTCTCCCGTTCAACTCCTCAGTGCCAGTTAATAAGCGACGTTTAAATAAACTGCACGTCTAACTCTTTGTCGAGTTCTACGAGTACGGTTACCGGGGTCCCTAAGCCTGCTCCTAGTGTTAGAGCTAAAGGTTTATTGGATCTGATGGCTCCGTAAGGACGTGTCTAGGGTCTCGACGGTGACTCGCTCTTGCGTGATTAGGATTCGGGGAGTAGTCAATGGCGCCAGCGATAAGGCGAATATCATAACGCATAACCCTATCGAAGTGTCGTTCCGACGCTGAATCCTTTTGTTTCCGGATTGATTCGAGGCCCAGGTCGTCGTGTAGGTCAACGTTCCTCACGAACCACGAGCCTTCACGGTTAACCTGCTGAAACCTGGAGGGATTGGAGGTTGGAAGTGTGTGAGGGACGCGAGAGCAAACACCACACTCGCGTAAGTCATGACAGTCATCATACAAGTTTTGTAAAGTGTCCCCTTGTTCCGAAGAGACTCCGCTTAAAGATCATGGAGTAGAGTCTGCCGAGAATAAACGCGGCACGGTCGCGAACTGAAGTGCCGATCGTCCCTCTCTATCGCTCGTTCCGTGCTCTCGCTTGCGCGCTCACGTTCAGGCGGAACGTGACACTTTTTCGTGCATGCAGCCGGTATTCATAGATTTATAAGAAGCTATAACGTAGATAATAATTAAATGAAGAAAAATAATTCTTCGGTTTTCTTTTCGTGGATATCTTGAAATAATAATTCCCACAACAAAGAATTAGAGGAACATCTTAAAACAATCATCTTCCTTCGACAGTCGGGTAAAACGTATATTCAGTCGCATGTATCACCGACCACAGTGTGTCTGATAGCGAATCGCATGTTACAAGACGTGTCTCGAACAGTGCGGTCTTGTATTATTACTGTCAACGATAGCATTGTGATGTTGACGTTAATTGGAACGCATCGACCACGTGTCGGGAGCAGATGTGGCGGCCCTATAATCGAACATACATGTTACAGTTAATCTTCGTCAATGATTAGCTATTGAATGTACATGTGGAACCATGTCGAGGCGGAATTGAAGCAGTCTGCTGGGTTCTTTATAGCCTAGTCCAACGAACGAGCCTAAAGCCCGTCTCGTGATTCGTTACTGTAGACCATGGACATTATATTGTAAATGCTGCTAGCTTGAGAGTCGCGATCGAAGTCTTCATTGTAATAATGATAATTCGAGGGGTGAAATGCTGTTTGGTTTAAACGTCATTTTGGCAACATTACAGTAGAGTCATTTGAAGTTAAAAAAATATCATAACAAAAAAACTTCTACAGCTATTCGAATGGGGTAAACTTAATTGAAGTTCAATTAAAAATATCGAATGGTTGATATTGTTACGCCGGTAAGAGTAACGCCATCTATCGCTGAATAGTCGAACGAATATAGAAGGATCTAGAACGCTCGAGAAGTACAACGCCATCTATTGACAGATAGCGGAAACTACTACTAGAGATGTGTCGAATATTCTCGATAATTCTAAGGATGAGGTTATAAAAGCGTTGTAGGGATGGCACGCAGTCAGTCAATAATCAGAACTACTCGAAGCGAAACAGCGAACGGATCACCTGAAGCGAAGCGGAACAAGCGAATTGAGAGTTTTAAAGTGTTTGTTGAGTGTTTAAGTGTTCTTAGTGTTGAATACCGTTTTTAGTTGTACTTTGGTGAATTTTTTTATGTATCCCGAACCCCAGCGCGTAACTATATTAATACCAAAAATCGTGTTTTATGGGAAAGGTCGCTTAAGCAAATAGCCTTTCACCCCTCGATATGAAATAGACAGGGTGGTCGTATCAATCCGTGCGGGCTTGATACCAGCACCGGCAAAAGCTGGTTGGTGATCGCAGTTCGCTAGTATATTCTAGTAATAGTATTCGTCGGTTAATCTCTTAGTCGGCTTCTTCGACACTCACAAGACACGAGTTTCTGTTTTCTTAGGACACAACACAATCGAAACATAATATATATAGGTCTGTACATAGTGGACATGCCAAAAAAAACGTGCTTGATTTTTGTAACAGGACATAATTCCGTCATCTAAGGAAGTGGTTCGCGAACATGAGTTAATTACGTATTTCATAAGTAAGCTTGGTACTAGGTCTAGGTCTTACTGGTGGTAGGACCTCTTGTGAGTCCGCGCGTGTGGATGCCACCACCCTGCCTATTTCTGCCGTGAAGCAGTGATGCGTTTCGGTTTGAAGGGTGGGGGAGCCGTTGTAACTATATTTGAGACCTTAGAACTTGTATCTCAAGGTGGGTGGCGCATTTGCGTTGTGGATGTCTATGGGCTCCACTCACCATTAGCACCAGGTAGGCTGTGAGCTCGTCCACCCATCTGAGCAATAAAAAAAAACCTGGTATGCGTGATTTAAGCATTTAAGCACCGTATTAGCAGCCCATCCTTTTGGCAAGCGTTAGAATGTTTTTCAAAAATATATCTAAACATATTGTTCGCCAGAGAACTTTTTAAACTACAAAAGTACATGATTATTGATAGTACACATATACAAAAATAAATTATTATATCTGATCAAGGAAGTAGGTCTCCGTTTTGTACTTATAGTTATAGGACTCAATTTTCTTTTAGCCTCATTGTGAATAATGGACCGGTCTCGAACTCATTGACATTGAGTTCGACGAGCGAATCAACCCATAGACTCAGTCAGTCCACTAAGTTTCTCGTCGTATCTTCTCAGCGGGTCGCGACTCCGATCCGGTGGTAGATTCTGCTCTTGCTAGGGCTAGTGTTAGCAAATTCTCTCAGGTTGAACCCGTGAGCTCTCCTACCCGTCCGGGCGTAGCTGGAATAACCTCTCAGGCTACCAACGATTGGGTAGGGAAAAGGACCGGCATTAGCGCTTACAGGCATAAGAATAATATTATAATTATAAAGGATTGCTTGAAGACTTAGAAAGAAGCTACCCGGACTACTTCGCTTTCCGATCAGCACATGGTTTCACATCTTCTAGCTCCAAAAACTCTGTCTGCCAACAAAGCAAAAAAAAGTCCTGTCAAGTAGAAACATGTGACTAATAGTTACAAAAATCAGTTACACCACAGTTATTAGAACCCGAAAAATGTCTGGAATTAAAAGTGGTCTAAAGTTGTGAAATTCTCAAATTAAAATCGTATCTGTCGAATTTTGTTCACTAAATTAAAAGTACCATATGATTATGCCATGTTCGGATGATAGTTTGAACAAATAGGCAACAAGAGAAATTGTACCTGATTAAACATCAAGTCCATAAATTAACTTAAAAATCCTTTATTTTTTGCGACAATCCAATTTTATTTACACATATTTATTCGAATGGCACAAACATCAAAAATAGTATACTCGTAAAATTGAAAAGGTCAACCCCCACGATCAACGCGCATCCACCCCTCGAGATCGCCACTAACCCGAAACTAAAAGGGTTAGTTAATGTTTTCCTTCCCTTAGAACCATAAAAGACGTCTATTTTCCTTCAGGGCTTTACGGGGCCTGCCCTGATAGTGTTTGCCGATGCCGTTTTATGGGCCCTTTTCCACCGCACTGTTTGTTATAGGACAAAATTAGACATTCGTGTAGGGTTAAGGAGATGATGATGTTATTAGGGTCACGAAACGCCCCCAGTGGATTCGCCGACAAATATTAGCTCAAGCTTCGACGCATGAGGCTTTAAAGAATTTATTGGCTGCATATTTTGTCTTCTAGGACAGTTACTGTTCCGACGTCACAAATCGTACAAGATCGTCCATTATTAGTATGTTTTTCTGCCGCAACGCAGTTATGTGTTCCACTTGGATATTTAAAAAAGAAAACTTATTAAAAAATGCTACAAGTCGTCGTGGCCTAGAGAATAATGGGTCTGGTATACCACAGTATCAAGCGGTGCCACAATTCGAATCCCGCAGCCAAGACCGATTTTCCTAATGAACTACGTACATAACTCATATTCACGATCAAGGCATACCATTGTGTGATTATAATGTCATAAGTAAAAATTTAAAATTTGCCTGTTACGAGACGTCTATATATTGAATAAATAAAATGCATTGCGAGCAAAGTGTACGTACTGTGATGGGCAATAGACGTTCTACCTCACTGTATTATTACATTTTGGTAAAACCAAGGTACAGTTGGACCAGAAGTTTGACCTGTTTAAGGGTAAAACAAAATCTAACTGTAATTCTAAAATCATTTCCAAGTTGGATCGTTCGTACCCTTTAATTTATTCGAAGGGTTAATTTCGCATACATTTGTCCTGTTCCCTAGCAAACGTACTATGGTGCGGTTTTAGAGCCCCTACCATCGGTGGGCGGAGTTATAATTTGAAGTTTTCTAAAATAAAGGTATGTATTTTAGTTTCATTGAAGAACTTTATCGACGAAGACACGACCCTGTTCTTGGGTATGAAAGATCGTTGGGCGGCTATAACTCGAGATTTTGTTTTATTGACAACTAGCTGACCCAGCAGACTTCATAGTTCCTCAATCGATAAATAAAAGACCTAAACTTTTGTATAAAATAAACTTAAAACAAACAAAAGGAATCCGTCTGTCTTGGGACACATCAAAGGAAAAACAAAATAGCTATTTTTATTTAATTCCGAGCATTTTCATATTTAGCTACCTTTTAAACCTGCTCTGGACTTCCACAAATAATTCAAGACCAAAATTAGCCAAATCGGTCCAGCCGTTCTCGAGTTTTAGCGAGACTAACGTACAGCAATTCATTTTTATATATACCTATATAGATATAGACCGAAAACCATACGGGCCTTATGATGAGTGGTGACTATCAGCAATGTCAGGGGCACAACCAAGCCGCTGTCTGCCATACCCCGACATACCTATCATATAGGAATAGTGGTGTTATAGTTTAAGCTATGGGTCGCTCTACAAAAAGGGCTTAAAAACAATGGAGCATACGGTCCTTCACAAGGCGATCGTCACTTTAGGATATAAGCAACGTCATATGGGTTTGCTAATATCGATTATTATTTTTTTTCTACCTAAGCTGAGCCTTGAGAGACTAGGCCAGCGGAATCGAGCGAGTAGGTGAGCTCACGGGGCTCTAACCTGAGGAATCGGAGGAGGTATTGTTGTTATGTTCGGAAACAAATGGTAAGGCATCTACGATAGCTCAATAAGTCTATTTACTTTTGGGGGCTTTATGCAGATCAAATGAGTCTATGCTTGATATGTGGCTTGCCAATGACACTGTTCGTTGCGACTAAATATGGTATATGGATATAGTACACGCATATGTTATGATTGTACGATTTGTGGTCTGGGTCTAAGTCGGTACTGTGGTAATATTTCACAAAACAGACATATAATGATAATACATAAATAATAATTATAATGGAAACAAATTACGCACGGTCATTCGGCCCTAAATTAGGATTCCCTGTGTTATGGGTACTAGAGACTGTTATACATACTTATATACGTTTAAATACAGATATAGATAATGAGATCTAATACACAGATATAGATAATAAGCACCCAGACAAAGATCAAACAAACTTGCGTATCACACGAATTTTTGCCAATGTGGGAATCGAACCAATGACAGGGTGCAACAATCACGGCCGGTAACTACTGCATCTTTATTTTTCCTACCTATGCTGATAGCCTTGAGAGGTTATTTTAGCATCACCCTAGCGTGCTGGTGAGCTCACGGGGCTTAAACCGGAAGTGTTGCTAACACTGGCCCTAGTAAGAGCAGTGCTTCGCAGAATCTACCACTGGATCGGAAACGCGACCCACTGAGTGGATGCGGCGAAACACTCAGTGGGCTGTGTCTGTGGGTTAATTTACTCGTGGAACCCTTCGTCGCAAGCGACGGGTTCGGCGAGGACGGTGACCGGTGTTTGAGATACCTAAAAGCACCGTTAATGGATCGGGAGGATCCGTAATGACGTGCTTAGGGCCTACTCCATCATCGAGTCAGTCAAGTATATACAGTTAGTATCGTGGACCTATATGTTACTTATGACGACGATTGTAGTTGAAAGTAAGTATTGTACTTTTTGACGAAGCACGTTGCTGATAACTCTATTTCTGTAATCTGACGAAGCATGTTGCGGATAATAACATGCACTTTTAGGTTAGAAATATTATGTTCTTACAAACTATTGTCTCATTGAATTCACGTTACGTGCCGACTGCCGATTCAATTTAAGTTAGTCCTATTAAATTAAGCCTCTCCAGTTAGCTGTATACAACTATCGTTAATAATTAAATTGTCAAGATACTTGTAAGAGTCATGTTATAGTTTCATTTACAAGTTAGTATGAGTAGTAACGAGTATATCAGAGGAAGTGTGAAAGTGGCCCCGGTAACAACAAATTAAGGAGCGGACGGTTAGCGTGGTATGAACATGTGATGCGTAGAGAGAAGATGCATGTGACTAGGAGATGTATGGAAATGGTAGTGCAAGTAGAGGGGGAAGAAGTCGACCGAAGAAGACATGGATGGAGTGTGTGAATGACGATGTGAGAGAGAGAGGAGTGAGTGTTCAGCTGACGGCTGATAGAAGAGAATGGAAGAGAAAAATTAGCTGTGCCGACCCCACCTAATGGGATAAGGTGAAAAAAACAAGTTAGTATTTATGTATGTTACCAGTTGCTACACTCGAGTCATACACAAGCATGCTGTGAGTATTCCGGGGGCTTATTAAGACGGTCAAGATGACTTCTAAGCCCTTAATCCACTAAGTAATATCGAAATAGCTGTTAATAAACGCTGAACTTATGAACGAGAGCGTCGCTTTTATGGCAGCGGCTGCAAACGTATTCTACGGACAACTATAAATAATTATTGGGGCATTTGTAAAATAATGTACTGTTAAACGGGTTCGGGATATTACCTTTTTAAAAAAAAGAACTTTTCACAAAATAGGGTTTATTGGCGTTTAATTAATTATCGGTTTAATATAAGATATTGAAGGATACAATTTTCGAGTTAAACCAACGAACGTGTTGTCGCGACCGAGATTGAAAATGCACTCAGGCTATTGGGAATTATGGTTTACTGCTTGCCACTGAAAATACTGACTGAGCAGGAAAATAGGGGCGTGTCAGCAGTAAAAGGTACAGGGCCGTCTTATAACAGTACGAACAATTATGTGTTTTATTTTGAGGGTATTAGTGTTAACATTACGTTGACTTGTAGGGACTCAATGTAATGATTATACAATTTCGGCCGTTTATAGAACACTAGCTTCGCCCGTGGCTTGGCACGTAATAAAATGCCATTTTATTAAAACATAAAAGCCATAAAACGATTCAGATTCATATCGATTCGCCCTATAGTTCAAAAGATAAAATCGCTGACACCAGCGCTACCTATCCGGCACTAACGTAACTATGTTCGTCTTCTATGTTCCTATGTCTGTGCTATGTTTGTTCGTATGTTATTTTTGAAGTGAAACTTCTTTAGGCCCGTTAAGAGTAAAATTTAACTCTAGACAGATTCGCTGCGGCTAGAGAGAAAAGATACAATTTAGGAAGAGCGAGAGTGAGAAAATAGACGGAGCTTCTCGCGAGCCACTCGACTGTAGAGAGAGAGAAAGGACCTTTGTCCTTGCTGTATACAGCGTTCCCAATTACAAGAGAAATTTGATTTAAGGATGAGAAATGATGAAAACCCCAATACTACACACCGCAAAAGAAGTTTCGCTTCTTTCACGTGCACCAAGTTGTACGCGCACCATTTTTAAATGAAGGGAGCGTTACCGGTGGCTCTTCCACTGTCACCAGGGCAGGTGAACGAGCAAGGGAAGTTAGCCAGAAAGGTATGTTTGTCGGAGTGGCCATGTCACCCTTTATATGTGTGCCAAGTTTCATGTCCATTTTGATGTCGTTGTGGCCTTAAGGATAAGATGCATGCATTCGTGTTCAACGATACACCGGTGTTAGAATTCCAGGCAGGTACCAATTTTTCTAATGAAATACGTACTCAACAAAATTAAATGTTCACGATTGACTTCCACGGTGAAGGAATAACATCGGGTAATAAAAATCAAACCCACAAAGTTATGATTTGCGTAATGACGGGTGGTAGGACCTCTTTGTGAGTCCGCGCGGGTAGGTACCACCGCCCTGCCTATTTCTGTCGTGAAGCAGTAATGCGTTTCGGTGTGAAGGGTGGGGCAACCGTTGTAACTATACTTGAGACCTTAGAACTTATATCTCAAGGTGGGTGGCACATTTACGCTGTAGATGTCTATGGGTTCCAGTAACCACTTAACTCCAGGTGGACTGCGAGCTCGTCCACCCAATAAGCAATACTTTAACACATATATTTGATTAATACGTTTTAAAGTGATTCAAAGTTTTCACTGTTTGTAGATTTTTATATTTCAACCAATAAATATTAGTACATATAGTGAGGGGTAGATCTCAGGGGTATTTAAAACTATGGGTTAGTCACCAGTATCGAATTTCGAATTTTAATCTTCCTTTAACACAAACAATTTTCAATTTTAAACAATAATTACATTTAGACGCGGGCGCACGCTATTCACACTCAAAACGGAAGCGCCCGGAACACAATGGCGGATCCAGGGGGGGGTCATGGGGGTCATGACCACCCCCTGAGCTGGTTCCAGGACTTAGGTGGACCACTAATTGAATATAATGATTTTATTTATATATTTTGTAACCATACAGATTTTTTGTAACTACATACCTTCAATATTTAATTAATTTAATATAATATAATAACTTTGTATAATGGCAAACGTCTGGGAACGAACGCATCTAAATTTGACTATGTGACCCCCTCCTGGCACCAAAGCTGGATCCGCCCTTGCCGGAACATAGATTATACACTGTTAAAAAGATGGACATAGATACTAACTATGTATAGCGGGCGGGCATACGGCCGGCGGCCGCGAGAGTGACGTACCGGTCGGTTTGCTATATACATTTATAACGAATGCAATATTATTATACGAATATATGGTGTTACAAAATGATGCATCATTAATCGCGTGCAGGCCATTCTACATCATCATTAAAAATCAACCACAGTGAGTTGTTCCTTAACTCGAACAATAACAATACGCGAACTAACAGACCATATTCGCGGAATTTTGAATAAAATTTAATGAGTACGATTCTGTGCGTGTTCAATGATGCGGTTTTGATTTAGATCTGTTCTGTGGGGAGAAATAAATGTTTGCTTTTGTGTGTGGCCAGTGAACGAATGCTTTGCAATGATTCTAGTTAACGAGTGAATTATAGATGTCGATGTTGGCTCATTGGGTGATTGAAAGATCACATATTTATTAAATACTAGCGACCCGCCCTCGCTTCGCTTCGGAAACATTAAAACACACATGAAACAAAAAAAAAAATTAAAAAAAAAATAAAAAAAAAATTAAAAAAAAATTTAAAAAAAAGTAGCCTATGTTCATCAGGGACAATGTCGGCTTCTAATGGAAAAAGAATTTTTCAAATCGGTCCAGTAGTTTCGGAGCCTATTCGAAACAAACAAACAAACAAATCTTTCCTCTTTATAATAGGTATTAGTATAGACTAGCCGTACTCGCTCGCTTCGCTGGGCATTTAATATTAACATTATTATTTATTATCGACAGGATTTTGCTCCTTGTAATGTCTCGCCAGCGCCTCCGATCATTGACCGCATGAAGGGCGGGGCACGAATAATAATAATTAACCACTAACACGAATGCACCGGATGTCTTATCCTTTAGGCCGCGATGAATTTTGTAGATAGTAAATTTATCGATTCCAGTCGTGTCTATATTAGTAGACTAGCGACCCGCCCTCGCTTCGCTTCGGAAACACACACACACACAAAACACACATGAAACCAAAAAAATAAAAAAATAAAAAATTTAAAAAAAGTAGCCTATGTTCATCAGGGACAATGTCGGCTTCTAATGGAAAAAGAATTTTTCAAATCGGTCCAATAGTTTCGGAGCCTATTCGAAACAAACAAACAAACAAATCTTTCCTCTTTATAATATTAGTATAGATGGAAAGAAGCACTCCTAAGCCCCCTAATGCTCAGTAGCCATCATTGCTCTTGAGTGCTATTCAATTCTCGCTTAAAGACAATGACGCTAACTTATATACAAATAATTCACAAATCAGTTTGTTTCTGTCAGTTTCAGCACGTGACCTTCTTCCTGACGTAGCTTCAAAGAATCAACAAATTACGTGTCAAACATATTCTATGAAAAGCCACCAAGGGCTCTCTCTATAGGAAACGAGGAAGGGTGGCTTAATAAAATAAAATGAGAATATTATCGAATCGTTTTCCGCCGAGGGCGCTACGAGATTCAACGTGTCGTGGAGACGCTAATAATACAATAATCTATATATTTATGCGCGAAGCAAAAACTTTGTACCCCGTTTTACGGAAATTGCGCGGACGGAGGAGTATGAAATTTTCCACACTTATAGAGAATATAGAGAAGGAGTGCAGAATGCTAATATTATTTTAAAATTATCCATAAAATATATTTTAAACCAATTTAAAAAAAACGTAACACACACTACCATGCATTTGACACTCACACAGGCATGTGTACTCTCTTGTTTATTGTTAAAGTCTGTGGTCAAATTGAGAATAGATTATAATTGTTTGTTTTTAGTATTATTTGTCTTTATTGTGGTTTTGGCGAAATCTGTGATTATTTAAGTATAATAAATAGTATTTGACGATAGAACCAAATTAATGGGCTCCAGGTGGGTGGCGCATTTACGTTGTAGATGTCTATGGGCTCCAGTAACCACTTAACACCAGGTGGGCTGTGAGCTCGTCCACTCATCTAAGCAATAAAAAAAAAAACAGTAACCACTTTACACCAGGTGGGCCGTGAGCTCGTCAACAAATCTAAGCAATAAAAAAAAAACTTATAATTACAATTAATTATAGTCGAGTTTCGACTACTGTGGGACCATTAGTTGTTATTAATTATTAATTTTGCAATAACCAAAAATTAAATCTTGAAGGTATTTTATTATTTTAATATCATAAGACTGATTATTCTCTGCATAATAAATGCTTTCAGTCTCACAAGGAATATTATTATTAATTAGGAATTTAGTTTATTGTTGATTATACGATGAAGCTATTTTCGAGTATTATATGTGGCGAGTGGGCAAGTCAACTCGCACATCTCAACACAGCACAGAAATCATACGATTTTACGTCCCATCAAGTGATCCGAGTGCCGTGTGCAAAGACTGTTAAACCACGCCCCCTGCAACATGTCCCCGGCGCATCTTATTTGTCGAAGTGGTAAAGACACAAGATGGCCACGCTTTGATCTATTGTTCTTCAGGGGGAGGACATGTTGAAAGGGGCGGCAACTCCTGCGCAAATTATTTTTGACTATAAGTCAAATATAAGTTATAGTTTTGGTTTTTACTATAAATACGATTGTGTCGTAATTGTGACACAGACCATCTGGAATACTTCATATACAAGATTAAAGAAGAGAATGATATGAGATTAGATCTTTATCCAACTCAAGGCAAATTCAATGAAACAAAATAAATTATTCCCGCAGAAATATATTTAATTTAATTCTCTGCACATTTTCTTTTAAGTTTGACCTTCAAGCCTTAAATAGCTAGACAGATGCTTGCCCTAAAAGCCATTTATCTCTTGGCCAGCAGAATTTTTTTGTTAGCAAAATTTTTAGTACCGAATCGAGTCCATGGAACTCGTGTTCGATGAACCAAACTGCCTAATGTCTCAGCCATAAATCGCGATGAGCATACGCCTTGACTACCAACTGTCCGCGTGCTGCTCGTCCTTATGAGTGGAGACCAGACCCAGCATTGATATAATTTATATCGACGGGTGAAATAGTATTTGGTTCAAGCAACTTCACAGGAGAGTCATATACACGGTTTTANTCGAGTCCATGGAACTCGTGTTCGATGAACCAAACTGCCTAATGTCTCAGCCATAAATCGCGATGAGCATACGCCTTGACTACCAACTGTCCGCGTGCTGCTCGTCCTTATGAGTGGAGACCAGACCCAGCATTGATATAATTTATATCGACGGGTGAAATAGTATTTGGTTCAAGCAACTTCACAGGAGAGTCATATACACGGTTTTAGTTAGAGGGTTATTTTTTTTTATTGCTTAGTTGGGTGGACGAGCTCACAGCCCATCTGGTGTTGAGTGGTTACTGGAGCCCATAGACATATACAACGTAAAGCCACCACCCACCTTAAGATATAAGTTCTAAAGTCTCAGGTATAGTTACAACGGCTGCCCCACCCTTCAAGCCGAAACGCATTACTGCTTCACGGCAGAAATAGGCGGGGTGGTGGTACCTATCCGCGCGGACTCACAAGAGGTCCTACCACCAGTAACAAACCAGTAACCCTAAGGAGACCTAAAGGATTTGTACACCGGTATAGTCCCATTTTATTGTGCCTATTATCATTTGGAGTTTAAGCCATGGCGCCTTTTCGGTGGGTAGGTACATTTGAGATAAGAAATACTGTTTATGTTTAAGAAATACTGTTATTGGGAGCTATTTTAAGTCAGTTAACTGTCTGTGCCATGTCTGATAACGCAACGATCTATTCTAGAGAGTTATTAAATTCTAGATATGTCATAATTTCAGTTTTCAACCCTTGTAATGACGACACGGGTTACGATCCAAAGCCAAATCTGAGCGTAAAGTCAAAGCGTTCCACATGTTAATTGTTTTAGTATATTAATAGCATTTAATTTAAGTGTAATATTATGCTGCTATTGTATTGTTATGTCGGTACTAGTAACGCCATCTGTAGTCAGATAGAAAAAAAGTTGATATCGAAACAACTGGAATATCTCTCGAATGTTCTTTCCTCACTGGATTGCCCTCGAGGACGTTCTTGAGATAGGAAAGATAAGTTTAGAAAATTCTCGAATGTTCTAGTTGAAAATTCTCGAATGTTTCAGCTCTATTGGGAGTATTCTGGAAAATTGTAGACATAGTCGTAACAAATATAAAAGCTTGACTCAGGCGACGTAAAGATAGTTTTATTCGAAGCAAACCGAAGAATCAAATGATCTCAACAAAGTGAAGCAGTGAATTGTCATAGTGAAGCCTACGCTGACTACAATAAATAAATTGAGTTTTAATATTACTGTTTCGGTGAAGGGTTTTTAGTTATTGTAAGCCCCAGCTCATGACAACATCTTTAACGCTAAACATACCATAATAGGTCAAATGACCCATTTTTAACCCTTGGATTGATAATGCACGTATCATCTTATTGCTGTTGCACATTTGACTACATGACTTTTTCTTACCAATTAATTTACAATTATTATCCTTTTTTTTGTTAATTTTGAGTAATACTTGTCGTATACTGTTATCTAGCAACTACGGTAGAAATAGGTACCAGTAAGTGTTGGTATGATTAGTGTTAAAACCATCTATCTCAACAACTACCAGTGTTGAGATGAAGCCGCGTAAAATATTTCAACAGACTTATATTGCTTATTTTATTTGTCAATACAAAATTCTAATTACGATCAACAGCGAGGGACTGTACTTTTTTATGATTTTGATGAGCTCGAACGCGTGATGAGTGGTTATCGTGGAGCCTGTGGACATCAACAACGTAAATGCCGCCAACTTGAGAAATGAGTTCGAAGTCTCAGTTTTACAGTACAATAAGAAAACAAAACATAATATAAAGGGATGAACCTGAAAATATTGAAAATTAGATTTTAAACATTTTTTTTCCTACCTATTAGCCTAAGGGGCTATTCCAGTTAATTTAATCCTTAACGTTTCATAGTTTCAATTACGTATAAAAATGTGAAAAAGCGAATACGAAACATAATAATATTGTTCTATTTCGAAAAAAACTTAAAAGGAATTTCGTGCAAAAACATGGCGGCATTGAACAGAGTTGAAACAAAGGGATCCCGATTTTTTTTTTTGTTTAATTAAAATTTCCATAATTGTTCCCTGAATATTGTACAATGGATAAACTGCGCGATTATTCTTTGTACAGTTATATCGAGAGATTCGGTATTTCAGAGAGTGGATTAAGCAAATCCCCCTGTGTCGGGTTTTTAATGTTTCGAATTGAAAAGTGAGGCAGGCTCGTAGTCCAATTGATGTAAAGTTTTTGAAGTGAAAGTTAGGCGCGTTGAAAGTAATATTTAACTCACGACAGTTTCGTTACGGCTAGAGAGAAAAGATACATTTTAGGAAGAGCGAGAGTGAGAAAATAGACAGAGCGTCTCGTGAATCACTCGACCGTAGAGATAGGGAAAGGACAAAGCGAGCTAGGTCGTTTCTCTTATACACAGCCTTCCCTATTACAAGAGAAATTTGATTTAGTGGTGAAAAATGAAAAAAACCACAATACTACACACCGCAAAAGAAGTTTCACTTCTTTCACGTGCATCAAATTGCACGCACACTATTTATTTATTTACTTAAAAAAAAAAAAAATTTTGGCAAATGACAAATGCCTATCGGGGTCTAAAGACTTCATAATTTGGACGACATCTCAATTATATTGTGTTACGATTGTTCTACTTTTCAAATCGGACTGCGTGACTTCTTTGCGGCTGAAGTATGCGGAAAGCTGTCTGATCACCACAGGTAGGTACCACCATCCTGCCTATTTCAGCCGTGAAACAGTAATGCGTTTCGGTTTGAAGGGTGTTGTAACTATAGTTACAACAGCTGCCCCACTCAGTATACTGAGACCTTAGAACTCATATCCCAAGGTGGGTGGCGGCGTTTACGTTGTAGATGTCTATGGGCTCCAGTAACCACTTAACACCAAGTGGTCTGTGAGCTCGTCCAGCCATCTAAGCAATCAATATAAAAAAAGTCAGTTCTAATGAAGTTCAGTAGTAATTAAAATTACTAATGCGTTCATAATTTTGAGGGTGTGAAAAAGTGGTTTATACCCGCCAACCCTCCTCGTATACGTTCCAATTTTTTTAACCCTCAAAAGGGTAACCCGTTATCTGGCTCGGATTAACGTTTTTTGTCACAGGACCTTGAAAATTATTTATGATGACAAAATAACGAGACCAATTTTTTTTAAATACATTAACTAAAAAAATTCCTTTCGGTTATATTATTCGTTACAATGTTTTTTGTATGTTGTGTGTCGTTTAATTTTTACCCGTAATTATACTGTTATTCAAGGCATAGTGGCTAGTGGCATTTTTTTGTTTTTAATGGATAGTTGAACTCACAATCCACCACTGTTATAGTTTATATTGGGAACAAATCAAGCACGGTCATCCGAACCTAATTTAGGATTCCCTGTTTTATAGGTACTAAAAAATGATTATATATGTACATTTATATACATATATAGATATTAAACAGTCAGATAAAGAGCATACAAGCCTGTTCATCATGCAAATATTTGCTGATGTGGGGATCGAACCTACGATCCTCAGTGCTACTATTAGGACTCCTAATCACTGCACCTTCGAGTCAATAGAATAGTAACTATTTAATTCGCCTATGAGTTTGACTACTTAAGGCTTATAACGCTAACGGGTGGATGTCACCAACCAATGATTTTATTGAAGACTAGCTGACCCGGCAGACTTCGTAATGCCTCTATCGATAAATAAAAGACACATCAAGGGGACACATCAAAGGAAAAACAAAATTGTTTGTTTTTATATAATTCCGAGCTTTTTTCTATTTTCTCATTTCTCATCTCCTTTTAAACCTTATAATTTAAGACCAAAATTAGCCAAATCGGTATAGCCATTCTCGAGTTTTAGCGAGACTAACGAACAGCAATTCATTTTTATATCTATAGAAGATTAATTGATTATTAATTTCGCTGGTAGGACTGGATTTGCTGCAGAATGTCAAATCATTATAACGTCTGGCTTATATGGTTCTTGAAATTCATTTTTATTCGCACTTAAGTAATATTTAGTGTTGCCTTCTAACATTTTAGAACGAATAGTCAGAAAGCTGAAAATGTCAAAATGAATGTTTCCTAAGAACTCTTGAAGTAAATGTTTCCGATTTACTTTAAAACTATTTGAGTTTAAAAGTCGATTATTATTAATATATGGTTCTTGCGAAATTGTTGATTGGGTTTGAAATGAACTTGTCGGCGGTTCGAGAAATGACGAGTGAAGTTTTTATGTTTGAATTGAAATAAAAATAAAATAAAAAGTGTGGTGTCGTGGGACACCGGATAGGAACGAAGTTCCTTAGTATAAAAATATTGATTTTAATTTCTATTCGAGGTATAAAGAAAACAATTATTCGGGTATACATATTTAACTATGATTACTTTATTGAAAAAAAAAAAAATATTTTTTGTACATTATTACAAAGTTAAGTCGTACACTGTGTGCATTACTAATAAAAATCTTACGTTACGGACGTTTTTTCCCGGTTAGGGTACCCCTCCGCATCGTCCCATAAGGAACTTCGTTCCAAAACAGTGAAGAAAAGGAAAGCCTCAATTTTAAGTTTATTAAAGTACATAAGTCTTATTCCTCTTTACATCGTGTTCCGCAGTGCTGAGGGTCGCGACGGAGAATTTTTGTTCGGAGAATGTCCCTCCATTGATCCCTCTTCTCTGCGGCGTGGATAGCGATGTTGAAGCTGGAGTCCAATGTTATCTTAATTTGATCAGACTAGTGGATGGGACTACGCCACCTTTTGGCCTCTTTCCTTTCACTTTGCCAGTGATGAGTACCTATATTCATAATTTTTCTTTTTCATTTTCAAAATCTATACTAATATTATAACTTGAAGAGTTTGTTTGTTTGAACGCGCTAATCTCAGGAACTACTGGTCCGATTTGAAAAATTCTTTCAGTGTTAGATAGCCCATTTATTGAGGAAGGCTATAGGTTATATAACATCACAGAAAGGCCAATACAAGTGGAGCGCCAATAAAGAATGTTTCAAAATAGGGGTTTAAATAGCTCCCTAACATTCTATAATTCAAAAATATTTTCACGTACTACGTAAATGAAGTGGGGGTAAAATTTAACGTTATACCAAAGTAACTATTCCACGCGGACAGAGTCGTGGGCAAAAGCTAGTAAGTTAATAAAACCCGAAGTACTCCTTGTAAATTGTATTCTCAATTACATAACAACTTATCGCATCGTTGCGTGATGTCGGTATCTTTAATTGTGTTAGCATTTAGTTTGATATTAATGTTTAAGTTTCTTGTATTGTGCCCTGCCATTGTGTTTAGTTGTACCGTGGCTTTGTTGTCCATGAGCAACTATAACCGCATGCGGTACGGTTTGTAAAATCATCTAAATAAGCAACAAATATGTTTTCTGTAATTCTTTCTCTTCTCTCTTCTTAGTCGAATACTTCATTGCTGAAGGTCGTGTCCCTGAAAGCCCTTCGTGGCTCTTTGTACCATCAGCTTCCATTTGCTTCGGTTTTCGGCTTCTCTCAGGGCGTTCGCAACAGAGAGTCTAGTGAGCGCAGTTATCTGATCCGACCAACGGTTTGGTGGCCGGCCGGCGGGTCTTTTCTTTCTGTAATTAAACACATTCTAATCAAGTATAAACACGAGACGGTACATTGTCTGCCCTGAATACTCAACTGTGTAATGTTCATTCTGTTTTATAACGTGTCATATAAATATTATGTTTTTTTTTAATATTTTGCGGTAGTAAAATATGAAGCGGGAAGAATGAAAAATGTGAATACTAAAAATATTTTATACGATGGTCGTGAATTAGGTGAATTACGTGATTATTTTGTTGTGTTTGGTTATGTATATCTTGAGTTGGAATTTCTTATTAATTGGATCTTTTAACTTTTTTTTATTCTTTTTTTATTGCCTATATGTGTGGACGAGCTCACAGCCCACCTGGTGTTAAGTGGTTACCGGAACCCATAGACATCTATAACGTAAATGCGCCACACACCTTGAGATAGAAGTTCTAAGGTCACAGTATAGTTACCCCACCCTTCAAACCTGCTTCACGGCAGAAATAGGCGGGGCGGTGGTACCCACCCGTGCGGACTCACAAGAGGTCCTACCATCAGTAAAATGTAACTAGATGTTGTACCACACCTTGTTTGGCAATTATGAGCCTTCTGGGAAAACTAAGTGAGTTGATAGTTGAATTCGTCGTGGCCTAAAGGAAAAGACGTCCGGTGCATTCGTATTGTTCCGATCCCGCAGGCAGATACCAACTTTTCTGATGAAATACGTACTTAGCAAATGCTTACGAACGAGTTTCACAGTGAAAGAATAACATCGTCTAATATCAAATCCGCAAAGGTTATAATTTGCGTTATTACTGGTGGTAGGGCGTGTTGTGAGTCCGCACGGGTAGGTACCACCACCCTGCCTTTTTCGTGAAGCAGTAATGCGTTTCGGTTCGAAGGGTGGAGCAGCCGTTGTAATTACACTTGAGACCTTAGAACTTATATCTGTATCTACTTCACGGCAGTAATAGGCGGGGTGGTCTATCTCTCGTCTATTTAAATTTATACACAATTGCATTCTAGCCCATCGTTTTGAATCATAATAGAATTTGAATGTTGTACTAAAGACACACAAAGTTTTTCGTATTATTGAAGTTGACATCAAGATACGGAACGTGATTCTCCCGACGGATTAGAGACTCATGGCTCGAGGTGGGTGATGGCATTTACATTGTTGATGTCAACAGGCTCCGTTAACCAATTAACACCAGGTGGGCTGTGAGATGATATTTTCCGTATATTTTCAAGCAGTTTATTGCCGTATTAGCTTCAGGAGTGACCTAATTATGTTTCGAGCGAAACGACGGAAAATGGATAATTCTTGTGGTTTAACAGCAGGGGGGTTCCATATTTTTAGTTTGTGCTTCGAGGCAAAACGAAACTGCTGTGAAGAAAATGTTATCTATATCAAATACCTATGTATTCTTGGTGCGCCATTGGTGGTCCATTGTAACTGTAATAGTTGGTAGAACTGTTTCCAACTTTTGGATCGCAAATACCCTTTGTATCTGACTGACTCAGTGGTACAATAGTTAGCACGCCTGACTGAGGCACCGAGGGTCGTGAGTTCGATTCCCATATCGGACAAGCATTTTTGTGATGAACCGATCCTGTGGACCGACGAGTAAATTAACCCATAGACAGCCCACTGAATTTCTCGCCGGATCTTCTCAGTGAGTCACGTTTCCGATCCGGTGGTAGATTCTGCGAAACACTACTCTTGCTAGGGCCAGTGTTAGCAACACACTCGGTTTGAGCCCCGTGAGCTCACCTACACGTCAAGGCGAAACTGAAATAGCCTCTCAAAGCTATCAGCAAAGGTTCAGGTTCGTTTGCTCTTTGTGTGGGTGTTTATTATCTATGTATGTGTATATTTTAACGTATATAAGTATGTATATCAGTCTCTGGTACCCTAATTTGGGACCGGATGACCGTGAGTGATTTGTTCCCAGTTGTTTAGTTATTTATTATCCTTCATGCATCCACACTAATATTGTATACAAGAGAGTAACTCTGTTATGTTTTCCCGTCTCAACTTCTGAACCGATTTCGCGGGTGGCCGAGGCTGTGGACGGAAAGCAAATAATTTCATCAACAGTGCCTGCATAATCTAAGACAGGAGTGGCCAACTTGATTAGTACCAAGATTTACTGTCTACTGACGAAGCACTCTGCGATCTACAAATGATGTTTCTTAAAATTTAATGAAGTAACGTAGTTCAGACCAGTTCAGTATGCAAATGAGTAGTATATTTTTTTTAATTCAAAAAAATAAAATAAACCTGTAATTATATAATAAAAGAGAACTATTGTGTGGAAGAGAGGATAAATGATGTGATGTAATGGTCATTCACCATCATCATCATGGTTCCAAGCCGGTTTCGGCAACGGCGAAAAAAAGGTTCTGTTCAATAACTTAAAAGCTAATGTCCGCGCCTCTCATGCGCTAGCTAATATTGCTATGGTAGCATATCTTGTTTTCAAACGTGCGCAAATAGAAGCTACACGTAAGAGCACCACCTACGAAGTTGTAAAAAATTGTGGAAGGCGGTGTCTATTTTTCAGTTTATTTCGTCTGTCGTCCAGTTCGCTCCTCGTATCGTTTTCAAAGACATACACGCCCTGCTGCACCAAGCGTCTCCATTCTCCGTCTTGGTCATTAAAAAATGGTACAAGATGAAAATGATGCGCGCAGCAATTGGTGATTACGTTGCGCAGTCTGTTCTATGTATTTATTTATATTTCTTGTCTTGCCACGATCGACTGAACTAATAGCCATGATCGACCGGTTGATCGCGATCACCGTTTGGCCACCCCTGATCTAAGAGATCACATTTAGCAATATTACTGTGCGTTGTGCCTTTTGTTCATATCGACGCTTGAAAGGCAAACGTGACGAAGCGACAATAACTGCTTTGTGCATGATAGGCAATAACCATATTCGATGCGCAAAAAGATAATATTTCTAGGTCTATTAAAATCATTTCAATCCTACAGCTAGATTCGTTAAACTAGATTTTTTTTCAGGTATTTCAACTGTAAATGAGTCTACTGTAAAGTTCACGCATTGTCGCTTAGTCACGTTTGCCTTTCAAGCGTCGATATATAGACCGCACCAGGTACATTTGTAGACGTTGACTTTCACGTTTTAGAGGGCATATATTATTTCACTGGCAATTTTTTTGACGCTTACTAATCTAGTGGATGTTTGAAATTTTGACATTTTTTTAATTAAGTATGAAATTCTGTTTATAGCTGTTCGTTCATCTTATCTTGTTTTTCCTGTCAAACTATTCAATTAACCCCGGTAGACTGGAGAGGGATTTTGAAAGTATCCGTCACCAATTCTGTGAACAATGAACTACTAACTTGTCACTTGTTTCCGATGACGAGAAATTTATAATTAACTAGCTGTACCCGTCCGCTTCGCTGGGCATTTAAAATTAACATTATTATTTCTCACCCCCACAAAGATTCTCAACATTAACACCCCCGCAACTGGTGTAGGGAGTCCAAAACTCATATAAATATTAGCCTATCCATTAAGTACATGTATTTTCTAATTGGATACCAAGTTTCAAGTCAATCGGGTGCATGGTTCAGTAGTTATAACGGAACATCCGTAAAAACAACTGTAGATTTATATATTAGTAAAGATAATTGATACTATGTCCACGGTTCAATAAAAACGATGCCATCCCAAACAATTAATCCCAATCCCAAACTATAAGTTCCAAAAACAAAACCAACATCTAACTTATATTATAATCATAATTCAAAATGTTATATTTTTGGATTGATTTTATACTGGTGGCATACTATAAGTATATAGCATGACATCGAAGCCTCTTTTATATTGTATAACGATTGCATATATTTTTAGTATTTATACCCATTCGTATGGTACAAATTTTTGTCAACAAAAAATATTTGTTAACAAAAAACATATTTTAATTTTTATTGTTGTTTTATTTTTTAACAAAAACATGTTTTAAATTTCAAAATGTTTCAAACATATTTCTCGTGGGGGTCGTAAAAGGCGAATGACACCGGAGAATGGACAACAGCGCTCTCTATGTGTTATGCTAGCGTACTGCGATCGTCAGCGGCACATAATTACTGTTGGTAGGACGTCTTGTGAGTCTGCACGGGTAGCTACCACAACCCTGCCTATTTCTGCCGTGAACCGGTTTCGACTTGAAGGGTAGAGCAGCCGTTGTACTGTTAAAAATGAGACCTAACAAATTTGTTTCAAGGTGGGTAGCGGTATTTAGATGTCTATGGGCTCCGGTTACCACTTTGCATCAGGTGGGCCTTGAGCTCGTCCACACATCTAAGCTATAAAAAAAAGAGTTGAGCTTAAAGCGTGGATAGGTAACAAGATCCTGTCTATGACTCTCGCGAAGTAGTCATGCGTTTCGGGTTGATGGGCGGGACAGCTGTTAGGCAATACAAGAGAGATTTCGTGTCTCAATCTGAGCGGGTAGAGCGTCTAGGAAGCTGTCATCAATTGTTTCAAGTTCAATCAACCAACGTATATCCTTCTGATCTCGTGTGGAGCCTCCATTGAATTCCGGTTAATTTAGGTAATTGAACTATGGATGTTACTAGGAAAACTCGAAACAATGCCGTCGCGTTTTATGGAAACCTTGCTATTAGCTGGGGTGAGATGAAGATCATGATAGTATACTGGGCTGAACAAAATGGAATCGATAGACAAAATAAAAGTAATTGCGAAGTTGTACAGAGCTACAACTACTTCGGCTTAACAACAGCTTAGTGGTTTTGAAAGCTCGTTATTAGACGTAAAAAGGGAAACCTGGAGTTTAGTAATAAAACTATACTTTCTATTTTTTTAAGACTATTTATATCTAAAAATATATTTTAAAAGCGAACGCTAAGCACAGCCCTATTCCAAGGTTGTTATTTCCGGAAGGATCTAATATTGTAACGACAAATTTTTTTATTGCCCGTGTAGGCAGACGAGCATACGGCCCACCTGATGGTGAGTGGTTACCGTCGCTCATGGACTTCAGCAATACCAGGGGCAGAGCCAAGCCGCTGCCTACCGCTTAATACTCTCCATAAGCCTCGTTTGAAGAAGGACATGTCATAGCGCTCGGGAAACACCGTGGAGGGGAGCTCATTGCATAGCCGGATGGTGCGTGGCAAAAAAGATCTCTGGAAGCGCACTGTGGATGACCGCAGTGGCTCCAGGTAGTATGGATGAACTCTACTCCGGTGGCGGGCGGTGCGGTGGTAAAAACGATGCCGGTATCATCTCGAATAATTCCTCAGAGCACTCCCCATGGAACATACGGTACAAAATACAGAGGGAACCGAAGTCCCTCCGCAGACCCAGAGGTTCCAAACGATCCGATTGAAATTGAACCAAGTTCAATTCACCCCATTTGGAGACTCGCCCCAGAGAGTTCTCCGCTTCAGACACAAGTTTTGATCGTCTCTTTTGCACCACGCTCCGAGAGAGACTCTGATGGCCGATATATCGCGCATCCCCCGTTCTGTCATCCGCATAGCAATGCATGCCATCAATAGACAGCATGTCATTGATATACAGGATGAAAAGCGAGGGGGAGAGCACCGAACCTTGTGGAACGCCAGCGTTAATGGTTATGGTATCAGAGCAGTCACCGTCTACAACGACCGTGATGCTCCGCCCATCCAAAAAGCTAGCGATCCACGACCCATCTGAATGGCTACAAGATTCCATAGTGCACATTTCGCCATCCACATAAACGATTTAACTCTCAAATGTATTGAAACTTGGATCATTAGGGTTACCAATTCGAATCGGATTGTCTCACAGCAGAAATATGTAGATAGGATGACGCTGCTTACCCTAAAAGAACGTAAATAACTCACAATACAACTACAAAACCAGTGACAAAAGTTTCAAAATCGTAACACCTTCGAGAAATCATAGTAATGCCGTAGTTTAATCCAGTAGGCGGACCCTCTTTCCGGCTGACATGTGCCTAAGTAGCCCCTCAAATTGGACCTTTGAGACCTGAATGAACACGTGCCTGACAGCCAACGTCCAAAGTGTGTGAAGTGAGGACCACAACACACAGTGATGTGCAACGAAGTTCGGTTTAAGCTTGAAACTAATTAGAAGCAAACGGCATTCTAATCTATATGGGTCCATAAGAGTACAAACTGTATCTCCGACTGTAAATCAGAAGGTATAGGTATGACCAATTTTTTTTTTCGTACCGTGGGCCGAACCCTATGCTCGGTTTATGTGGGACTGGTCTACGACTGCGAGACCGCGGGCCCAAGGATGTTTTCATGTTTTCAGAGCCCTACCCACTAAACGACTCCCCTGGACTCTTCGCCCAAGCGTCCGATCCCCTCCGAGGTCAGAACGAGGATGAGGTAAGGGGTTACCGCGGTCAACACTACAACTAGACGGTGCACCTCATCCCAAGGACGCCCGGCTGACGGAGCCTTCGAGGCGAAAGGAAGGCTCTGAAACATAGGTGACCTTGTACCCACCTCTTTGTGAAGGTTTTCTTGGTTGATTTAATACTTTTTTTTTTGTTAGTTCTAATTCTTGCTATATCTTAGCTTTTATAATCGATAATCTAATCCCGTCTGAGCCCGAGTTTGTACTACTTTCTGACAGATATGAGTAGAAGAATTATTATTTCAGTAATATCTTAAAGGTGCTCTTTACGCACGCTCTTTTTAAAATAAAATATTTTTTTTTTTTACACTATTTTCAATTTAAATTTATTAAAATTTATTTTCAATTTTTTTGTTAAATTTTCTATAAAAGCGTATTTTTAAAATATTAAGTATTTTAACATCAATTCTGGCTTAATCGACTATATATAAAACTTATTTAAATTGGCAAAAATCTTATTTTGCAAATTGAATAATGGAATAATCTTATCATATTAGTGTATTGTCATCGGTCCTCGATAAATCTACAAAGTTTGAATGAAATCTGGCCGTTTAAAGTGGGTCAAAATCGCGTCTAAAGGAGTCAGTTACAAACATACAAACATACATACAAGTGAAGCTAATTCAATAGTTTACCCGAGGACATAAGACGTGGCCGTACACTTGCTAAATTTAAAAGTTTATTAAGAAACACTTGTTAAATACGTTGTAACCATTTATGTAAAATAATTGTATTTATATAACCTAAGGGTCAGTGTTAGCAACACTTCCGGTTTGAGCCCCGCGAGCTCACCTACACGTCAAAGAGAGGCTGATATAGCTTCTCAAGGCTATCAGTATAGGTAGAAATAAAAGTATATCTAATTTCCAACAGTAGTTAGACCTAAATTGACAAACGGTCCACTAAATAGAGAGAATATTTCACTTTCGCTAAAATGCGATAAAACTAAAAATAGCTAATTGAAGTCGTCGTGGCCTAAAGGATAAGACGTCCGGTGCATTCATGTTGAAGCGATGCACCGGTGTTCGAATCCCGCAGGCGGGTACCAATTTTTCTAATGAAATACGTACTCAACAATTGTTCACGATTGACTTCCACGGTGAAGGAATAACATCGTGTAATAAAAATCAAACCCGCAAAATTGTAATTTGCGTAATCACTGGTGATAGGACCTCTTGGGAGTCCGCACGGGTAGGTACCACCACCCCGCCTATTTCCGCCGTGAAGCAGTAATGCGTTTCGGTTCGAAGGGTGGGGTAGCCGTTGTAACTATACTGAGATCTTAGAACTTATATCTCGAGGTGGGTGGCGCATTTACGTTGTAGATGTCTATGGGTTCCAGTAACCACTTAACACCAGGTGGGCTGTGAGCTCGTCCATCCAACTAAGAAAAAATAAATAAATAAAAAAACACTTGTTAATTACGTTGTAACCATTTATGTAAAATAATTGTATTTATGTAACCTAAGGGTCAGTGTTAGCAACACTTCCGGTTTGAGCCCCGCGAGCTCACCTACACGTCAAAGAGAAGCATACAGCTACTCAAGGCTATCAGCATAGGTAGAAAAAAAAGTATATCTAATTTCCAGCAGTAGTTAGACCTAAATTGACAGAGTCCACTAAATTTATTTAAAAATTAATTTTTAATTTATTTATTATAAAAAAAAAGAACACAATATTCCTAACTTAAAAGTACATGTTATTATCCGCAACATGCTTCGTCAGATTACAGAAATAAAGTTATCAACAACATGCTTCGTCAAAAATAGAGAGAATCTTTCACTTTCGCTAAAATGCGATAAAACTAAAAATAGCTAATGTCTATTAATTTTCTTTCTTTTTTCTTTCTTCTTACCGCTTTTATTTTAGCCAAGCAGCTACTTCTTAAGTAAACTTCATTTGTAGTTACAGTATGTTTTTCTGCTTTGTTATTATTATAAAACTTTGTAAGAAATGAACTATAAAATTATTTTATAAAGTATTCTGTATTATACTACCAGTAAAGCTATGAAGTATTTTTAACGGCGGACTGATGTTAGTGACATTGTTATTGACTATTGGACCGTTTTGTTACCTAGCTAATGTTACCTGTGTTACCTAGTTAAGTTAACGGTGGACGTTTGAGCTTTACTGGTGGTTAGGACCTCTTGTGAGTCCACACGGGTAGGTACCACCACCCTGCCTATTTCTGCCTTGAAGCAGTAATGCGTTTCGGTTCGAAGGGTGGGGCAGCCGTTGTAACTATACTGAGACCTTAGAGCTCATATTTCAAGGTGGGTGGCGCATTTACGTTCTAGATGTCTATGAGTTCCAGTAACAACTTAACACCAGGTGGGCTGTGAGTTCGTTCACGCATCTAAGCAATAACAATTTTTAGCTAATCGCCATAGATTATAAATCGCTCATTATCGTTTAACAATTACGAAGTAGCCTACGTCTGTACAACAGTTTGGTGTGACCTTAATGGCGGTAATAAATAAAGAATTGTTAACACTTAGTGCACGCGTATCTAGCGATGTTACGATGCCGGTGTTCGAATGCCGTAAGCGAGTACCAATTGTTCTAATGAAATACGTACTTAACTCACGCTAAGGATTAAAGGAATAACATTGCGGAGTAAAAATCGTAGTCAAACACTAAATAAAAAAGAGAAATAGTTCTAGGTTTTGACGTCACAGTGACGTGTAGTCGTATGTGTGGCAGTATTCACGTTTTGATGTCCATGGACTCCAGTAACCACTTACCACCAGTGGGACCGTAAGCTCGTTCACTTGTTCATGTAATAAATAAGTTTAGACAACGTTAATAATAATAAAAAGTTTACTTATTTGCTATTTATTATATACCTAACCAGTTACATTAAGTCTACCGCAATATATTTAGTATTAACTATTCTACATGATTATTTGTCGATAAATTCTCGAGAATAAAGCCCAATAAGCTCAACCTAAGGTCAAAAGCTCAAAAATTTCATCAAGCAAACCGCAACCTAGGTCACTAATCTGTCCACAAAGCTCCGCCGCTGCCAAATGGAGTTCTCATGCTAAACACTAATAAAGAAGCTTCATCAAAAAACGCTAAGTCTGTGGCTCTAGTGATATTGGTATACCACGATAATATCATTCATAGTCTTGTTATTCTCTTTATCGATTTCGGGTTATGGTTTGCATAAAATATTCTGTCGACTGCATTACAGTTTATCGGGTGTACGTGAGAAGTACTCAGAAAAATGAAGAATTGAAAGAGTATGCAGATATCGAAAACGAAATTATATAGTTTAAAAATAAAGGCGTCATATTTGATATATGACAGAGATGACGCCGTTATGTGCAAAACTGTTTTTTGAAAAGATTTTATGCCCTGGTAACGATACCTTTAAGCAAAGTTTTATATTTTTTTCTAATATTGTTATTGTTACGCGCTGGGGTTCGGGATAAATAAAAATCTACCGAAGTACAAGCTAACACTGTATAACACTTAGAGCACTCACCACAGAACACTTTAAAATTCTTACTCCCTTCTTCCGCTTCGCTTCAGTGATCCGTTCGCTGTTTCGCTTCAAGTAGTTCCGATTAGTAACTACTGCGTGCCATCTCTGCAACGCTTTTATAGTCGATACGAAATCCCTAGAATCGTCAAGAACATTCCTCACAAGTTGAGTACTTTCGATATGTGTTTCCGCTATCTGACAATCTATGGCGTTGTACTTCTCGAGCGTTCTAGATGTTACTAGAACCTTCGATTTTCATTTGGCGATAGATGGCGTTACTCTTACCGGCGCAACATTATGATATGAAGGAAAATGATATGAAGTCGATTAATTTGAGGCTTTAATCAATTGGAATGAAATAAAACGAGTTGAGGTAGGATGTAATAATGTCTCAGTAGAATAGTGGTTATTTTCTGAGACTTTTTCGGAAGAACACAAGAAGCTAATCCAGCAGCTTTTGTTTCATTTTTCCAGATTAGTGCACTTTTACAGATGCCAAACATTGAGTGAATCTCCTCTATTAGGTACTGTTTGAAACCCGAATAAACACTAACTTAGCAAAATAAAACATTTCACGCAACTTCTGTAAGTATACTTGAGACCTTGGAAGTTATATCTCAAAGTGGGTGACGCATTTACGTCGTAGATGGCTCCAGTAACCACTTAACATCAGGTGGGCTGTGGGCTCGTCCACCCAACAAAACAATAAGAAAAAGAAAAAAAAACTTCGCTCTTTGCGTACCCGCCAAAAAGTCTTAGCACTTGTAGCAGATGTGATAGTTGAGAATATTTATTATTTGAGACAGTTGAAGGTACCTACTCATTGAAAACATGAATTTAATTAGTTTCGTGGAACTGTTTCATTAATAAGACGAATGATATGACGACATGTGTGTTGTGACGACATTACGCGGAAATATAACTATGTAGCACTATCATACGGGTTTTGCTAAACATAAAAATATATTGACACATTCATATTATTATCTTTTGTTATATCGAATCTCCGAACTGAGAAATTCCGTGTGTGTCTTTTAGGCTCGATTGAGAAGTTGACTTAATTGTTTTGATTAAATCGTAAACGTTATTATTAAAAACAAAAATTACCGCATGTACCTACAATACATTTAGTGATTTATAGCTATTATAAAGTGGTAAGCGAATTAAAATAATTTCAAGGCATGCTCGAAAATAAGATTTGTTTTTTTTTTGTTACTTTGGAAAAATAAAATTTGACGAGACCTAAGAGAACTGATCTAAAATCTAACGTACATATCTTCTATATATATAAAGATGAATTGCTGTTCGTTATTCTCGCTAAAACTCGAGAACGGCTGGACCGATTTGGCTAATTTTGGTTTTGAATTATTTGTGAAGTCCAAAGAAGGTTTAAAAGGTAGAAAGAATAAAAATAACAATTTTGTTTTCTCTTTGATGTGTCCCCCGTCGGACGGATCCCTTTTGTTTGTTTTAAGTTTATTTTAGACAAAAGTTTAGGTATTTTATTTATCGATTGAGGCACTACGAAGTCTGCCGGGTCAGCTAGTAAATAATAATTATTGACAGTTATTTTCGTTGGAAGCAAACAAATATATTTCATTGAAATCATTAAGATTCACTTGACGTCGATGTTGGCAAGACGCGATCCAAACTTGTTTCCGCTAATTATCGGCTAATTTGATATTGGTATCTTCGAATTGAAGAAGGCGGTTCCTTGTCGTGTTTCAATTAGTTGAACTTTATTTATTTCTGTCATTATTTATTTGAATTCTATTGCAGTTCTTGTATTTCTTGCATTGTGTTTCGATTCAAAGGAATTTATGAAAGTTGGAGGGCGTATACAAAGCAGTATGGTTCTTCCGTAAGGACTGAATAACTAGTGCAGGATTTTATAGGTTGTAGCGAGTTAATCTATGTATAAAGGTCAATGTCTGATTGTATTATAAATATGTATGTCCTTATGGATTTCGAAACAGCTGAATCGATTTTTTTGGAAATCTTGAGATTGGTCTAGTGGGAGATATTGGGAAGGTTTGTAACAGGGCCGAGTTAGTTTTTTTTTATTTTTTTATTGCCCTTGTAGGCAGATGAGCATACGGCCCACCTGATGGTGAGTGGTTACCGTCACCCATGGACTTCAGCAATGCCAGGGGTAGAACCAACCCCCCGGTGAAGGTCAAGGGGCGACCTGAGGGGGTGAGGCCGCGCGGCGCGCTACCAGCACTCTAGCGCGCTGCCGTGGAGTGAATAGAGCAACCGGTCGACGGTGTATCGCGTCCTGACCCGGCAGGCTGGTTCTGATGATGCGGGGTATTCCGGGACACCAGCGGCACCATCTGGGCGGCCCGACGGGCTGCCGTACCGAGACGGCCGACGTTTCAGAGCCTTCGATTCGCCTCGAAGGCTCCGTCGGCTGGGCGTCCTTGGGGTGAGCCGCGCCGTCTGGTTGTAGTGTTGACCGCGGTAGCCCCCATACCTCATCCGGGTTCTGACCTCGGAGGGGATCGGACGTCGGGTGTAAGAGTGCAGGGGAGTCGTTTAGNCGTCTGGGCGGCCCGACGGGCTGCCGTACCGAGACGGCCGACGTTTCAGAGCCTTCGATTCGCCTCGAAGGCTCCGTCGGCTGGGCGTCCTTGGGGTGAGCCGCGCCGTCTGGTTGTAGTGTTGACCGCGGTAGCCCCCATACCTCATCCGGGTTCTGACCTCGGAGGGGATCGGACGTCGGGTGTAAGAGTGCAGGGGAGTCGTTTAGTGGGTGGGTCCTAAAATCCTTGGGCCCGCGGTCTGCTCACAATACCATGCAGATCGTTGAGTCTCACATACCCCGCGCGCCCCTTTTGCGCGGGGACCTCGTAGGAGGTTCGGCCCTCTACCCGAAAAAAAAAAGGGTTAGAACCAAGCCGCTGCCTACCGTTTAATACTCTCCGCAAGCCTCGTTTGAAGGACATGTCATAGCGCTCGGGAAACACAGGGGAGCTCATTCCATAGCCGGATGGTACGTGACAAAAAATACCTCTGGAAACGCACTATGGATGACCGCAGTGGCTCCAGGTAGTATGGATGAACTCTACTGCGGTGGCGGGCGGTGCGATGGTAAAAACGAGATGCCGGTATCATCTCGAACAATTCCTCAGAGCACTCCCCATGGAACATACGGTACAAAATACAGAAGGAACCGAAGTCCCACCGCAGACCCAGAGGTTCCAAACGATCCGTGAGAATGAGATTATCGACAATCCGAACGGCCCTCCTTTGTATGGAAAGTCAAATGGAAGAAGCTGGTATTTGGGAACCCCGGCCCAGAGATGGAAGCAGTACTCCACCCGAGGCCGGACTTGTGCTTTATAAAGCAAAAGTTTTTTTCCAGGCGTGAAGTACCGCTTCGCTCTGTTGAGGACTCCCAGCATTTTGGACACCAACTTGGCTTTGCCTTCCAAATGTCTAACAAATATTTATCAATTTTTTCTCTTAATTTCATAATTTATTTATCAAGTATTTTGCAGTAACGTTCTATTGTCGCGAACTTTGGGTGTAACCTGATAATGATAATGATTGCGAAAATACTATCTACACTAACATTAAACAATAATTCCTATCAAGTTCTTTAGATATTTTTAAGGTTATAACATAAAAGCGTTAGAAAACCTATTATTACAGATATTTTATAATAACAGGTCCCAAAAGTATACGAAGAAACTAATTTAGGTCTCAGTTAGGCTGCAAAAGCTCGTAAAAGTGGTAAGTATTGTTTTAAGCGCTTTCCGACTGGTCGTTTTCGGGGGCTTAATTTGAGCTACACTGTAATATGATATTGTCAAGGGATTCGTAGCCTCGATTTGTAAGCATATCCCAAATATAATATTAAACAATGTGGTGGGTTACGGATTAATCCGAATAGCAAATGTCACAAATTTTGGCTTTGACTGAGAATCGGTGAATTTACCAGGTAAATGTCACAAATTCTGGCCTTGACTGAGAATCGGTAAATTTACCAGGTAAATGTCACAAATTCTGGCCTTGACTGAGAATCGGTGAATTTACCAGGTAAATGTCACAAATTCTGGCCTTGACTGAGAATCGGTAAATTTACCAGGTAAATGTCACAAATTCTGGCCTTGACTGAGAATCGGTGAATTTACCAGGTAAATGTCACAAATTCTGGCCTTGACTGAGAATCGGTGAATTTACCAGGTAAATGTCACAAATTCTGGCCTTGACTGAGAATCGGTGAATTTACCAGGTAAATGTCACAAATTCTGGTCTTGACTGAGAATCGGTGGATTTACCAGGTAGTGGATCACTCCGAACCGCTGCGTCCATCGACAGAGCATTTTTAGCTTGCTATGAACTGGCTCTGGAATAAACTCCTCCTCTAAGGGGCTTTCTCACTGCTATGATATGTCGATATTTATTGGTCCTCAGTGGTTTGCATTTTTTTTATTGGTTAGATGTGTGGACGAGCTCACGGCCAACCTGGTGTTAGGTAGTTACCGGAGCCCATAGACAATTATAACGTAAACACCACCTCTCACCTTGAGACAAGAGTTTGAAGGTCTCAGTTGTAAGAGTTGATTGTTTCCCTGGCCTTTTTAGTATCCATGGATGACGGTAACGACCAACCATTAGATAACAGTCAAGTAAAGAATCAAAATTCGACCCCACAGTATAGTAGGATCATCAACTGATCAATACTTCATCTCCATACAAGCTTGTCTTTCTACTGATACCATAATATAGCGTCACAACAAAATTAGATCCATTATCCTTGGGAATGCTAGTAGGGAAAAATATGGTGATGTTTTAACCCGGGTCTCCATTGCGACACCTTTAAAACACTTGAAAATGAAAATTGGATTTTTTTCCGGAACAAGGTCCGATTGTCTTTAATGTAAACAGTGTTTAGTTTGGATATTATTCGTAAAAGATAAAAGAATCATGTCTTAATTGACCAAAGGAATACTAAGGGTCATGTCATCCGAAGGATAATACAGTCCTTTATCACTTTGTTTGTAAAGTTCCTTTAATCTGTACAGAGGTCCTGATTGACTGAGGAGGGAGACTCTGAAATGATCCAATGGATTGATTGAAGCGAAATAGGGACATTGATAAAGTTTTTTTGTTTTTTTTTTATTGCTTAGATGGGTGGACAAGCTCACAGCCCACCTGGTGTTATGTGGTTACTGGAGCCCATAGACATCTACAACGTAAATGTCGCCACCCACCTTAAGATATGAGTTCTAAGGTCTCAGTATAGTCACAACGGCTGCCCCACCCTTCAAACCGAAACGCATTACGGCTTTACGGCAGAAATAGGTGGGGTGGTGGTGCCTACCCGTGCGGACTCCAAGAGGTCCTACCGCCAGTAAAAAACCGAATAAATGTAGGCCATTTTTTTCTATTACCCTTGCAGCCCACCTAATGCTGAGACGTGGCTCTCCCCTGTCGTAGAGGTCGCATCCCCAAACATAGTTGGCGGTGGGTGGCATGGAACATACCATTCCCAGCAGCGCACCACCATATCGGGTTCCCCGGTCGCAATTAGCCGGGGGTCACGTTCCACTAGGCTTAAAGTGGTTACTGGAATCCATAGACGTCACAACACGAATGCCACTCATAGTAGTAATAGTTAGCCTGGTGATACCCACCCGCAAAGGCTTACACTACACCCGAATTCCACCAGTTTTTTAACGTTCTCTATAGCGTCAAAGTTAACTCTAATTTGTATGGAGTTGGAACGTTTGCCGCTAGGGGCGCTGAAGAATATTAAACAACTCGCAATGAGCACACCGATGTAACTTGAAATGTGGATTCTCGGTATTATCAATTAACTCACAAGTCACAAGTCTAATCAAGTTATGTATTCGCAAACAGGAAAGTACCTACTCGCAGATTTTTTACTGGTGGTAGGACATCTTGTGAGTCCGCGCGGGTAGGTATCACCGCCTTACCTATTTCTGCCGCGAAGCAGTAATGTGTTTCGGTCTGAAGAGTAGGGCAGCCGTTGTAACTATACTGAGATCTTAGAACTTATATCTCAAGGTGGGCAGCGCATTTGCGTTGGAGATGTCTATGGGCTCCAGTAACCACTTGACACCAGGTGGGATGTGAGCTCGTCTACCCATCTAAGAAAAAAAATAATTGAAAGAAGTCCTAAAGATTTTAGTGACTGTTAGAAAATTTTCAAGTTAAATTTTCTTTTAACAGCGAGAGCTGAATTCGCACGTTCTCACGATACAATTGACAGCTTATAAACAATGAAAGGCATTATTAACGTCTATAAAGTAATGTTACCTAGAAACACGATGATTTATTTCTTCTTCTTCTCCGAAATTACTCAGTCGGTATAAATTTGTAGCACAAAAACGTATTTTCACACCCTGTAAATACCCAAATACCCTTAATAAATTCACTATTACCTTAAACATCTCCACATAAAACATTTCAAGGTAAGTAAGATTCTTCGAAGCTATTGAGTGGGGATCCAATAAATTTATCAAGTCTTTTCGAGGAAAACTTTTTAAGAGGCACGGCGGCCTCCCGAAATAAGGTTTATTTTTGAGTTACTAGAAATGCTGAATTTTAAATATCCATCTTAATATTTATATCTACGATTAAGTTAAAATAAATACTCAAGCATGCAATATGATACTCGCATTACGGGACACTTCGTCACAATTACCTCAGTATGCTTGTTTAAAATATACAAACACATGTTGTGACCTGCGGCTTCACCCGGCTGGTCAAAGAAAACTGTCAATTAATGTCTCCAAAGTGTCATGTAATTTTTCTAAAGATAATAAAACAGTTTTCCTAGGGAATTAGATGCTTCTTCGGGACAAAAGCTAGCCTACGTCACTGACCTGATATGTGTATACTAAAACAACAAAAAACATGTCAATCCGTTACTTCATTTCGACGTGAACGAAGGACAAACAAACAAAGGCACAAACAAACACATTTATAATATTAAAAGTACGAAAGTTTGCATAAATAATAATAATAAAAATAATATAATAGGTTTCTCACTCTGGAGTCCTAACCACTGGTGGCTTGTGTCGTAGACACCGCCATCAGCGGCAATCTATTTTTATATAGTGTTTTTTTAAAATTGTATTTTTAATATCTTTTTTATAAAATATTATGTAACTAATAAGATTTTAAATAAATATAAAAATAACTAATAACTATCGAAATATATATAAAGTCAGAAGTGGCTTCATTCAACTGGTGGTGTACCAGGACATGGTAAATAAAAAATACGATATTAAAAAAATAAAAATATTGAACATTTCTTGTCTACTGCTAGTTTTCTATCAGAAAATCACATTTTTCTTTATCAATAAACTATTCACTCAACTCTCTCTCTTTCTCGTCTCTACGTTTATGTGAAAGTCGCGTTTTTTATTGTACCGTTTTATCCTTAGTTAATTCCTAAATAAATTGTTCAAAACGATGAAGTCATCTCTTTTATCATCGAATCGAAAGGGCCACCGATACACCATTTGCTTATAGAAAATTTTCAGTGTGTTATAGATTTTTTTTTTAACTCGTTCAATCTTTGGAATAAAGTTCCTCTTCCTTCGCGATTTATTCTCAATGATAGAAAGCCCTAAAAAGTTCTCAACTTGGCTGCTGTCTGACATTTTATGATGTCTACAAAATTAAATTATAATGACCATTGTATATCAAGTTGGATTTATTTTTTAAATCTTCGATAGCCAGACTCGTTATGTCTATGGGAAATTACAGTGGTTAAGATTTGATTTCCTCGACACTGAAAGAGCTTTTTTCTCGTTTGCCTACCTATACAAAAAGCTCTCGGAGGATAGCTTACTATTTTGAAGGTTTCATCCTCGCGTCCGCAATTTGTGGGCAGAGCATCGACCCACAGCATCCTGATCAGAATTGCAAATGGCCAAGTAAATTTACAAAAATACAGGAAAATTATGCGGGACCAAACGTAGATGGGGTTTTATTTTAGTGACATAGGGAACCCCGTTTCGGGCCGAAGCGAAATGTAAATTTATTGGTATTTATAAGGTCTTCGAGGTTAATGAATATGGGAAATATGTATATTTTACGATTTTTTTTAAATTTGGGGTTTTTTATTTTATTTATCCAATATTTCTATGCTATTGTAATGTAATTATACGAGAAAATACACGCTTACAAAATCCACTTTACTTTGTGAATTATCTTCCCAATTTGCATTTAAGATATATTTCCTTACGAACCTAAGATCTAGATTTAGGGATTATCACATTAGACAGAATTTTTCACGTTAAAATACTTTTTCCTGTTACACCGATGATACAAGCTAGCAGGCTTTTTCCACTGAAAGCCTTCTTCATTCTGATCTGAACATCAGACTAGCAGCTATTCAAAATCAACTGACCCTTTGAGTTAACTATCTAGATCGGTAGCAGCAGTAGTCGTGGTGGCATTATGGAGTCTGCGTACTACTCGCACCTCCCGCCGTCGGAGCAGAGTTCATCCATATTATCTAGAACCGCTACGTCCATCGACAGTGCGTTTCCAGAGGTATTTTTTGCCACGTACCATCCGGCTTTGAATGAGCTCCCCTCCACGGTGTTTCCCGAGCGCTATGACATGTCCCTCTTCAAACGAGGCTTGTGGAGAGTATTAAGCGGTGAGCAGCGGCTTGGCTCTGCCCCTGGCATTGTTAAAGTTCATGGGCGACGGTAACCACTCACCATCAGGTGGGCCGTATGCTCGTCTGCCTACAAGGGCAATAAAAAAAAAGATGTGTGGTGTCGTGGGACACCGAATCGGAACGAAGTTCCTTATTATAAAAACATTAATTTTTAGTTCTATTCGAGGTATAAAGAAAACAATTATTCGGGTATACAATAGTATACATTTTTTATTAAGATTTTTTTATTGATAAAAATAAAAATAATCGCAAGGGTCAACCTCTCCGCAGTGCAATGGAGCAGCTTCGCCCTGGGGGAACCGCCTGCATGATCACGGTATCCCCTACGCCAGGTCAGTATGATTTAGTAAGAGAAATACGAGAACGTCTATCAACTGTGTAACATATCATCACCGAGATTCAGGAATTGTTGAATTTACGTGCAGCGACATCTGTTGATAACAAACTAAATCGAAAAAATCTTACGTTACGGACGTTTTTTCCCGGTTAGGGTACTCCTCCGTATTATCCCATAAGGAATTTCGTTCCAAAAAAAAAAAAACTTCGAGTATTTCATAAGATCAGGTTGACTGAATTCCTCTACCATACTAAAGTCAGATAAAAGATGCGTTTCAAGCATGATTTCCCCTCGAATTTTTACGCTTTTCCTTCACTTTCGCTGGCTATATGATATACTGGCTCCCTTCACTTCAATTGATCGTCCAGGGAATTTATCATAAGGATTACTTCAACGATGTGCCTTGACGGATGTCTATCGTTTGTCTTCTTGTCGCAGCTAAGCGAATATGTTGTGTTATTTTCGGGATCATCTTTTCGGATTCTGTGGATTTTTGTGGAGTACATCCATCGGCTGCGTTAGCTGAATTCTGAGCATCATCTAAGCATTAATCTAAAAATGAATTGTTGTTCGTTAGTCTCGCTAAAACTCGAGAACAGTTGGACCGATTTGGTCTTGAATTATTTGTGGAAGTCCAGAGAAGGTTTAAACTGTAGTTAAATGTGAGAATGCTCGGATCGTACCATCCGGCTATGGAATGAGGTCCCCTCCACCGTGTTTACCGAGCGTTATGACATGTCCTTCTTCAAACGAGGCTTGTGGAGAGTATTAAACGGTAGGCAGCGGCTTGGTTCTTCCCCTGGCATTGCTGACGTCCATGAGCGACGGTAACCACTTACCATCAGGTGGGCCGTATGCTCGTCTGCCTATACGGCAATAAAAATGATAATAATAACAATTTTGTTTTTCCTTTCATTTGTCCCCCTTCGGACGGATTCCTTTTGTTTGTTTTAAGTTTATTTTATACAAAAGCTTAGGTCTTTTATTTATCGATTGAGGCACTACGAAGTCTGCCGGGTCAGCTAGTTATAAATATAAATATGATGAGTATCGATAGTCAGTTTAAAGCCTTTCAAAAGTAAACATTTATGGATTTCACCGTAAAATCAAAATACTATTCAGTTATACATTTTTTATAACTACAATTTGGATTCTAAGGCTTTGCTTTATTTAGAGTGCATAAGTTGCTTTATCCGGTAGACCTCAAGAAAACGTCCTTTTGCACACGATCAGTCAATAAGCCGATATTTACGTGTGTCGCACGGCGTATGTCCTAGAGCGGAAGTGACCAAAGTATATTATAGTCATGTCATAGTCATAATTCTAGAAGTCAATAGGCTACTTTTACAATAATATTTACAGAATTAGATTATTAAAATGAATTAAATTAGAATTTATAATAATATCCACACAATTTTAGAAGTCGTCGTGGCCTAAAGGATAAGACTATCGGTGCATTCGTATCGAGCGATACACCGGTGTTCGAATCCCGCCGGCGGGTACTAATGTTTCTAATGAAATACGTCCTTAACAAATGTTCACGATTGACTTCCACGGTGAAGGAATAACATCGTGTAATAAAAATCAAACCCGCACAATTATAATTTGCGTAATTACTGGTGGTAGGACCTCTTGGGAGTCCGCGCGGGTAGGTACCACCACCTCGCCTATTTCCGCCGTGAAGCAGTAATGCGTTTCGGTTCGAAGGGTGGGGTAGCCGTTGTAACTATACTGAGACCGTAGAACTTATATCTCGAGGTGGGTGGCGCCTTTACGTTGTAGATGTCTATGAGCTCCAGTAACCACAAAAAAACCTTAGAACTATTATCTTAAGGCAGGTGGCGGCATTTACTTTATAGATGTCTATGGGCTCCGGCAATCACCAAGTGGGCTGTGAGCACGGGTAGGCGTGCGGACTCACAAGAGGTCCTACCACCAGTAATTACGTAAATTATAATTTTGCGGGTTTGATTTTTATTACACGATGTTATTCCTTCACCGTGGAAGTCAATCGTGGACATTTGTTAAGTACGTATTTCATTAGAAAGATTGGTACCCGCCTGCAGGATTTGAACACCGATGCATCGCTCGATACGAATGCACCAGACGTCTTATCCTTTAAGCCACGACGACTAAAGAACGACGCTTAAGGTATTAAAGTCCATAGTTAATTCTAATTGAAATAAATGAAAGCCCTTTTAATCTTTATTCTCGCGTTTAATATTTTCATTATACAGGTAACCCTCCTTTAAAACTATTTACAACACGGTTCTACTCTAAGACAAAAATATGATTTCCCCAAAACCCTCTTATAACAAGTTACTTACAACTATTACAACACGATAACGCAACTTTGTAGGCAGCAGCTTGATTCTGCCCTGGGTATTGCTGAAGTCCATGGGCGACCGTAACCACTCACCATCAGGTGGGCTGTATGATAGTCTGCTTAAAAGGACAATAAAACAAATTTTTGTTTAAAATGATTAAGAAAATTGCATTATACACTATGATAACACTGTATTTTACTATATTACTGACAAGCGGCCCGCTCCGGCTCCGCTCGGGTCTTTAACAAAAATTTCAACGAAATTTGACGTTGTTTTATTTTTTTAAATAAAAGAACACTTATTGCGGCATAACTATAATAGTTAGACATATGCTGCCGCGACACTTTTTGTAACTAATAATGTGTTCTACAAAGTCGTAGTACATTATTTTATTCTATCATCAACAGTTTTCGCAGGGCACGCGTTGTATAGAATATTTTAGGTAATTTTTTTATACTTTGGGTTATATTATTGGAGTTTTAGTAAGGATCCCAAATTTTTTTCAAAAAAGATTATAGCCTATGTCACTCGGGAATAGTGTAGCCTCCAAACAGTGAAATAATTTTTCAAATCGGTTCAGTAGTTTCGGAGCCTATTCAATACAAACAAACAAACAATTATTCCCTCTTTATAATATTAGTATAGACATTTTACTACCCATTTTTTATGTAAAAAAATTCATACAGGCAAAGGTGAACTTCAGAGTAGCCTTCATCTTAGTGCTTGTGGAATCCATGAATTACGGCTTGCCTTCAGATGTTATTCATATACAGCGCCGATAATCAAGTTAAGACCCCTTTAGAATCCACCGATCCAATCGGCAAGGACAAAAACGGACATAAAGTCGTATTCAATTATCACCGCACCATTAAAGCTGCTATACTGGGGTGCAATAGCAGATGACCCTAGTGCGATTCTTATCGAGCTAATTAAAAATATTGCGCACAGTAAATTCAAGACATAGCGGTAGGATATATCGCGCGGGTAGGAACCATCACCCTGCCTATTTCTGCCGTGAAGCGGTAATGCGTTTCGGTTTGAAGGGTGGGGCAGCCGTTGTAACTATACTTGAGACCGGGTGGGCTGTGAGCTCGTCCACCGAACTAAGCAATAAAAAAAAACACATAAACCTTTTGATACCTATTTGAGGGGTGAGAAAGATGCCATTTCTACACAGGCGAAGCAGTCACGCTTTCGAAGCTCGAGGATTGGGACACCATAAGCCAAAACAAAGGCGTCTTCGATCTCATGATGTCCACGGGCACCCGTAGTAAATTAACACTAAGTGGCAAGTAAAAGTACGAGTAATTATGCTTTGCTCTTTCTCTATTCTGTGTTCCTTCCTGTATACTCATCTAGATCTTATCTATTCGGTACATTAGCAGCTTTAAATATTACATTATCATCACATATTGTCTCTTTAGACATAAAGAAATAACAATATTAAAAAATCCTCCATAGGTCTGAGCCTAGTAAAGGCAAACCTCAAAATTTGCCGAAACATTTAACTCCCGACATGGACAAGCTTTTGTAAATTGAATTACTCACCATCACTTCGAGTTTTTCTGCAGTCACAGTTAAGAAATACATAGAGGGCAAACTGTTGGTACGACAATTTCAAAATCTATAAATTCATACTAGAACAAAAGTTATGAAAAGGAGTTTTTTTTGTTTGTCTGTATATTCCTTGCAACCAGGGACGTCTTAAACTAGGCTGGGGCCCTTGGGCACACAAGAATTTGAGGCCCTTTTGGAAAGTAAAAAAAGCGAATTATAATTAAAAAAAATTACTGAGTATGACCATTTATTATAGGTAATCAAATACAGTATGATATAATATGTAATTAATGATATTAGAATGCTGCTGGTTTTTTGGTTACGATTTCGAAAACGGTTTCTTTCGGGATTTCTGTTGAGCAAAATCTTCTATTATAGGCATAGTATATGCCTTGTAAATACCTTCTGATTACTGATTTGTGAAAAAAGTGTAATGTGCCCGACAAAAATGTTTCGAGAATAAACGTGTGAGAGGAATTGTCGGTATTTCGCCCTGGGCACGGGCCCCGTGTGCCCTTATGGTAAAGACGGTATTGGTTACAACTAATTCATTTTCAGGCGCACTATAATGGCTTTAGTTATTGAGTATTGAAATAAGAACAAGGTTGGTTTAATAGTGACAATAGTTTGTCGAAGTATACGAAGATTTTAAAATACCACTAAACAATCAGAATTTTCACAAATAAGTTAATGCTTATTAATAAAAATTACGATTTAGTAAGCGTAAGTGCTTGATAGGCGTATAAATAAAGAAAATGATCTGCGAGTGTGAATTAATTATCTGAAGGCGAAATCAAATTGAAAACAAAAACCAATACATACATAAAATCTTCTAATTTTTAATTTAACTAAACACTTCAGTTTAGCTCCATGTGTCCGTAGTTGCAGACTTATGTCTTGATTGAAAACTAATACTGCCCTTGGCTTCTGATGTGACATATCCAAATATGGCAGCTATCCACCCTGACACATAAATTGGGTTTGGTGTTACGTGCCAAAAAAATAGTGACTCGAATGAACATAATGCATTTTCGGAATTTAAATTTTTCTGATGCCAGGACCTCTGGTGAGTCCGCACGAGTAGGTACCACCACCTCGCCTATTTCTGCCGTGAAGCGGTAATGCGTTTCGGTTTGAAGGTTGGGGCAGCCGTTGTATACTGTATACTGAGACCTTAGAATTTATATCTGAAGGTGGGTGGCGCATTTACTTTATAGATGTCTATGGGCTCCAGTAATCGCTTATCACCAGGTGGGCTGCGAGCTCGGCCGCCCATCTAAGCTATAAAAACTTAAGTAGGTTAATTGTTTTATGACGATTAAGTAGAAAAAGTATGACTTGAATTAATTGAAAGAATAAAACAATGAAATAATTTTATTGATTTTATTTTTTTGTAATCTTAATAATTCGAGACGCATTTTCCGTTATTGTAACACTAAAACTTCTCCAATATCTTTCTTATTCTTCAACATAAATAGAAGCCATATAAATAAAAAGTAGTTTTTGGACCTTTGTCAAACATTGGACGTCCGAGTTAAATCTTTAGTCCCGGTTGAATCGCACTAAAAACTTTTCGTTCGAAGACCAAACAAGCTATTTACTTGGTTAAGGACAAAAATCGCCTCGAGTTATATTATTACCGATTTGAGCGAGCGTCATAATCTGATAGACATGGCAGTTCTTTGGTCGACCCCAATTGAACTTAGTTAGGCTTGTTTGTTTGTTTCTGGCACAAAGGTGACAGTTTTAAGTGAGAGGTTGTTTTTGATGTGAAACATCTATAGCCGCACGTAAAACCGATTTCTGGCGTGGCGACGCATGCCGTGGCGACGCGTCGCCATGCGTAATCGACTGTGCGATTCTCTCCCACTCGATCCGACATTAAGCCATCTCTCTCGCTACACTGAGCACGGATACCTGTAGTGTATACTCCGTAGTGTATACAGTGTTGTTTGCTACAGTACACATAACCTGTGTTTTACTTGAAAACAAATAATTTTTTCGTAATATTTTATTTTATCACTATGATATATTTAGTTCCTATTACAATCTGTTCTTTTCTGCATATTACTTTTACAAAATAATGTCGATGTTTCACATCTGCCAGGCGTCCCGTGACGGCTCACATTTTTTTTAACAATTGAAGGTTATTGAGTTTATTTGAAAAGACGATATGAGTTACATGCATACGTGACTTTTATATAATTGTGTATCTATCTAGTTGTGTGACAGATCGATCGATTGTCTTGAAAATTTCGTATAAATGGCCAATGACCATAAAATAATTTTATTACTTTTGTCAATAATCTTGAGCAGAATCACCGGGGTTCCACCACCATAATCACTTTTTCTTCTTTCGATTGAAGCATTTTTTTTTGTTTTTGATACTAAATTTATATTTTAATAGTGTAATTACATGAGATTATTTGTCGAAAACAGTATTTTTAAGGAACAAACATAAAAAAGAAGTACGCAAGTACTTACAGAAAATGGAATTTTGGACGTATTCATGGGGATAGAGACCATATTTTATTCCAGGCAGCGCTAGGTATTGCTGAAGTCCATGGGCGACGGTAACCACTCACCATCAGGCGAGCTACATGCTCGTTTGCTTGCAAGGGCAATAAATATAAAATTAAAAAGATTAATCAATAATACACCAAGTAAACTTGACTTGTGAAAAACTAAGAAAATACTCAAAATATCATTAAAATTTAGGAAAGAAGGCGGAGCCGCAGTCCACACCTTGTTAAGTATAAAATGGAAACAAAAACAATTTATTTCAATAAGACAACGCCAAAGATAATCTTCAACTATAATCTCTAGTACTACGAAGCAAAAATTCTCAAAAGAAACTTTGAACGCGACTCTCAAACCGTTGCCAAGAGGGCGCGTTTGTCTTCCGCCTTATCTGACTCCTTCAGGACGTGACTTCTAACTCTTCGCCGCAAGCACATACCTGCAGCTCGCAACAATCTTAATTCTATCTTCTTAAGGTTCAAATTTCTTCGTCTCAACTTCAAAAGTAAGTTTGTAATGTAACAAAATTTTCAAACACGCCGCCACGTTTTACTGCTCAGAACTTAAAGTCGGAAATCGTTTGTTTGAGTTTTTTATAGAAATTAGTTGACAGAAGTGGCCAACCGTTGACAGATGACGACATTGCGAAGCTCTTTCTTGCCTTGTTTCCTTGGACCCTTAACTCGATTTAGGTAAATGAAAGGAGTCTTGAGTCATCTGTTAAAAGGCGACAGATGTATGGGTTAGATAAGGAGGTCTGTATTGGAGTCGTATTGGCAGGAGGTAATCGCTTGGAAAGAAAAGTTTCTGGGGAAAGTTGTTTACTGTTTTCGGCTGACCATTGTTGTTGTAATCTAGTAATCGGGTTAGGCAATTTTTTTGTTAGATTGAAGCAATATTAATCTTGATAATGTGTTTGGGTAAGTGAGTATGGTTTGCGTTCAATCCTAAAGTGGTTCGGTGATCTAGATTTACGGGAATACTAAGCGAGTTGTTTAACTTGTCTTAAGAACTAAATCGATAATGGTTAAAGCGTATGAGGCTTATCGCCACCCCATTTATTCTTAGTGGTATTTCAGGTGCTGGACAGGGGCTAAAATTTATGCCACTGAATAAAATATTATTAGAACTTATAGTTTATCAAAATAAATTAGTTTCAACTTTTCTTCAGTTTTCTTTTACGTCTTGACCAGAGCATGATGGAGCCAACGAGAAACGTTATCGGGCGTTGTCAACTAGAAAAATCTAACAATACTATTACGTAAACAAATAACATAGTGATGATTTAATTAGCAATGGAATAAATGCCAAAGAGAAACAATAATCACCAGTATACCATATTGGAATCTAATAAATTATAATACTATAAAAAATTACAATGCAAACCTACGAAAAGATTTCAACAGAACTAAATAAACTGGAATCTCTAATATATCAAACGTCTTGTCTTAGTAAAGGCTTCGTCAAACAGAACGCGTAATTAGCGCGCGTCAGGGCGCTAAGCTGACGGCGCGCTATGACGCCGAGTTGTGTTGTACAACTATGGTAACATACTGTCAGACAGAGCCCCAGCGCTATAAATACACAACACTCTGTCGCGGCGTTAGGGTTGTTTGACAGTATATTACCATAGTAGTACAACACATCTCGGCGTCATAGCGCGCCGTCAGNCTTCGTCAAACAGAACGCGTAATTAGCGCGCGTCAGGGCGCTAAACTGACGGCGCGCTATGACGCCGAGTTGTGTTGTACTACTATGGTAACATACTGTCAGATAGAGCCCCAGCGCTATAAATACGCAACACTCTGTCGCGGCGTTAGGGCTGTTTGACAGTATATTACCATAGTAGTACAACACATCTCGGCGTCATAGCGCGCCGTCAGTTTAGCGTTCTGACGCGCGCTAATTACGCGTTCTGTTTGACGAAGCCTTAACTATGTCATATTCAATGTAATAGTACCAGTACCTAACTTATTTCGTATATTATACTTAAGATATCCAAAGTTACGGTTCTTTTTAATATTCGATAATATTTAATGTATTAGGTGCTAATGAATTAGGTCTAAGCAAAATGTTTTAAGCAGAATTATTTTCTTGGTAATATTCTTTTAGGTCTAATTACCGGGGGATTAATTCGTCGATGGTAATATTGAAAGTTATTCGAATACTATAAGAAATTTATTTTGAGAATTCTCGATTATTCTCTTCGTTACGCTAATTACTTACTAATTACATTCGCGAGTTCGGATAACCTTGAATATGGATTCAATTTGGTTGAAAGCCCTTTTTAGCACTTTTAACGTACCTAATTCGTTATAGTTATTATTAATTCAAGAATTCAAATTAGTCCATTAGGTGTAGGATGATTTTGAGCAACTCTGTCTTTTTTTCTTTTTCCATCTATTCTAGTTACCTTGAGGGGTTATAATAGATTGGTCGAATTAGTAGGTGAGCACACGGGGCTCAAACCTGATGATGTTGATAACAGTAACCCTAGCAAGAACAGTGCTTCGCAGAATCTACCACCGGACCGTAAACGCGACCCTCTTAGAAAATCCGGCGAGAAGCTCAGTGCGCTATGTCTGTGGGTTAATATACTCACCGAGCCCTTCTTCGCAAGCGACGGGTTCGACGAGAACGGTGACCGGTGCTTGAGGTACCAAAAGCACCGTTAGCGGATAGGGAAGATCTGAAATGACGTATTTAGAGCTACGTCGACTGTTTACCATTCGGTCTGCAAGGTCGGGAATGTAGTTAGCGGCGGCCACGATGAGAGGGTTCTCGTGTCGTGCCGCTTTATCGAAATATAACTTTGTCTGATGATGATGCTACTGTATTATTAAGTAATGGACCAAATTCTTCTGACCAATCCACTACTATAGACATTCACAACTTGACGTCACTACCTTCAGGGCATTTGTCGATTGTGTTCTAAGCTGGAGTCGTCAAAGCTCGTGTATTGGACTCGCTCACCAGAGGCATATAATAATAATAATAATAACACTTTATTTAACACCATATGTACAGAGTGAGCAAATAAAACAAATAATAGTCGGTGACATAAATTGGCGGCCTTATCGCTGAAAGCGATCTCTTCCAGGCAACCTTGCAGGGAGAGGAATAAATGAACTGGACGGTGCTATATCATAATAAACTTACATAAAAATATATACATAAATACACATGTGAAAAATAAATACAATATAAGATAGACTTACATACGATTAAATACAAATAAATACAAAAAATATGCAATTAAATACAAAATAAGTAGCAACTTGTACAATTATATTGGAAGAGCCATATTATTGTGCAAGGTGGTACGATTTTAATCATATATATATAATTAGAGTTATTACATTAAGGTCGGTATTTATCGTCGTATTGGTTATAGAATAAACTTATAATCATAAAATACTCTGTCTTTTATAGAGGCTGTCATAAAGAGTTCTGAGTGTGCTATATTAACTAGCTCAGAGCAAGTTCATTGCAGTGAAATTGCACTATTGTATTTGCTTGTGTCGATCACACAAGGCGGCCGCGAACGTAGCTTCTATTTAATAGTTTTGATACTTTAGAATATTTAAATTAAAACAAACGCTATAAGTTTGGAAAATAAAACTTGTTCATTGTTTTAGGAGAGTATAAGAAACAGCTTAGTCGTGAAGATAAATTTATTTATTTATTTATTTAAGGATTACCGACAGGGTTTACAGTAAGACATAAAATAACATTGACATGTATAGAGCAATTGATAACTGCAACTCTAATTATAGGCAATCACAGCATGCATTACATTAACATATTAATAGAGATTTAACAATACTATAAATAATAATAAAAAATTAAAAACAGAAAGANAGGGTTTACAGTAAGACATAAAATAACATTGACATGTATAGAGCAATTGATAACTGCAACTCTAATTATAGGCAATCACAGCATGCATTACATTAACATATTAATAGAGATTTAACAATACTATAAATAATAATAAAAAATTAAAAACAGAAAGACAACAAGGACAGCAAATTGTTATTGATGCACATTAAATTTTTTCATTGGGCGATCGTTACTTATTTTCTGTTTATTTAGGCTAATGTCTCGTAATAGCGAACCGATTCCGAATTTTTCGATTAATTTTAGAGAATCAAGCTATAGCTGGTGGTAGGACCTCTTGTGAGTCCGCGCGGGTGGGTACCACCGCCCTACCTATTTCTGCCGTGAAGCAGTAATGCGTTTCGGTTTGAAAGGGGGGCAGCCGTTGTAATTATACTGAGACCTTGGAACTTATATCTCAGGGTGGGTGGCGCATTTGCGTTGTGGACGTCTATGGGCTCTAGTAACCACTTAACACCAGGTGGGCTGTGAGCTCGTCCACCCATCTAAGCAATAAATAAAAAATAGCTACTTTCATCATAATGATAAATCTGAATCTATTAATAACTTAATCTTAATACTTACAAACAAATAACATTACAAATTTACAAATGTTGTGAGAATTTAATGTATTATATTATGAGAACAAAATGTTATTATGTAGTCTTGTCCAAAAAGAGGATATCTATTGACAAACCTATTCATTACTTTTAAATTACATTTCACATGCTCAGAAATCAGATCTCGTTCAATAACTCCCATTCTGAAGTTAATCTAAGCTGACTTCGACGAATTTACATGCAAATTGGGTTTTGGGTCCCGCTGAACGCCTATAGTTAATACCATTCTCCATTTAAATTTGAACCATCAGGAAAATCATTGTAACACTTAACCCATTGACCGAAGAACGAAAATCTAGTGCGTTAAAAGCTTGAAGGGTAAACTCAATTTGGTTTTTGTATTAGACAGACCAGTTATCTAATTATCTTTAGTTTGAATGTGTTAGTTCTTACGCTTTAAGTGATAAGGGTTAAATTAAATTGGAAAGACCGTAATGGATAACGTTGGTGGGATTCGAAGTTTTAACTTTTGTACACTTGACCAAATTTGTGACTAAGTGCTTGTCACAGTTTTCAGTTTCACATGTTGTATGTGTTAGTTATGCGTGGTTCACTATTATAATTATACTGTTTGGAAGTTTATTGGATTTCATTTCATTGGAATTGGTTTAATTTAAAATCTATTATATAATGATTTATTAATAATAAGATAAATCGGTGGTGCACTAGTTATTGACCCCGACTGTTGCGCAGAGAATCGTGGGTTCGATTCCCAGATCGGGCAAAAATTGTGTGATAACAGGTTTGTGTGCTTCTTGTCTGGGTGCTTATTTCCTTAGATATATATCTATTCAAACATAAACCACCTTTAAACATTATACATAAATCCATTTAAACATAAGTATGTATGTCAATCTCTGGTACCCACAACACAAGGAATCCTAAATTGGGACCGGATGACCAAGCGTGATTTTTCCCAGTTATTATAGTTATTAGGTATTCGGTGTAAAGACTGGACTATGCTCTAAAATTTAATAGTTCAACATTAAGCTGTATTAATCTGTAAAAATTTCCACGGCTAGATCTTAAATTCGTTTGGCGCTTACGTCAAATAAAACTTACCCCAACTTTAGTAAGAACATCACGATTCCAAAACCGAGCTCATAAAAAAAAACATCCTAATTTTTTTATCTGGTGTTCGCGTATAAGTTGGCGTGACCCGTCAAATATTTGATCAAAACCTCGGCAATCTTATTTGTATAGGACATCAAAGGGGCACAAACATTTGTTTTCCATCACAAATGTTTGTGTAGCGGTCGAGTTTACATGCGTTTTGTATTGTGCGACTATTTTCGTGTTGATTCATTACGTTTTCATGAGCTAGATCTATTTGTCGTTGTATTTATTGTTGCTCTAACCGTTAAATAGACTTATTTTGGCCAGGAGATCAGTCTATTCCTCGGTAATTAGATATAGAGAAGATAAATAAATCAATATGGTTGATAATGTGTATAGGGAAGCTTGTCCGTATGTATCATCACCTATCACAAACCAGGCTAACCCTCTGCTCTCGTTTACAATTACTACCATTTACATCGGCTACTTGGACATTTCCTCTAATACACTCATTACCATTATCGATACCTTATCCATTTGCCAAACTTTTTACATCCATCCTCGGAGTCACTGAATCTGGGACGATAATTATCGGTTTTTCTGTACTTTGTTCGTCCTAAATATTTCTAATTCACATGCCAAGTTTTCCATTAACGATTCTATAGAATTACAGTAAAAGCTAGAAAGATCCGGAAAGTTTTTTTTTGTTGTTATTGGAGTTATATCTGGCCCTGGGTACTGAAGTGAATCTAAATGTTGCGAAAATTCCGGTGCTTATTATAAGATCTGAGGCCAAGATACATATTAAATTAGATGCTGACTAGGAGATCAAACTTTAAAGGTTTTTTTTTTTATTTGTTTAAATTAAACAAAGAAAAGATATATTTGGGTATTCAGTAGCGAAGAGCCAGTTACGCCCACAACATGGGTGATCCCACAAGTATTTTAAACGAAAAGGATTGCGAACCCGAATTTGTTTCTTGAATTATCATATGGCACATGCGTCTTTACAAATCTGTATACTTATATATTTACTTTGACATTCAATTCTACCATCGTTTGTCGTTAAATAAAAAATCCAAAAGTTCTTAAAAAATCCCCTCAAAACATATTAGAGGTGCCTGAATATTTACCAAATCCGGTCTATAAATAAAGCAGTATTACCTAATGATGTAAGATTATATTCGACTGTTTTATGGTCTCTAGCAACTATTAAATCTATTCTATTTGAAGTGGAAATAATCAATCGTCATTCAAATAAATTTTAAATAAGTATATTCGACTGCTTTATGGTCTATTCGTATCGATTAAAACTATTCTATTTTAAGTAGACATAATAAATACTTAGTCATTTAAATAAAATTTTAATCATGATGCACATTTTGGGCTAACTTCTTAGTTCCTGTTTAGTATCGTGTGGCCTTCACACTCCTCATTGGTGAAAATGCTGTCATAATCTTTAGCCCAACTTTTATTAAACATCCCGCACGAAAATTTAAGGTATTATCGCATATTGAATGAGCCACCATATTGCCTGTTCTGCCTAGAGCCATTTCACGTTGGGATCGAAAAACGTATCATGCGTAAGAATTTCACGTATCGTATTTTTTTATTCTATTTTGCCTGTTTGTTACACCATATCTCTGCACTGTGCAACTTTTATATTTGATTGGCGATTCTCGCTACCAGAGATATACACAGAAAACTCTTTTATCATATGCGAGCTCGATTCATAAGTTTTTCTTTGCCGTGTTATCGACACAGCCTAGGCTTCCTGGCTCAGTGGTATGTACTTTTGGTTCAAGTCACAATTTGGAAGGTTTATTAGGAAAAGATAAAATTATGGATTTCTCACCTTTTTATTTCTTTGTTCACGCTCAATTTTGATTAATTCTCTATTTTGATCTAGATTAATCGGGTATTTTAAATTTAATATGTGTATAATAAGTTAGGTGATCATGCGTATTCAGAGGCTGAAATGAGGTGTTAAAAAGACGCCCGGTTTATTCATATTACGCGATGTCTAAATCTCGCGGGATTGTTACGGTGAAGGTATAACAACGTGTAATAAAATTCAAAATGTATATGTAGCTTATATCACAGATTAGCGTATTCATTGGTAGCAAAGTTTTTCTATTACTCTTATAGCGAGACGAGTGTAGGGCCCACCTGATGGTGAGTGGCTACCATCGCCCATGGACTTCAGAAATGCTAGGGGTATAGCTAAGCCGTTGCCTACCGGCCAAACTGGTGTATTATCACCATCTTGCCTTATTTGTGCCTCAAAAACGTTGCGGTCCGAAAGTTAAGAGAGATGACAATGGAATTGAGGTTCGAACTCTGGTCTCAACTTGGGTGACAGCACTTCCCTTCGTAACATCTAAGAGATAACAGCTCGTCAGTGAACTACCCAGAAAATGCAATAAAAAAACAATAAAACAACGTTTCCTCTACATAACAAAAAACGATGTCAAACCACAAAGTAATCAATTGTCAAATCAAAAACCAGACTACGGATTTTTTAATATAAGCCGCACCGAATTCACACCCTTCAAATAAAGAACAAATAGGGTGAATTCTCATATAAAAAGCCCAACACACGAGATCTATTCAGACGATATTGCTCACGAGCATCGCGTGTCGTGTCAAGTCATTCGGAAAAATAATTTCCTCGGTACCAACCAATCGCTTTAGAAAACAAATTTAAATTTATCCCGATCGACGATTTTTTTTGGTCTTCTCGGAGATAGTTGTTAGATCTATCCCGTATCTTGGTGTCCTAAGGTTCCACCAAAAGAACATTGGTACCTATCCCATTTTTACCAGTCGCATTTGTACGATATGATCATCAATTGAGTTTGTTTTAGAGACTTCAGACCTTAAAGGCTTTTTAATACTATATTGTGTTGTATTTATGAGACTATAAACTTACAACCTGCCTTGGAGTGTGGTTATTTAACCTCAAAGTCATCACGGTAGGCAGCGGCTTGGCTTTGCCCTTGGCATTGCTGAAGTCCATGGGCGACGGTAACCACTCACCATCAGGTGGGCCGTATGCTCGTCTGCCTACAAGGGCAATAAAAAAAAAAACATCGCGAATATCAATTTAATTCTGGGATATTAGGATATTACGTCGACGTCTAAATTGTATTATGGATAGTTTGTCCCGCACTTTATAGCGGAACGCATGACTGCTCCGTGGCGGAATGGTGGTACCTATGTGCATTTACAGTACGTCCTGCTCTTAGCAATTACGCAACTATTTTAAGTTTCGATTTGAGTATCTAAGCTAAAGCCGTCTTGGGGCTAAAATAAATTTTATTGTATTAAAAGTGTGCACCAATGGTTTATCTTTATGAGGTACTGGAACCGGGTTCTGTGTTCCGATTCGAAGCGTATAGAATACAATAGTTGTGATCTAGACTTCGTGCCTTATGGTGAGAGCAAAATTTGGCGCTGTGAAGTTTACATTCCCGCTAACCACTTAACATCATCTAGTGTGATAAAAAATCCTGAATATCCCTTAGCCACCTTGAGATAGAAAGACTCTATCACATAAATTAATACCTCTTCCTTTTACCTTGTCCTTCTGCTATTTTGCTGGAGCGGAAAAATTGCGATTGGGCATTTCGAGTTTCACGAGTCATACACATAATTAAAACTAATTTATAACGGGATATTATTAACGGCCGTCTGGTGTAGTGGTAAGTGACATGGTCACTACACAAGGGGGTCGCGGGTTCGAATCCCGCCAAGGGAAGATATTTGTATGATAAATATAAATGTCTTTTCCAGGGTTATGGATGTATATTAAATATATGTATGTGTATAATAAAAATCTTAAATTTATTTCCGTTATCTGGTACCTGTAACACAAGTTGTTTACGAACTTATCACTGGACCAGTTAACGGGGCGTGTTGTTTAAAAAAAAAAAAAAAAAACTGAATCCATCCATATATGTATATTGGTATTTTATAGTAGTTTATTTGATGTTCGATTAACTTGAACATTTGCACGCGTATCAAGGACCGATGCCAACACAAACATTTTATTACTTTGACCTGATATCCTGGCTACAATAACTCTGTTGAAAAATTCTTTTGATTTTTAATTCGATTTGTTATTCAAGTGCATTTTTTTGATTTTTAAACTGTGTAAGTATTAACTTATGACGTGGGATTTGCATCAATTAATTCCAAAGTTTCAAATATGACGTAATTGTTAAATAGGCATTGTAGGCAGCGGCTTGGCTCTGCCCCTGGCATTGCTGACGTCCATGAGCGACGGTAACCACTCACCATCAGGTGGGCCGTATGCTCGTCTGCCTATAAAAAAATATATTCGAATACCACGTAAACTGTAAATGTTTCAAAATATAGGATATAGGCGTATAGAGTAGATAATAGATATATAGGATAACTGTGATAAAATCAAAACGTTACAGAAATATTAAAATAAAATTCTAAAAGATTTAGCCTAGATTATTTATAGTTGCACTAGGTGACCCGGCGAACTTTATTCCGCCTTAGAGGCAATAAATGACCAGACTTTTGATTTTATCAAGGTTAATTTTTTATTTGGATAATTAATTTAAATTAAAAAAGCACGTATTTTAATGATTCATTATTGGCCATGTATTTTAGTTGTTATTATTATTATATTTTTATTTCTTGTTCTTCTTCAGTTCTTTCACTCGCAATGTTTCGAATCCTAGTTGCATTACGGCTTCGTCGGGAAAGATTTGATCGTGTTGATCGCAACATGGCTTTCCTAACCTATCTCGGCACAATAAGTTAATAGAAACTCGAAACAAACACATAAACCGGGCAACTTCAAAATTCTACTATAATTAACCATAGACTACATTACGTTTAGCTGTCAGTTGCGTTTTGTTATTCCTCGTTCTATGTCACGTCCCATGGGAAATCCTGTGTCCTTCTCCTGGTTCTAAGCTACCTCCCCGCCAATTTTCAGCCAAATCAGTTCAGCCGCTCTTAAGTTATAAATAGTGTAACTAACACGACTTCCTTTTATATATATATATAGATTAATACGTGAAGAAAAAACTTTGTGTCCCTTTTTACGAAAATTGCGCGGACGGAGGAGTATGAAATTTTCCACACTTATAAAGAATATAGAGAAGAAGTGCACAATGCTAATATTTTTTTTAAATAATGTGTAAAAGATACTCTAAATCAATAAAGAAAACATTACACAGACTACATACCATGTATTTGACGCACACACGCATGCATACTATTTATTGTCAAACTTTTGTTCTTGACGTCTGTTGTCAAATTGAGAATAGATTAAATATTGTTTGTCTTTGTTAATATTTTTTACAGTGTAGTCTTGGCGAAAGTTGTGATTATAAAAGTATAAAATACAATCATAATAGTGTACAAACTTACAATTCCAATTAATTATAGTCGAATTTCGACTACTGCGGGACCTCTAGTATATATAAATAGATTAAGATTATATTTGCATAGCTTAATTTTTTCGGACCTCGAATTCAATATCTCCAATCGAAAATAACTCGTGATCTGAAACAAGTAGGTATCGATTTCGTACAAAAACCATATTGAAGAGGCTTTCCTTGGAAGTGGTCGTTCACAGCGATTGACGTCTGAACTTTGGGAAAATTTCTCAGATTATAAGCCTATATTGATAATGGAATTTATTTTAGCGTCTTCACTGAGTCGAGAGGTATGCTTTATTGGATCCGTAGTTTTTCGAGGAATACATTGACTTAGTGAAATTTAAGCAGGCATTTTATTATTCCCAGTTTTTTTTAATAAGTAACGCGTACCACTCGAAGAGTTGTTCTGATGTTAATTTAGTTCGATAGCCTTTAATATCGCACCAATGTCAAAAGGGTTTACTTTTTTATTGCTTAGACGTGTGAATGCTCCGTCCATCTGGTGTTAAGTGGTTACTGGAGCCCATAGACATCAACAACGTATATGCTACCACCCACTTTGAGACTTTTAAGTCTCAGTTTTATAGCACAACGCTGCCTCATCCTTCAAACAGAAACGCATTAGTTACACAACAGAAATAGGCAGGGCGGTGGTACCTACCGATGTAGGATCACAGGACGTTCTGCCACCAGTACTATTGCCAGTACTACCTATCGTAGATATGAATATGAATGATATTGAAATATTCTTCTCGCCAATTCCTAGGGAATGTCTTGATCCGTGCAAACCCACAGAACACATGTTCTCAGAGTAAGCAGAATTATTTCTTAATATTTGGTGGAACCCTAAAATCAACCTTAAAATGATCGTCTTTTACGAGGTGGCATTAAAACGTGATCAGTTTTTTACAGAAAGTCACGAGAATCAATCAAATTGTGATAATTTTTAAATTTACTTTGTAACTATTCGAACGCATTATTTCCAGTCGTCGCGAGTCCTAATTGTAATTGCATATACTTTTTCGGTTTAATCTCGTGTTTAATACATTAATTTTACTGCTTCCGACTTTTAGAGTGGTTTAAAGTTTTACATGGGATTATCGTAAAGCTGCAACTCAACGTCAAACATACTGTCAGAGCTGAAAGTGCAATCGGAAATAATGAAAGGGATTAAATCCTAAAAATGGTTTTAGTTAATATTTTTATCTATATTAGTCTATACTAGTCTATACTAGTCTATACTAGTCTATACTAGTCTATACTAGTCTATACTAGTCTATACTAGTCTATACTAGTAGTTATATAGAGGAGAGATTTGTTTGTTTGTTTGTATTGAATAGGCTAGTATAGACTAGTATATACTAGTATATACTAGTCTATACTAGTCTATACTAGTCTATACTAGTCTATACTAGTCTATACTAGTCTATACTAGTCTATACTAGTCTATACTAGTCTATACTAGTCTATACTAGTCTATACTAGTCTATACTAGTCTATACTAGTAGTTATATAGAGGAAAGATTTGTTTGTTTGTTTGTATTGAATAGGCTCCAAAACTACTGAACCGATTTGAAAAATTCTTTCACTGTTTGGAAGCTACAATATTTCCGAGTGATAGAGGCTATAATCTTTTTTGAAAAAAATTGGGATCCTAACTAAAACTCCAGTAATGTAACCCAAGGTGTAAAAAAAATACCTAAAATATTATTTACATCGCGTGCCCTGCGAAAACTATTGATGATAGAATAAAATAATGTACTACGACTTTGTAGAACACATTATTATTTACAAAAAGTGTCACAACAGCATATGTTTAACTATTATAGTTATGCCGCAATAAGTGTTCTTTTATTTAAAGAAAATAAAACAATGTCAAATATCGTTGAAATTTTTGTTAAAGACCCGAGCGGAGCCGGAGCGTGCCGCTTGTTTAATTATACTTCGATGCACTTCGAATACTCAAATGTATTCGAATACAATTACCATCAACCACTGTGTTCTCTATAAGCTACTAAGACCACCCATACTTATAGTAAACAATATTTTTCTAATTTTAATACCTGGAAGTAACGATTGTAATGATATAGAGCTAAACTCAACGGAGTCAGACTAAATGGGGTAGAAAAAAAAATGAGAAAAAAAGTACCTACAGAATTAATCAAAAACAGATCACACACACGTACGAGCGAACTGAAAAAGTATCGAATACAAAGCGTGGTAGTGATTTTAGAACAATCAACGATTGGATGGTATTGAATGATATGGGAGGAAATTGTGAAATAAAAAGCAGCTGTAAGATCCTAAACGATCTCGTCACTTTCTGCCACGATGTAGATGCAATTTTTGTAAAAATATTGTACACAGACATTTCTTCTCGACTGACTTCCGTTTTGATGGATCATCGGGCAATAAAAAGAAAATCCAAATTTGTGTAAGTTTACGTAATTATGGGTGATAATATTGGTCAAATGCCCGCGCGGTGGTTGTGTTTAGAACCTGCTTATTGCAGCTTATTGCAGCTAAGAATTAATCTTGGATACCTGTTTAAGGGATAGGACATCCGGTGTACAATATATCCTAAGGTCGCAGCATTTATGACATTTATGAGCTCCCTTAAACTATTCAATACCAGGTAGACCGTAACCAGCACAGTCATCCAGTTATCTGCAGAAGAAAATCTGTTTCCTTTAACGGTTGTAGTGCACGTAAGCGGATTTACAATACTGTATGTATTGTAATAATTTTTAACTAAATGACTTTGTTGACTATTTACCAGTTTGATGTATGAAGATATGGTAAAGATGAGATGAAAAGAGATGAGAAAGATTAACAAACTTTCCATTATTTTTACTTTGACTTTTAATTGTAACCAGCTGACCGTAGAGTTTTTATACCACAACTATCGTATTTGGTTCGGATTACCCTTACTTTATGACACTTGTAACTTTGACCTCATAGCTTGATAACTTTGTTGTAAGTTCTAGAATAAATCCCAGCGCCCTCGTGGCATCCCAGGGCTATTTCCGCAGCACGAGGTGCCCGTCGAACACGTGCCGCAATCCACGGCGCCGCATGAACTTTTTTAACAAAATATTATCTAGTCACTCACCGGAACTGATGATCTCGTTGAATTACGCCGTATCACTTGGGAAATGAAGCTTCAGGGCTAGGATTTGGGAGGAAAATTATGGATGGCAAAGCCGACCGTAGCATACCGTAGCAAGACTGTCACACATGAGGGTACCATCGCGTTCGAGAAGCAAGCCGAAGTGACAGATGTCAAGTCGCGAATGCCCGTCAAATCGCGACTCGTGTTGCTGTGGTAAAAACTCAAATACCCACAGATTGGTTTTGAACAAAATTACTGTAATTACTTTAGCTTAATAAAGTGATCAAGAGTGACTTCTTTTTCTTAGTCGTCACACACTTAACAGAGTAGTTATGATTGTCATACGGTACGGTATTAGGGAGGTAAATTTCGAAGGCCATTCTACTGCACTCATTTAAGGAACCTTTTACAGCAGATTTGATATGTATCAAGACAAGTTTCATTCCCATGCGGTTGTCGGGAAACTTGTTTGAGGAAATTTCGATTCGAGATTGCACTGTATAAAATAAACGTTGCTTAATGCCAAGTTCTTAAAGTATCGCGACGATCCGCAAAATTCTAAGGATTATTCTCCAGCACCACATCTTCAACGTCTATTTTTTCCTTTTCACTCCTCACAAAGTTCATCTTTCAGCAGCGTATAAAAATATGAAGAAAGATTAATGTCAGAACGAGCATGGTCTTCGTGGTGTGTGTTACTGTTTCGCTATATTTTCATTAGCACTGACCGTTTTTTGTCGTTGACATTGCTCGAGATTTAAGTCCCAAAATAATGCATATTCTAGATTCTAGAGTGATTCCGTGGCAATGAAGGAATTCCTAACAATTACGTAATTATTCAGTCGTTGCACTCAACTTAATGTTCTGTATGTTTCCGTGATGGGCCCGAGGGCATTGCACTGTCCTCTTTCGTGTTCCACCGAGTGGAAAAATGAATTATTCTTCCAATTTAACGAAGCCCCCTTCAATGCCCTCGAAGCAGAGTCGATTTCAATATATGACGAAGTTGCATAAGACATTTTTGTTTGTTCGTTTTATATATTTATTTTAGTATTGATGATTAGTAGTAATAGCGTTTACCAAAAATGGGTACGTGACTGGGTAAATGAGTGTCCAGGCACAATTTGAGGCAGGAACAAATGAGACATAATTTGAGACACAAATCTCTGTTGCTTTAGGTTTTTTTAAAGATGGAAAGATAGTTGGTAATTTGAAGGTCTTTCGAGTTTCGTCAGGACAGGTGGATGGGCTCAGTGGGGTGTGGTTGCTTCAGGGTAACACGTTGTTGTAGGAATTTTTTGCGTGACAAACATGCATGATTTTAAAATATTATCAGGCCTTGTGCGCCCACAATACAACTCCGTTAAATCTACTCATCTTACCAAATCATATTTTACTCAGTTGGTTGATCGATAATTAACTGCATCGTGTTTAAAATTTTACTATCATACCATAGAAAGGCTTAGTCTAATAAAATTTGTTTTCGTAAAATTAATTACACATTCACTTTACGTTAACTTTGGTTAAATGTATGAACTAAGCAGCCTCTGTCTAAATAGTATTAATCGTTAGTTAGACGATTATAAATATCTCGAACGACAAGCCATCTAAACACTATAAAACAAAAAGAGACATAGAACGAATGTTGAAACGGGCTGAGAGAGAGAGAGAGAGAGAGAGAATACACTTTATTGCACACCAACACAATTTACATTAAAAAAAACAGTCAAAAAGCACATATGTACAATAGGCGATTTTATCGCTAAAAGCGATCTCTTCCAGACAACCGTTTAATTTACAGAAATTCTGTAAAATATAAAAATATAGCAGGTATGTTGCTGTACCATAGACAATACATTATTATAGAAAATATATACATATAATAAGCAGATATATACCGAGCTGACAGCAATTCTTTAAGTAAGGTCGATTCAAAATTAATTCTGTTGATTGTAAATCGCAAAAACGGAATCAGAATTGCAAATTTTGTAGCGACGTCCGTATTCAGGATGGATGTGGAGCTTCATTATCGTCCGATACTCGATTAACCTGTGATAATCGATGAGCGATTTTTAACGTAACACTGGATGTTTAATTTCGCCTCCGTCAAGCGAAATCAATTTAATTATAGAGTACAATTCGATTTCGTATTGCGGGTGATGAAATCTATATATTAATACGTGAAGCAAAAACTTTATATCCCTTTTTACGAAAATTGCGCGGACGGAGGAGTATGAAATTTTCCACACTTATAGAGAATATAGAGAAGAAGTGCACAATGCTAATATTTTTTTAAAATAATGCATAAAAGATACATTAAATCAATAAAGAAAACATTACACACACTACCATGTATTTGACGCACACACGCATGCATACTATTTATTTATTGTCAAACTTTTGTTCTTGACGTGGTTACTCAAATTCAAATTCAAATTCAAAATCATTTATTTCAACTTACATGTCAGTATGACACACTTGTTGAATGTCAAAATACAAATAACAATGTTAACTCTACCACCGGTTCCAAAAAAAGCCACAGTCCTGAGAAGAACCGGCGAAACAAACTCAGCGGGCTTTTTTTTTGTTTTTTTCTCAAATATTTTCTTTTTTTTAAATAAATAAAAATATTTACAATAAAAGAAAAAACAAGGAAAAAAAATACAATTAAAAAAAATAATAAATATAACGAAAAATGAAAAGGCCAGGAGCGAGCGCCTCATTCCCACGTAGTGCCATCTAGTAAATAATCCTTAACTTTATAATATGCCTTGTTGCACAAACGTTCCTTAACAGTTTTCTTAAATCTATGAACAGGTAGTAATTGAACGTTTAACTGAAGTATGAAACCTATAGGTCTATGTCTGCGGTCAAATTGAGAATAGATTAAATATTGTTTGTCTTTCTTAATATTTTTCTATAGTGTAGTCTTGGAAATTTGTGATTTTTGAAATAGTCTTTGAAAATGGAATCATAATAGTGTACAAGCTTACAATTCCAATTAATTATAGTCGAATCTCGACTACTGCGGGACCACTAGTATTTTTAAAACAATGAGCGGAATGTAATCATTGCATTGCAAACCTGTAACACTTTGAACTTTCCAATCGATTTGCTTATTGCAGAATTGTTAAAATTTTTCGTCGTTCCTTTGGGTTTGAAACTTGAGATTAACGCGAAGTTGCTAAAATGACGAAGATACTTTTTTAAATTTAGTATGCGATTCAAATGTTTTGCATAATTTAGCATTTAAAGTCTATCTGGGATTATTGGTTATATTTTGGCTATATGGCGACTTAGGGATGTGCCCGCAAATTCGTAAGGCCTTATGCTTTAATTGCGTTACAACCATTATAAATATTAGCTTATCACGTTTTTTTTTGCTTAGATGGGTGGACGAGCTCTAAGCCCACCTGATATTAAGTAGTTACTGGAACCTATAGACATCTACAACGTAAATGCGCCACCCACCTTGAGATATCAGTTCTAAGGTCTCAGACCCTCCCACCCTTCAAACCGAAACGCATTACTGCTTCACGGCAGAAATAGGGAAATAGGTGGTACCTACCCGTGCGGACTCACAAGAGGTCCTACCACCAGTAGCCCACTTGTCCTGATGAAGCTCGAAAGACCTTCAAATTACCAATTATCTTTCCATCATAAAAAAACCTAAAGTAATATAGATATTTGTGCTTCAAGTTGTGTCTCATTTGTTCCTTCACGTTAAGAAACAAGAAATAATCAATCGAAGATTCCAGAATAAGACGCCTTACAATGAACGTTCAGTTATTGTATAAAGATCGCTCTGTAACCCGTCGCCGGAGCTTACATCGCCAGCGCATCTTTATTCATCGCTTTGTTAGTTTGACGAATTAGTTTACGGATTGCTTTTGTTTTGTCTTTGAATTTGTTAGTATTTCATTTGTGGTGTATTTTTAATTTATTGGGTGGAGTGAGAGAAAGCGCTTCTATTTTAAATTGAATATTATTATTCTATACACTGTTAAATGTTTTGTTGCTCATGTGTGAATAATTTATTATTGTTTGCTTTGATACAGGTTACGTTTTTACGATTTATCTATATATTTATTAAAATCCTAACAGTCAGACAACATTTCGAATTGAATCATAAAAATTATTTCCAAAAATATTACACAAATGATAGATTTCGCTAGATGGAAACAAAACTAGCGCGATGGTGACTATGATCTAAGACACGTTGTTAGGGTTTTTGAATCAAAAATCCCTTCATGAAACGTGCCTTATCAAAAACATAAAGCACATAACCTTAACCCGATTAGATAGAAAGAGCTTTTTAAAGTGTTGGTCGAAGCTTTTGCTGTCAAATTGGGTAACGCAAATAATTCGGCATCATAGTGGCCGAACCAACATGCCGAGCTAAGTCATAATTGTCTATGCGACTACAACTTGTTATCACTGTAAAGTGTTATTAGACAATACAATTGTATTATAAAAAAACAAAAGCAACTCGGTACATAACTTTGGGCATCATTCAAATAGTGACCCCGTTGGAAGCGAAAGAATTGCTTGTCAAAATTCCGAAAAAAAAAAAAAACGTACCGAGCTTCGTCAGCAATCAGCACTCTGACAAGTGGACAAGATGGCTGGAAGACCATCTGAATTGCAAATACGGACATCCACAAAGAAAACAAGATAATTAATTCGGAAACACCACTCAGGGGGATTTTGCACAAGTGCTATAGACGTGAAATTTCTTCGGGTTTTGTTGCAAACGTTAATACTTATTATAGGCTTTTTTTTTGGCTGATAATATACATCACCTGTCATTTTACTGATATACTTACTTATACTCAAAAAAAATTTGAGGTCCGTTGCTCTAAATAGGCATATGAACTCTGGACCAACCTGATTGATGTAAGTAAGAGTGTTTTTTAGAGCCCATAGATATAACAACACAATAATGATTTCGAATTATCTATTTAATTTTAGGGTCAAAAGTATTGATTTCGCACGCATGACTTCATCATCCAGACCTCATAGAACTGACATCAGAACGAATATCACCATACCAGGGACTACATATAAAACTTTGAAACTCAAGGCTTCAGCGACAAACTAATGATTTCAATCCGGAATACTGTTCAAGTTGCTGAAGTTACATTCTTAAATAAACCAAATTCAACTGAGCACTCTAAATTGAACTGTGTTTTAATGGATTACAAACGGAAAATGGGAATCACCCGATACTTATTTTTTTATTGCCTTAAAAGTTTAGGTGCTTAGTGGTTACAAGGCCCATAGTGTCTATGTGAAATGACACCAATGCCTGTCTGTCTCAATGGTGTTGCAAGCCAATTGTCGAACAAGGCGATTGTCGAACACTTCATACAGCAGTTGCTGTGGATTGTGGTGAGTAAAATTTACTTTGAATGTCCATGATTATCGCTAGAATTAAGGTAATTATATTATTATAACGCGGAAGTGTGATCCCTGTGCTTCTAGCCTGTAGCAAAGGAGTAAACCTCGAAATTCATAGGCAATCCGTGTATCATTGATAACACAATTCGTTTAAAAGTAAAAAGAATGTACAACCGAGTACAGAATCGAGTATTGGGTCCGGAGTGGCGCGACATGTATAAATGCATTCTCGGCGCTTTGAAAACGAATGTTCGGTTAATGTGGAAGCTCATGCAGCTTTCTTTTATAATTTATTTTATTTTTATTTTTTTCTTAGATGGGTGGACGAGCTCACACCCCACCTGGTATTTAATGGTTACTGGAGCCTATAGACATCTACAACGTAAATGCGCCACCCACCTTGAGATATAAGTTCTAAGGTCTCAGTATAATTACAAACGTCTTCCCCACCCTTCAAACCGAAACGCATTACTGATTCACGGCAGAAATAGGCGGGGTGGTGGTACCTACCCGTGCAGACTAACAAAAGGTTCTACCACCAGTAAATACGCAAATGATAATTTTGCGGAACCAATTTTTATTATATTATTAGAAATCAGAAGTGAAAGAGGTTTTTTTAAAAATAAGAAAATGATACTCTAAGGATGATTTATCAGAACGAAAAACAATTACGACAACTAGGAATTAATTAATCACGACACCACAATAATTAGCACTGGATTACACGTCCGTTGCATCCGAGCGCCCGCAGCCGAGTGACCGACGATCTAAACCGGCCGGCTAGCCTGGCGCGATGACGTGACTCTCGCCCCACCACCTGACGTCACTGAGTAGAGGGGCCGGGTAGTGACAAATTCTCTAACAATATGATATTATCCCTTCACCGTAGATGTCAATCGTGAACATTTGTTAGGTACGTATTTCATTAGAAAAATTGGTACCCGCCTGCGGGATTAGAATACTTACTTTCTGGTAGTCGGACGTTACGTGAGCAATAGATATTCAGTTTATTCCTGCCATACAAGAAAAGTTCCCGTTAGAAATGGAAGTTTTCCGTTTTCCCAATACAACTGAAAATTCGATATTGATTTCGAAAGTGGTCCGTTCTATTTGTCTACAATAAAAACAAAATTTCATTTGAAAATAAAATCTAATATAAATTGAATAAGCTCCATATTTACTTGGACCGTGACTCGTTCTCTTAGCTGTATCTAACGCCTGCAACATACAAAGTATCGAGTCTCTTTTGAATGCAGTCTTTCCACACCCAATCTTACTACTTTATTTTTCAAACGAAAATCTAACTTATTGCTGTTGAATTTAGAATCGATAATACATTATCATCGCTAGTAGTTTATTGGGAGGCTTTTCGTTAACATTGACTTCTATTACTTAAACGAATAGTTGAATAGTTATGCCCTTAATGACGGTTTCAGATTAAATGCGGCTAATATTTTGTCCTTAGGAGATTGGGACTGCGAATCAGATACTCGTTCGATATGATATTGAAAAACTCAGCTTGAATTGCCTCGTTTTTCTAGTCAAGCGGATAGTACTTCTTGTGTGAGTTTTCTTTTTACGTGTACAAAAAAAAACCCAAGGGGAGTATAATTTAAATTACCGGAACACTAGCGGTGCGGCCTGGGCGGCTGAAGTAGTCGTCGATTCACCTCGCCGACATTACCGGCCGGGAGCCTTAGGACAGAGCTGCAAGTCTGGTTGCAGTGTTGACTACGGTAGCCCCTTTGCCTCTCCCGGGTTCTCCCGAGCAAGGATCCGACAGTGGGGCCGGCGTGCAGGGGTTTAGTGGGTAGCCACTGCCATCTTGGCAATCTCATAAAACACTCCGTGGCCCCTCGCCGCGATCACCTCGTAGGAGGATCGGCTCAGACCCAAAACAATATAATTTAAATACGAAAGGGCAGTAACAAAATGACATCCAACTTAGCGGATTGAAACGCTCAATCCAATTCGGTAGCACATTTATATCCAGCGAGTGCTTCCGCATTTTGCGAAGATGACGTCTAAAATTACAATTTCGTAACTCCTGAATCTCACTGATGGGTCCCTATTAAAACTTCACTTGAACTTCATCCGCAATAAGTCGCATGTATAGAAAAAAAAAACTCCAGAGCAAATGTAAAAGTTCGATATGAGGCCAATGGCTTTTCCTTTGCGTTATCATGTTTTTAATCAATTATGTAAAGTCCATTTATAGAAGTTGTATAATGTACAGTTGTATGAAAGCTCTTTATTCGCGGGGTGTACATATAGTTAGTAAACATGCCGCTAATATAGAAACCGTGAATATGTAAATGCGCGTTTACAAAAAGTGTAAATGAGAATGAAGGAAGCGCGAATAAGGAGTTTTTACTGTATAATGTAGATATTTTTTTAATTTGACATCGTGCTTCGAATATGGTCAAAGAACACGAAACAGAGTGTAAATTAGAATAAATTTTTGTGCGTTCGTTAATTAGGCCATGAAACTTCTTCGGATCTTATAAATATATAAACCTTGTAAACCAAAAGATTCCTCACTAATGGGTAAAACGCCTGCTGTACTCATTTTGAGTCATGCTACTTTGACAGTGTTCAAATCTTTCGGAAGGTACCATTTTTTTTAAACAGTTATTTGTCCAAAATGTATTTAAAATGAACTTTCACCACGAATGAACACAACTTTTTAAATTGTGTACGTACATTTAGTATTTTGAGCTCAACCGGGTAGATATTAACATCCTAACTATTTCTACTATACCAATATTGCTTCAATAGCTGATTGCGGGATCCTAAAATGAAATGACGGGATAATTTCCAGTTAATCCTTAGAACACCGCTCTCTTGGACAGCGTAGAGAAGTTTTCGCCTCTTATGACTTAACGAACCAACCTCAGAATAGTTAGGAATAATAAATGTCATGAGAAAGATAGTAAATCCAAGCACAGTTTTTTTTTTTTAGAATTAGAAGGTAAAAAGTTTTGTTATCCATAAAGTACTAATACGTCTTTAAAAATAATTTTAGATCTTATAAAATAACGTCGAAGAATAAAAAAGCCGAGCCATTTTTTTATTTCGACAAGAATATAAAAGAAAAATCAATTATCTCTGAATAAACACGTCGCTGAGTAAATTTTCTACACAAAAACATGTTACTTGAAGAAATAGCAGAGGATTTAGTAAAAAAAAAAACGTACGTAAGAAAACACAAAATAAATCACAATTCGTTACAGTATCTAAGTAAATCTTTCAGTTACGTTTCAGAAAGACACAATCTCATTGCCTTTTTGTTAAATCAAGGATTATGTAAAAATAGGAGTTGGTGAATACTTTCCAGGGACGTTTTGAGCAAACTAATATAACATGTTGTGTTAAGACATGAATGCGTGTAATGAAGGTGTAAGGTTAAATTATTAGCGAAGATGAAAATTCAATGTTACATCAAATTATGTAACATTATAGATGTTAAGAATTTTTTACCGTAGCTTTCCTAGTTCATATCTTTCATAGGAAATGACCTGCTTAGTATCTAAGCATAGCACCCAAGCTGGATACGTCTTAATGGACCTAGGTTGGTAGAGAAGATAGCAGATTCTTTCGGTACCACAAGCACCGGTTACCGTGCTCGTCGAACCCGTCGCTTGCGACGAGGGGCTCTTGCTAGGGCTAGTGTTAGCGTCACTCCGGTTTGAGGCCCGTGAGCTCACCTACATGTTAGGGCGAGGCTGAAATAGCCTCTCAAGGCTATCAGAATAGGTAGGAAAAAAAAATAAAAAAAAGGAACCGCGCTTGACTTGGCATAAGTGTAACATTCAGAAAATATATTCTTCAAAAGTAGAGAGAAACATACACCCGGTGCGTTTACAGAAATCATTATTGTCACGTACCATCCGATTCTTCAATGAACTTCTGTCTACGGTGCTTTAAACACCATGTATGAGTTCATAGCGGTTCGCATACCATTGCTAAGGTTGTGTCAGTGATAGGTATGTTACAGTTTAGGTACGTTAGGCCTTTCATTGCAATAGTAAAAGATACCTCATTACCACACGCGCCAAAGTCTAAAAAAATAGCGCAAATCCAATCCAAATTTTTAATCACTTCAAGGAACCGACGCAAATCACCCAGGCTTCGCTTTTCATTCAAGATTTTTGTGTACGCAGCTTACGAAATCGGATGAATATTAAAAGCCCGCTTGTATTGAACTTTCGCTCTCAGTTCATGATTGAATGAATAGTTGATTAGTGATCGTCGGAGCCCGGAGGATACAAATTTATTCAATTCGGCAGTCATTTGAAGAGGTCCAGTGTAAAATTAAGAAGTCTTTATACATTTTGTTTTTGTGATTCGTTTTGGTTTTTTCAAAAACTGTAATAGCTGTTGTACCTATTAAGTGTTAACTATTAAAACACATTTATAAGTAACTAGCGACCCGCCCTCGCTTCGCTTCGCTTCGGAAACATTAAAACACACATGAAACCAAAAAAATTAAATAAAAAAAATTAAAAAAAAGTAGCCTATGTTCATCAGGGACAATGTCGGCTTCTAATGGAAAAAGAATTTTTCAAATCGGTCCAGTAGTTTCGGAGCCTATTCGAAACAAACAAACAAACAAATCTTTCCTCTTTATAATATTAGTATAGATAGTGGTAACGCAGTAGTCGAAATTCGACTATAATTAATTGAAATTGTGAGTTAATACACCATTATGAGTCTAGTTTCAATTACTATTATACTACTATAATCACAAATTTCGCCAAGATTACACTATAGAAAAATATTAATAAAGACATTTAATCTATTCTCAATTTGACCACAGACGTCAAGAACAAAAGTTTGACAATAAATAAACAGTATGCATGCGTGTGTGCGTCAATTTATGTACACATGGTAGTGTGTGTAATGTTTTTTTATTGATTTAATGTATTTTTAGGCATAATTTAAAAAAAATATTAACATTCTGCACTCCTACTCTATATTCTCTACAAGTGTGGGAAATTTCATACTCCTCCGTCCGTGCAATTTTCGTAAAAAGGGGTACGAAGTTTTTCCTTCACATATTAATATATAGATTAGTGTTCTCACTTTATCTCAAAAGAAGCGAATTAGACGGACCGTGTGAAAGAGGATATTGAAGAATTAGAGAATAGGGATGAGTGGAAAAGAGGACATTATGCACTGACCCAAATATAGTGGCATAATGAGAACAAGAAAAAGAAGTGTAGTCAGCTTAGTGCTCACTTATACAGGTCAGGATGTGTCGTTCAGCAAAAGAAGGTTCGAGACAAGTTACTGTTCGAGAATTGTTCCTAGTTATTTCCGCCTCACATCTGAAAATGAAAACATATTGAGCGCTATTATCCAGCGTGGGCCTTACTTTCAAAAGATTGTCTAAGTGAGAAGTATGTGACTAGGAAAACAAACAACCGTTCTGAGCGCGTACTGGTTTATTACTGTCACGATCAGCATGGACAACAGTGCCATACATATCATTCCTCCACACTAATTTTGGAACCTGACAACAATAGAAATTAAATATAATCAATAATAGAATTGCTTGTAATCAACTCTCTTCTTGCGACGTGTGAGCGGTGGGGAATAAGTTAAGGACGAGGGTCCGGGCTGATGTGGATCAGAAACAGGTGAGGTACGTTTAGACGCGACTGGTGACGACAACGCCAGCGGCGGCGCCGGAGGCTCGGCTGAACTGCCAGGAACTAGGTTCTCCCGTTCAAGGTCAACTTCTTCGCAATCACCCCAGATCTCGTCAGTTGGCTGGACAATGTCACCAATATCGGTTACTACATTTTCTTGCTCGTTACGTCCGTCTCCACTTTCCATTCCCACAGCCTGTTGAGCTACAGAAGTCATAATCGAACCATCGCTATAATTGGTTATGTTAGGTTTTGCTAAAATTGTTGTGTTGGAAAATGGAGGCGACGTACTAGTAATACAACTCTTTTTTTCAAAATCTTCCTTACTTCTAAGAATCTGATCGATATGCCTAAAACATGTTGTTTCATTTTTAAAAATATAAATTTCATACATCCTTAATCCTATTTTTCTTTTTATTTCCCCCTTTTCCCAGCTTACTTTCCGAAAACTGTACCACCGGACCCATACAATTTCACCGGGTTGAAATTCCCTTTTTCCAGAACCGTAAATGTTATCTATGTCCTTTTTTTCTGGCACAATAAGATCAAGTCTAGTTCGTAAATTTCGGCCGAACATTAATTTTGCAGGTGTTTGCCCCGTGGTGCAGTGCTCGGTATTTCTGTAGTCAAATAAACACCCCAAAAGCTTTTCATGAATAGCATGTTGTGATAAATTTTCATTAATAATTACTGATTTGATCATTTTTTTACATGTTCGTACTGAGTTTTCGGCTTGGCCATTACTACATGGGTGATAAATAGGACTCGTTAAGTACTTAATTCCGTTGCTAGAACAAAATTCATTAAATTCATAAGAATTTATTTTGACATCGTTATCGGAAACAATAACGTTAGGTATACCGAAAATAGAAAAAATATACTTTAATTTATTTATCAAGGCTAAGGTAGTAGTTCCGTTTTGCATATATAAACATTCAAGCCACTTGGTGAATGCGTCCACGATTATTAAGTAAATTCGTTGCCCTATTGACATGTAATCTAAGTGTATGCGGTTCCACGGGGCGGGGGCACGGGGCCACGGCGCAGGCGGCGCGCGAGGTGGCGCAACGCGCAACTTCACGCAGGAGTCGCACGCGCCTATCCAGTGTTCTATATCGGCGTCGATGCCTGGCCACCACATCCTACCTCTGGCACTACTCTTAGTCTTCACTATACCTAGGTGTGTACTATGAAGCTCACGCAACATACGATCCTGCAACGTTGTTGGAATAACAACCCTATGTCCGCGCAGTATGAGTCCGTTTTCATATTGAAGATCAGATTTGCAATGGAAAAATGGTAGTATTACGTTACATTTTATTTTTCGTGGCCAACCACGGTTCATGTATTTAATCACCATTTGTAAGTTTTTGTCGGTTTCAGTGGCTTTTTTAATGTCACTGACTACAACTGCCGGCAATGTAGTACCTATCTAAAAATTTCAAGGTATATACAGCATCGTTTTCGGGATCAGTTTCGCTCTGCGATAGTTTCAAGGGGGCACGCGAAAAAAAATCAGCGACTACATTATTACCGCCAGTAGTATATTGAACCACATAGTTGTAAGCGGACAGAATGATTGCATATCTTTGCAATCGTAAAGCCGTCGTTACAGAGATGCCGTTTTTTTGATTAAAAATAGAAACTAATGGCCGGTGATCAGTTTTCAAAATAAACGGCTCATCGCGACCATAGAGATACTGGTGGAACTTTTTAACTCCGAAAACGATCGCTGTAGCCTCCTTTTGAATTTGGCTATAGTTGCGTTCGCTAGCCGTTAACGATCTCGACGCGTATGCTAGAGGGCGCTCGGTTGCGTCGGCGCCGCACCTCTGGGCCAGCACCGCGCCGAGGCCGCCAGGGCCCGCATCTACGGTCAGAATCAGCTGAGCTTCGTGCTCGAAGTGGGCAAGGACGCGCTCCGATGCCAACTCGGTCTTTACCTGATGCACCGCGCGACGTTGCCGCTCCTTCCATTCCCACTGCGCGCCGTTGCGGAGTAACTCGTGAAGTGGACTCATAATACATGATGCGTTGGGAATAAAATTTCTGTAATAATTTACAACGCCAAGGAACCTTTTTAATTCCGTAACACTGGTGGGTTCCGCAGCATGTAAAATTGCTTGAACCTTATCGTGGGATGTACGTAAACCATGTTTATTGATAACATAGNATCTAAAAAAAAAAAAAAAAAAAAAAAAAAAAATTATTAAAATCCTAGCAGCCAGACAACATTTCGAATTGAATCATAAAAAATATTTTCATAAACATTACACAAATGATAGATTTCGCTAGATGGAAACAAAACTGGCGCGATGGTGACTATGATCCAAGACACGTTGTTAGGGTTTTTGAATCAAAAATCCCTTCATGAAACGTGCTTTATCAAAAACATACCAGGACCTTAACCCGATTAGATAGGAAGAGCTTCTTAAAGTGTTGGTTGAAGCTTTTGCTGTCAAATTGGGTAACGCAATAATTCGACATCATAGTGGCCGAACCAACATGCCGAGCTAAGTCATAATTGTCTATGCGACTACAATTTGTTATCACTGTAAAGTGTTATTAGACAATACAATTGTATTGTAAAAAAACAAAAGCAACTCGGTATATAACTTTGGGCATCATTCAAATAGTGACCCCGTTGGAAGCGAAAGAATTGCTTGTCAAAATTCCGAAAAAAAAAACCGTACCGAGCTTCGTCAGCAATCAGCACTCTGACAAGTGGACAAGATGGCTGGAAGACCATCTGAATTGCAAATACGGACATCCACAAAGAAAACAAGATAATTAATTCGGAAACACCACTCAGGGGGATTTTGCACAAGTGCTATAGACGTGAAATTTCTTCGGGTTTTGTTGCAAACGTTAATACTTATTATAGGTTTTTTTTTTGGCTGATAATATACATCACCTGTCATTTTACTGATATACTTATTTATACTCAAAAAAATTTTGAGGTCCGTTGCTCTAAATAGGCATATGAACTCTGGACCAACCTGATTGATGTAAGTAAGAGTGTTTTTTAGAGCCCATAGATATAACAACACAATAACTATCTTAAGATATGACTTCGAATTATCAATTTAATTTTAGGGTCAAAAGTATTGATTTCGCACGCATGACTTCTTCATCCAGGACTCATAGAACTGACATCAGAACGAATATCACCATACCAGGGACTACATATAAAACTTTGAAACTCAAGGCTTCAGCGACAAACTAATGATTTCAATTCGGAATACTGTTCAAATCGCTGGAGTTACATTCTTAAATAAATCAAATTCAACTGAGCACTCCAAATTGAACTGTGTTTTTAATGGATTACAAACGAGAAATGGGAATCACCCGATACTTATTTTTTTATTGCATTAAAAGTTTAGGTGCTTAGTTGTTACAAGGCCCATAGGTATCAATACCCGTCTGTCTCAACGGTGTTACAAGCCAATTATCCAACACTTGATACAGCATTCACTGTGGATTCGAATGCCCATGATGATCGCTAGAAATAAAGTAATTATACCGCGGAGGTGTGATCCCTGTGCTTCCCTGCTGTGTAGTAAAACTCGAAATTCACAGGCAATCCGTGTATCATTGATAACACAATTCGTTTAAAAGTAAAAAGAATGTACAACCGAGTACAGAATCGAGTATTGGGTCCGGCAGTGGCGCGACATGTATAAATGCATTCTCGACGCTTTGAAAACGAATGTTCGGTTAATATGGAAGCTCATGTTGTTTTCTTTTATAATTTATTTTATTTTTATTTTTTTCTTAGGTGGGTGGACTAGCTCACAGCCCACCTGGTGTTAAGTGGTTACTGGAGCTCATAGACATCTATAACGTAAATGCGCCACCCACCTTGAGATATAAGTTGTAAAGTCTCAGTATAGTTACAAACAGCAGCCCCACCCTTCAAACCGAAACGCATTACTGATTCACGGCAGAAATACCGTGTAGACTAACAAAAGGTCCTACCACCATTAAATACGCAAATGATAATTTTGCGGAATCGATTTTTATTATACGATGTTATTCCTTCACCGTTGATGTCAATCGTGAACATTTGTTAGGTACGTATCTCATTAGAAAAATTGGAACCCGCCTGCGGGATTAGAACACTTACTTGCTGGTAGTCGGACGTTACGTGAGCAATAGATATTCAGTTTATTTCTGCCATACAATAAAAGTTCCGGTTAGAAATGTGAGATTTCCGTTTTTTCCAATACAACTGAAAATTCGATATTCAGTCCGAAAGTGGTCCGTTCTATTTATCTACAATAAAAACAAAATTTCATTTGAAAAGAAAATCTAATATAAATTGAATAAGCTCCATATTTACTTGGACCGTGACTCGTTCTCTTAGCTGTATCTAACGCCTGCAACATACAAAGTATCGAGTCTCTTTTGAATGCAGTCTTTCCACACCCAATCTTACTACTTTATTTTTCAAACGAAAATCTAACTTATTGCTGTTGAATATAGAATCGATATTACATTATTGCTAGTAAGTAGTTTATTGGGAGGCTTTTCGTAAACATTGAATTCTAATACTTAAATGAATAGTTGAATAGTAATGCTCTTAATGACGGTTTTGCGGCAAATATTTTGTTCTTAGGAGATTGGGACTGCGAATCAGATCCTCGTTCGATATGATATTGAAAAACTCTGTTTGAATTGCCTCGCTTTTCTAGTCAAGCGGATAGTACTTCTATACTATAAGAAAAGCTATGCCGAAATACTGTGGCTGACTACAAAATCTATTGGAATTTGCGGTCAGCATCAGTATTTGGCATTCGAAATTTGAGACGTGTAGGTCGACCTCTTCCCCTCTACGTCGACCGAAGAAGACATGGATGGAGTATGTGAATGACGATATAATTCAAATAAGAAAGGGCAGTAACAAAATGACATCCAACTTAGCGGATTGAAACGCTCAATCTAATTCGGTAGCACATTTATTTTCAGGGCGCGCTTCCGCATTTTGCAAAGATGACGTCTACAATTACAATTTAGGAACTCCTGAATCCGACTGATGGACCCCTATTAAAACTTCACTCGAACTTCATCCGTAATAAGTCGCATGTATAGAAAAAAAAAAAAAACTCCATAGCAAATGTAAAAGTTCGATATGAGGCCAATGGCTTTTCCTTTACGTTATCAAGACAAGACTTACATAATTTAAAAGAATTGTTTTTAATCAATTGTGTAAAGTCCATTTATAGAAGTTATAGAAGTTGTATAATGTACAGTTGTATGAAAGCTCTTTATTCGCGGGGTATACATATATCAAACGGCCGTCTGGTGTAGTGGTAAGTGACATGGTCACTACACAAGGGGGTCGCGGGTTCGAATCCCGCCAAGGGAAGGTATTTGTATGATAAATATAAATGTATTTTCCAGGGTTATGGATGTATATTAAATATGTGTATGTGTATAATAAAAATCTTACATTTATTTCCTTTATCTGGTACCTGTAACACAAGTTCTTTACGAACTTATCACGGGACCAGTTAACGTGGTGTGATTGTTAGTAAATATTTATTATTTATTTAGTGAGCTTGCCGCTAATACAGAAACCGTGAATATGTAAAAGCGCGTTTGCAAAAAGTGTAAGTGCGAATGAAGGAAGCGCGAATAAGGAGTTTTTACTGTATAATGTAGATATTTTTTTAATTTGACATCGAGCTTCGAATATGGTCAAAGAACACGAAATAGAGTGTAAATTAGAATTAATTTTTGTGCGTTCGTTAATTAGTCCATGAAACTTCTTCGGATCTTAATATGAAATACCAATTTTTATTTACTTCTTTACATAGATAAACCAAAGCATTCCTGACTAATGGGTAAAACGCTCGGTATACTCATTTTGAGTATTGCTATTATGACAGTGTTCAAATCTTTCGGAAGGTACAATTTTTTTAAAACAGTTATTTGTCCAAAATGTATTCAAAATGAGCTTTCACCACGAATGAATACGACTTTTTAAATTGTGTACATACATTTAGTATTTTGAGCTTAACCGGGTAGATATTAACCACCTGACTATTTCTACTATACCAATAATGCTTCAGTAGCTGATTGCGGGCTCCTAAAATGAAATGACGGGATAATTTCCAGTTAATCCCTTAGAGCACTACTCTCTTGGACAATATAGAGAAGCTTTTCACCTCTTATGACTTAACGAATCAACCTCAAATTAGTTAAGAATAATAAATGTCATGAGAAAGATAGTAAATCCAAGCACAGTTTTTTTTTTTTTAGAATTAGAAGATAAAAAGTTTTGTTATCCATAAAGTACTAATACATCTTTAAAAATCATTTTAGATCTTATAAAATAACGTCGAAGAATAAAAAAGCCGAGCCATTTTTTTATTTCGACAAGAATATAAAAGAAAAATCATTTATCTCTGAATAAACACGTCGCTGAGTAAATTTTCTACACAAAAACATGTCACTTGAAGAAATAGCAGAGGATTTTGTAAAAAAAAAAACGTACGTAAGAAAACACAAAATAAATCACAATTCGTTACAGTATCTAAGTAAATCTTTCAGTTACGTTTCAAAAAGACACAATCTCATTGCCTTTTTGTTAAATCAAGGATTATGTAAAAATAGGAGATGGTGAATACTTTCCAGGGACGTTTTGAGCAAACTAATATAACCTAATATGTCCTTAGAACTTGTATCTCAAGGTGGGTGGCGCATTTACGTTGTGGATATCTATGGGCTCCAGTAACCACTTAACACCAGGTGGGCTGTGAGCTGGTCCACCATCTAAACAATAAAAAAAAAAAAAAACTGTTGTGTTAAGACATGAATGCGTGTAATGAAGGTGTAAGCTTAAATTATTAGCGAAGATGAAAATTCAATGTTATATCAAATTATGTAACATTATAGATGTAAATAAATGTTTACCGTAGCTTTCCTAGTTCATATCTTTCATAGGAAATGACCTGCTTACTAGGTAGTATCTAAGCATAGCACTCAAGCTGGATGCGTCTTGATGGACCTAGGTTGGTAGAGAAGATAGCAGATTCTTTCGCGTTTGGACCGAATGGTAAACAGTCGACGTCGCCCAAAACATGTCATTACGGATCCTCCCGATCCATTAACGTTGCTTTTAGGTACCACAAGCACCGGTCACCGTGCTCGTCGAACCCGTCACTTGCGACGAAGGGCTCTTGCTAGGGGCAGTGTTAGCGTCACTCCGGTTTGAGCCCCGTGACCTCACCTACGCGTTAGGGCGAAGCTGAAATAGCCTCTCAAGGCTATCAGAATAGGTAGGGAAAAAAAGAAAAAAAAGAAACTGCTTTTGACGTGGCATAAGTAAAACATTCAGAAAATATATTGTTCACTAGTAGAGAGAAACAACAGCCGGTGAGTTTACAGAAATAATTATTGTCACGTACCATCCGATTCTTGAAAGAACTCCTGTCTCCGAGGCTTTAAACACCATGTATGAGTTCATAGCGGTTCGCATACCATTGCTAAGTGATAGGTATGTTACAGTTTAGGCACGTTAGGCCTTTCATTGCAATATTAAAAGATACTTCATACAACACGCGCCAAAGTCAAAAAAAAAATAGCGCAAATCCAATCCAAATTTTTAATCACTTCAAGGAACCGACGCAAATCACCCAGGCTTCGCTTTTCATTCAAGATTTTTGTGTACGCAGCTTACGAAATCGGATGATTATTAAAAGCCCGCTTGTATTGAACTTTCGCTCTCAGTTCATGATTGAATGAATACTCGATTAGTGATCGTCGGAGCCCGGAGGATACAAATTTATTCAATTCGGCAGTCATTTGAAGAGGTCCAGTGTAAAATTAAGAAGTCTTTATACATTTGGTTTTTTGATTCGTTTTGGTTTTTTTCAAAAACTGTAATAGCTGTTGTACCTATTAAGTGTTATTTATTAAAACATATTTATAAGTAATAGTGGTACCGCAGTAGTTGAAATTCGAGTATAATTAATTGTAATTGTGAGTTTGTACACTATTATGATTCTATTTTCAAAGACTATTATACTACTGTAATCACAAATTTCGCTAAGACTACACCTTTTTTTTTTGGTCAGGAGGAAATCGCCGGACTTCCGCCCTCCCCTGGGGATGAAGGGCGGGGCATGTCGGAGTCGATGTGACTAAAACCTCCTGTCGCTCAACAACTCGCGTCCGAACCTCGCATGAGACAGAACTCATGAAAAGGCAAAGGGGGGAAAGTGAAGCGTTTAGTGCGGAGCACATCTCTCCCTCCCCCCTTCCCCTCGGGACGCCGGACCGGTGGTCGTCGGCGCCACGACCACCAGCCCTCTCGGTCGGCAGGCTATCCGGAGCCCGCCTAGATGGCGCCGGTTAGAATGGGTTATCCTACGGAATACCCCGCTGGGTCAAAACCAGCGTGGGTCGAGGATAGCCGGCCTTCCATCACCCGGATGCTCTTGCGTAAAACGCGTGCAGAGCAGCTTGCACGTCGTCTTCTTAGGCCCCCTTTGCCGGTCCCCAGACCGACATGTAAAGGGGACCCGAAATACTTAGAGGGCCAGGGCTTGGGCGATATCCGCCTCCCTGGCCCCCGCTCGGCGGCGGCGGGCTTGCGCGTCTCTCACGCGCCCCGCCGCCTCCTTCTGCGAGATGGTGCACTCGCAGAAGTCGACCATCGCCTTCTACGACTCGTCGTCGCCGAGCATCGATGCCACAACACTCGGCAACGACAAGTCGTTTCCTATTTTTGCAACAAGGACACGGCGCCACCCCTCCCATGCGGGGCAGGCAACGAGCGTGTGCTCTGCCGTGTCCAAGTCGCAACTACAATGGTGGCACTCTGCCGTCGGCTCGGCTCCGATCCGGTGCAGGAACTCACCGAAGCAACCGTGCCCAGTGAGCACCTGCGTGAGCCGGAAAGTGAGGCGTCCTCTGTCACGATTCACCCAGTCCACAAGGACTGGGCGAATCGCCTCGACGGTCCTACGACCAGCCGAAGGATCGGCCAGCCGCCTGGACCATGATTCCAGCACGGACCGCCGAGATTGGGCCCTCCGCGCTCTGACCACACTGGGGCTGGGGCGCGCCACGCCCCGGGCACGAAGGTCAGCCCGCCACTGATAGTCAGCAGCGAGCCCCTCCGCCTCCAGGACCCAAGGTGGCGTCCCAGCCAGCACACACGCCGCCTCGAAAGAGACGGATGACCCTGACCGCGATGGTGCGTTGCGGCCGTTGCAGCAACTTTGCTACCACACGGGCGCCCCGTATAGTGCCATTGACTGCACCACCCCTGTATAAAGACGGCGCGTCACCTGGTCAGGCCCCCCGACGTTGGGCAGAAGCCGGCTTAACGCGCCGGCCACCCCCAACAAACGAGGGACCAGGATTTGTAAGTGAGCACGGAAGGTCCAACGACTGTCCAGAATGAGGCCGAGGTACTTCAAAGACTACACCATAGAAAAATATTAATAAAGACATTTAATCTATTCTCAATTTGACCACAGACGTCAAGAACAAAAGTTTGACAATAAATAAATAGTATGCATGCGTGTGTGCGTCAAATACATGGTAGTGTGTGTAATGTTTTTTTTATTGATTTGATGTATTTTTTAGGCATAATTTTATACTCCTTCTCTATATTCTCTATAAATGTGGGAAATTTCATACTCCTCCGTCCGCGCAATTATCGTAAAAAGGGATACAAAGTTTTTCCTTCACGTATTAATATATAGATTAGTGTTCTCAGCTTATCTCAAAAGAAGCGAATAAGACGAACCGTGTGAAAGAGGATATTGAAGAATTAGAGAATGGGAATGAGGAAAAGAGGACATTATGCACTGACCCAAATATAGTGGCATAATGAGAACAAGAAAAAGAAGTGTAGTCAGCTTAGTGCTCACTTATACAGGTCAGGATGTGTCCTTCACCAAAAGAGTTTCGAGACAAGTTACTGTTGGAGAATTGTTCCTAGTTATTTCCGTCTCACATCTGATAATGAAAATATATTGAGCGCAGTTATCCAGCGTGGGCCTTAGTTTTAAAACATTGTTAAAGACTTATTTATTGTGATCGTTTAGCTGCAGGAAAGAGTCTTAGGCGCTGATACAATAGATTTCGATCTCTGTATATGCCACACTTAAACCAATTGAGCCATAGAATCGATTTTGCCTCATAATGTATTAAACAATACTCATATTTCAAATTTAATAGTTTCAGTAGCTAAATACCAGAAGGACTGAATGCTAAATTCAAGAAAGGAAGAAAAACGAAATCTCCCACAAACACCGCTAAAATCTCCATACAGAGTCACTTGTGGCACCTTAAGTGAATTGGCCATATCATTAACATTGTTTCCAAGACTGAGAGGTAAACACTCATATAAATGACTAGCCACTAAAAGCTGCTAATGTACCTAACTGACCCTTATTCATCAGGATTGGCCGAGGAATTAGTTAATGAGCTCTTTGCCTAGATACTGCGTTGCTTTAGATCGGGTGTAATTTCTGTTTGGCATGATATTTGATCCTTAATAGATTAAGTTACTGCTTATTTTACTAATTTTTAAACTTTTAACTGTAACAATATCACTATAAGTATTTATATCTCTCCAGCATATCACCTGTATACAAAAATTGTCAAGTATTCAACCACACAATTGGCATATAACTTCAGAGCGATGACGGTGTTGTAAATACACTGTTTGGCCCCAAAACACAGCTTGTTTGAAAATTGACCGGATTGGATTCGGTTTGTGCCGTTTTTCGCGCAGTTGAATTACCTCAGGGTCTACCTAGCATTAATTGGCTACCAGAGCCTGTAGATATTAGAACGTGAATGCCACAATTCGTCTCGAGACGAAGATTGTTTACCATCTCAACCGCAATGCAAGTGATAGGGGGTGTGTTTGTTTTTTTTACGATTGAAGGATTCCTGGTGGTCTTGAGGCCTTTCCAGTTTCACCAGGACAGGTGGGCGAGCAAAGGCTCAGCCAGGAGGGGTGGGATTTGCTAACAGCTTCCCGAGTGCCTCCGAAGGTGACCTAAAACCCAAGAGCAGCTGCTTCGGGGGTGTATTAAGAGGCCACACACGCACGTTTCTTCTGCGAAGCATACAGGGTGCAGCACAATTTTACACTTCGACTTTGTATCTATGGCATAAATGGATGACTGGATTAATGTCGTGATGATTTCGACAGGTTCCGGCGAGCGCTTCGTTTATCAATTAATAAAGAGGTCAATCTCTATATATAAAAATGAATTGCTGTTCGTTAGTCTCGCTAAAACTCGAGAACGGCTGGACCGATTTGGCTAATTCTGGTCTTGAATTATTCGTGGAAGTCTAGGGAAGGCTTAAAAGGTGCGAAAATATAAAAAGCTCGGAATTATATAAAATTTAATTTATATAAATTTTGTTTTTCCTTTGATGTGTCTTTTATTTATCGATTGAGGCACTACGAAGTCTGCCGGGTCAGCTAGTAAAAAATAAAAAATCACACGCTAATGAGTTAAATTATAATCTAGTAAACATGTTAAAAAAAGTAATATAATTTTGATATTGTCAGTCTTTGATCCGTGAAGAAATTTTCAAGGTAATCAAAAGCTTTGAGGGTTGTTCAAATTAAATTGAAAGATCCCATTACTTAGATAGCGTATACATACAGTTCAAGCTAACAAAATCGTGATAAATATATTTAACTTATTTAGCCATCTAGCAGAATAAAGAGATTAAGGCGATAGGCTTTTTTTTTGTGAAGGAATGATTACTGGTGGTCTGGAGGCCTTTCCAATTTCACCAGGTCAGGTGGGCGAGCACGAGCTCAATCAGGAGGAATGAGATTTGCTAACGGCTGCCCGAGCGTCCTTGGAGGAGACCTAACAACTCAAGGACAGCTGCTTCACGAATGAATTTACTACCGGATTGGAATCGCGGCCCGCTGAGAAGATACGGCAAGAAAATCAGCGGGAGGTGATAGGTCTAAAGGTGTGTAAACAAAGTGAGCGAAGTATCAAACTTGATTCCAATCGGGTGTATCATAATCAAACTTTTTAATTACGTTCCAAAAATCTTGATCGTATCCAAAACGCGCCAAGAGAACTTTTAAAACTCCACAGTAATGTACAAGTTAACTTTTTTATTTTAAAAGCTCGCGCGTGGCCGGCAACTGCTCCGGAATCGACCATTAGCATCACATATTTTTAGGAGTTTTTTTTAATGTTTTTATGACACGCGCAAGGCCCAACTGAAAAGCTGTGTCCTGTTCACCGAACAAGGAGCGGCTTGAAAGCGGTTTGGCTCTGCCCCTGGCATTACTGAAGTCCATGGGCGACGGTAACCACTCACCATCAGGTGGGCCGTGCGCTCGACTGCCCAAAAGATCAATAAAAAAATCAACCGCAAAAGGAATAAACCGACTAGTGTGCTTAGTGAGAGTTTTTTAACGTTCTCGATAGCGTAAAAGTTAACCCAATTTTGTATGCAATTGGAACAGCGCCCCTAGCGGCAAACGTACGCAAACGATCCCATTCCATATAAATATGAGTTAACTTTTACGCTATCGAGAACGTTCAAAAACTCGCGCTAAGCACACAGGAATCAAACCCAGCTACTGTGACGTAATACTGCCAACCAGACGATTTTCGATCGATCAGTTTGGACTGTCAAATTTGAAAATTTATTAAGCAAGTTGTCGCCAAACTCTGTCCTTATTATGAATATTTTATTATTGCCACAGAGTTATCCACAATCTCTTTTACAACTAACATCTATAATTATAATCTATATATTAGTACGTGAAGCAAAAACTTTGTACCCCTTTTTACTAAAATTGCGCGGACGGAGGAGTATGAACTTTCCCACACTTATAGAGAATATAGAGAAGAAGTGCATTTTTTTTTAAATCATGCATAAAAAATTCAATAAATCCATAAAAAAACATTACACACACTACCATGTATTTGACACACACACGCATGCATACTGTTTATTTATTGTCAAACTTTTCTTATTGCTTAAAGTCTGTGGTCAAATTGAGAATAGATTAAATATTGTCTGTCTTTAATAATATTTGCCTAAAGTGTAGTCTTGGCGAAATCTGTGATTATATAATTTGACAATAGAATCATAATATTGTTCAAACTTTTTAAATTTAGTTGTGCGTTTATTAACAAAAAGTCAAACTTATGATATCATTTAAACTTATAATATCATTCAATATTCATATAATATCATTCAAACTTATAATATCATTCAATATTCATATAATATCATTCAAACTTATAATATCATTCAATATTCATATAATATCATTCAAACTTATAATATCAATTAATAATAGTCGAATTTCGACTACTGCGGGACCACTAGTTTTAATTAATATGCACTAAAGAACGATTGATTGATTGAGAGACACGCATGAGATTTTTGGGTCACGAGGAATGTTTCATCCCTATTATTACGGAAACATCAAAAACTAATGTTGCACCCCTAATTCTTCAGTCTTACGTTAACCGCGGCGGGGGTAGAACGTGCCGCCTGTTTTCGAAGCTGAAGTGAGTTCGTTGACGACAATTAGTTGTTTTTTTTTTTAAATGTGTGTTGTGATAAAACGAAGACTATGGGAATGATTATCTGAAAGGTAAGATTTTTGTTATCAGCATTTTGAGTTTTTTTTTTGGATTTGTCAGTGAATTTTTTGAATGTGTTTCTTGCATAATGTTTTTAGTCATGCGATATAATATTTTTCGAAGCATTAACATTTATTTTTATATGTGATGAATTAAAAAAAAAACATCCATTACTATATTTTGTTTAGTGAATAAACTGGCTCAGGAATACAATAGAATAACTGTTGATAACATTGAACCATATTTAGGTGTAATTGTATTATAGTTTAATATAATTATCTTAAAATTTGACAATGTTTTTACGTACCAATTATTAATTATTATTAACATTTTAAATAAATGTTTCTCCTTGATTGTATGGAGAATAAATTTATTATAATAATTTACAGGACCGATGTCCGGTTATTTAATTATTTACTAATGTTTTAGATAGTTAACTAAAAACTAAGGCTACGTACCTACGATAAGATTCGTCTTTATTTACCACGAAAACTGTATTTTATTGAATACATAAAACGTAAGAAATTGCAAAACAATTTTTTTCAAGGAAAAGCAACATCAAAGCTTTAAAGTTATTATTTTAAAAAAACTCTTTAATAATGCTTCTATGGTTTGGTTTAATAATTTTAATGACCATTTATATTTTTAAGACGATTACGATACAGGGGAAATCTGAATTTTTTTATTGGGCGTTAGTTTCAGGTGGGTGGATGAGATCACGGCCCACATGGTATTCAGTGGTTACCGGAGCCCATAGACATCTACAAAGTAAATGCCACTTACCTTGACACATGAGTTTAACAGTAAAACGCCTGCCCCACCCTTCAAACCGAAACGCATTACTGCTTCACGGCAGAAATAGGCAGAGCGGTGGTGGTACATACCTCCGCGGACTCACAATACGTCCTACCACCAGTAATTACGCAGATTATAATTTTGCGGGTTTGATTTTTATAACACGATGGATTCTTCACCGTGGAAGTTAATCGTGAATATTTGTTAAGTACGTATTTCATTAGAAAAATTGGTACTTGCCTGTGAGATTCGAACACCGTTGCATCGCTAGATACGAATGCACCAGACGTCTTATCCTTTAGGCCACGATGACTATTATTATCTAATATCATCGATAGACCAATATCCGGGTAAATATCAGACGTTACCCAGGTCTCCTTAAGCCATTTTAAATTCGTCTTCACCATCAGTCTTTGGTAGCAGTATCCCCATATGTTTTAGCATCACGGTTCCAATATTAATATGTCAACGAACACTGGACTTAAGCTATAAAAAAACCCATTAAAACTGATTTTAAAACTACTTCTCCAAGATCGCAAGATCATATAAAGTTTTTATTCCCGAATCATTATTAGCACTAAATATTGATTATCCATACAAAAAGCGAAGATACAATTCATAAAAACAATATACGTGGTTCAGCATCCAGTGTCGATTTAATCGCAGAGTATAATTTGTAGAATACCATATACATAGTTATAATAACTAGTGGTCCCGCAGTAGTCGAAATTCGACTATAATTAATAGGTATTGTAAGTTTGTACACTATTATGATTGTATTTTATACTTCTATAATCACAAATTTCGCCAAGGCTACACAATAAAAAAAAAAATTAATGAAGACAAACAATATTTAATCTATTCTCAATTTGACAACAGACGTCAAGAACAAAAGTTTGACAATAAATAGTATGCATGCGTGTGTGCGTCAAATACATGGTATGTAGTGTGTGTAATGTTTTCTTTATTAATGTAATGTATCTTTTATGCATTATTTAAAAAAAATATTAGCATAGTGCACTGCTTCTCTATATTCTCTATAAGTGTGGAAAATTTCATACTCCTCTGTCCGCGCAACTTACGTAAAAAGGGATACAAAGTATTTGCTTCACGTATTAATATATAGATATTAGTGTTAGTGTGTTTGTTTGTTGTCTCATAACTTCAAAGACACTCATCGTATGGTATTTTCTTTGGTATTCCAGTACATATTCCATTCGGTATTCACGAGTCATAGACATAATTAACAATAATTTTTACGATTTAATTACACTTCTTTATGGCCTTTGTAGGCAGATAATCTTACGGCCCATCTGATGGTGAGCGGTTACTGTCGTTCATGATCGACAGCAATTCCTGAAGCACAGTCAAGTAGATGCCTACAGAATACTTATTATTCTAAATATTAATAGTATTCAAAATACTACATATTAATAAAAAAATATTTCATTGCCCTTATAGGCAGACGAGCATACGGCCCACCTGATCGTGAGTGGTTTCCGTCGCCCATGGACGTCGGCAATGTCAGGGGCAGAGCCAAGTAACCTACAGTTTTTTTTTAATTTTTAAATTAGTATTTAATTAGTAAGTATTTAATTTAGTATTTAAGTAAAATTTTGGAATTATATTTTGGAAGAACAAATGTAATATAAAATCTCGAGCTTTAGTGGGTATTACACATATATTTTTAATTATAGCTTAGTTTTATTTGGTAACAATAACCGATTAGAATTTCTAATTACTGTACAAAAAATACTAGTTGCCATATTTTATTTAATGTAAATAGAAAAGCCTTCTCCTGGTGTCTGATGGTAATTATGGATCATCTCAGTCTGTTTCATTACAGAAATAAAAAGATGATGGTATCTACGCTTGGTTCATATGGGGTTAGACCCCGTTCAACTAAATATGGTGAAGGGTGGTGAGGCAGCCGTTGTACTGTAAGCATTAAGCCTTAAAACTCATGTCTCAAGGACAGTGGCTGTATTTATAATACGTTGTTTATGTCTATGGGCTCAGGTATCCACTTAACACCAGGAGGGCCGTGAGATCTTTAAGCCAAAACAAAATTGATAGGATCTATCAGTGCAGACCCAGATTGCGGCCTATACCACTTTTTTATTTTTTATTGCTTAGATGTGGTTGACGAGCTCACAGCCCACCTGGTGTTAAGTGGTTACTGGAGCCCACCTTGAGATATAAGTTCTAAGGTCTCAACTCTCAGTATAGTTGCATTATCTATATTTTATTTGGAATCAATAATTATAATTTTGTTATATTAATTTATCACGAAGGGGCAACGCATTTCATTCTTCCTTAACTAACTTATTTATTTCTGTAATAGAAGCACACCCCGTATTGTGCGAGATAAATAAAAAAAAATGTTTTTCTCTTTGCGAGGAAAATCTAATAAACGATAAAAGCTGAAAGTCGTAGGAATAGTCATAGAATATATATACCTTAATGAGTTTTATTGAGTTTCAATGCCGGACGAAATAAACTTACATGGTTTTCCCAGATTCTTTCTTAGCTTTCAATTTACGTCTTCGTATTTTTAATGATCGTTTTCTCTCTCTTTCGTATGTTATTTTTACAAGGAAGCAATCATTCGCTACGAATCAAAATCAATTAATATTAAAAGAAGATTTCCTTTTAATTTTAAATATTAACCTAATTGTCCTAATATACTCGTAGTAACATTTTAAGGAACGAATTTAGTCCATCTTCGATGTTTAGTGAACTGTTTCACTGAGATAATCTTCCATCTTCCAATGAATTGCTGTTCGTTAGTCTCGCTAAAACTCGACAACGGCTTGACCGATTTGAACAATTTTGGTCTTGAATTATTTGTGGAGGTCCAGAGAAGGTTTAAAAGGTAGATAAATAATATGAAAATGCTCGGAATTAAATAAAAATAACAATTTTGTTTATCCTTTGATGTGTCCCCTGTCGGACAGATTCCTTTTGTTTGTTTTATGTTTATTTTATACAAAAGTTTAGGTCTTTTATTTATCGATTGAGGCACTATGAAGTCTGCTGGGTCAGCTAGTAATAAAATAGAAACTCAGAGACTACGTGCCACTGCAACATATGGCACTATTCTTGTTTTAATTTAATTAGCATAAGCTGTTTTAAAAAAAGTTAAATAAATTAAGTTCAAAGAAGTGAAACGGTTTGTAATGCATTTCTATATTAAATCATGTTAAATTGTTATAGTTAGTATATTGGCGTAACTATATTGTAGTGGTATTCACAACGGGTAGAGGAAGTCTGAAAGTGGCACCTGTGACAGAGAAGTTGAGAAGTGCGCATTTGGGATGTTTTGGACATGTGATGAGACGAAATGAAAATGAGGTTGGTAAGAGAATGTTAACAATGAATGTGGAAGGATATAGAGGAAGAGGTAGACCTAAGAAGAAATGGATGGATTGCTTAAAAGACGATATGGGTAAGAGGGAGTGAGCGAAGAAACGGTATATGATAGAAGAATATGGAAGGAGAAAACATGTTGCGCCGACCCCAGTTGACTGGGAGAAGGGGAGGAGAATGATGATTAGCAACTGGTACAACGCCCTCCACCCTATGAGCTTCACTTTTACCACGTGTGAATTATTGCACATATGTTTTTTTTTTAATGTTAGCACTGGAGGTCGTAAGCTGTAAATTGTAAGCATAGTTCTCATAATTCAGTCTTCACCATAATATACAAAGGTTGGGTTCGTTGTCTAAGTCAGACCATAAATGATTTATTTATTCGAATGAACGAACAGTCTGTTAGACTTTTTCCATGTTATTATGCATTGCACCATCATTATTCTAAGTGTATAGATTTGATTTCGCTTCATATTTGCGATATGATCGATATTTCTCATAGCGAATAATCAACAGGTCGGTAAAAAAATCGAGTATATGGCCAATATAGATACAGTATTATATACATTTTATCGAAAAAATAAATATTTATTAAACAAAAATGAATTCGGCCTTGTTTTGGCCAAGGTTTGGTCAAGGCTTGGCCAAGGTTTTTATGAGTGACAGAATAGGGGTAATAGAAGTATTTGATTGAATTGAATGAGGAGCTGAGACTCTTATGAATAGCTTCCGCCATAGACTTTGACATAGTATTTGGTATTAATTTACGATCGATACCTTCACCTTGAGATGAACGATTTGAAACGTCGGAAACACTAAAAGACGCAAAACAAAGTGATTAAGTGATCTTCTAAAGAATTGGTTTGTTTTTTTTTTGAAGACAAGATTCCTAACAAAAATAATCGGTTATTAAATAAAGAACAAAATGTAACTGAACAGTTTTTCTTTAAAAAAAACTATTTACCGATATATTGTTTGACAAAACATAATCACATCAATGCTTTAAAAAAAGAGCATCAGTTGACATTCAACTGATGCTCTTTTTTTAATAAGTCACAGTGAGTAAATAAATAAATAAACAAGGTTTTACATACAAATCGAACGAACCTTTAATCTGACAGTATTAACGCCTATAATCGAATACTGATGTAATTGTTGTTCAGTCTAGTGATTAATTGTTCTTAAATGAAAAAAGGCTTCTTTCAGATAATAATTCTTATCAAACGAAACAGAAATTCAATTTTCTCAACGCTTTTTAAAAACAATTACTCCATCGGGCAGGCTCACACTATCCTCGTGCATTATTGAATGTAGAAAAAAAATGTGGTGTCGTGGGACACCAGGTAGGAACGAAGTTCCTTCGGCTAATGTAGAATCGACACAATTTGCAAAAAAAAAATCGTGCTCAATTTTATGTAGGTTTTCTTGATTTTTCTCTTAAATTTTGCTGATTAGTTTTTGTTTAAGTATAGGAAAGTATTTAGGAAATTCAGTATTTTAGGAAATAATAAATTACGTAAAATAGAAAGAGAATGGATGAGGGAACGAAAAGAAAGAGGGAGAAAGAGAAAGGTATTATACACTACTCGCTTGTGTATGCGACTGTCGCGCCTGCGCACGTCTCATTTAACGGTTTTATTCCACGCACTTTTTTCCACGGATTTTTTCTTACGGTTTTACTATCACATTTTTTTCATTTCGGTCGCGCAGCAAAATCCATATCCCCTCCAAGCCTGCCGTAAGGAACTTCGTTCCAAAAAAAAAAAACTATTACAGTATTTCCCAAACGAAGTCAATTAAGCATTAAAACTGCATTTGTCAGTGGAATTGAGTTTCGTGACAACGGATCCCTCGGGGAGAAATGTTTAGGGATGCACGATTTTGTTAGGGACTAGTCCTGTTAGTAGGGCTGCCAGTCTTATGAAGATATATTTTGGAATCAAATTTATTTTTTACTGTAGTTACTTATTTTAAAAATCAATTAAAAAATATTTAAAATATTTACTATTTATTCTCATGATTATATTTATGACTAGCGAACCCCCTCGCTTCGCTTCGGAAACATTAAATTTTATTATTATTATTGATAGGCGAGTCCCGCCATGTTGCGCGCGGTACAATAACTGCGGGTGACGCCGCGGGGCGAAGCTAGTCTAAAAAAGTAGCCTAAGTTACTCCTTATATCATCAGCTACCTATTAGTGAAAGTCTCATCAAAATCGGTCCAGCCGTTCTAGAGATTAGCCGGAACAAACAGACAGACAGACATACATAAAGACAGACAGACAGACAAACATTGTAAAAAATGTTATTTTGGTGTTTGTACCGTATGTATATATATTCATATGCATGTAGTAAAAAGCGATTATTTCAATATTACAAACAGACACTCTAATTTTATTTATATGTATAGATTTTCGACGTTTCAAATATTTTACAGTTTTCTTATTACTCGTCAGCGAACGAAGCGTTAATTACTGTCTTATATTTTCCAAAAGTAATGAAAGATATTTAGTTTTCATAGAAATAACTAGCGGTATCTTAGGTTTAGCAGTTGTGTTTGATTTGAATTTTCATCTTGACGGTAAATTCGTATTTCAAGTTTTAGATAAGTACCAAGTATTCTTTATTCAAGTTACGTTATATTTTTATTTCAATGGCTTCGTTTTCTAAGAAATAATAAAATTAAAATGTTAAACCCGAGATTCAATTAGTAAGTTTATAAATACTTTATATTACAATAAAAAAATATCATAAGTGCGTATCTTATACACCATAAATTTCATTTACCAAAATACAATTAATATGTAGTTTAGATTGTCACTATTCATTATGATGACAATACATATAATTCTGATTGAATTGACGACAAAAGAAAAAAATTGTGGGTATTACTATTTTTCAAAATTGCGGTAAACCTATTTTTTTATTGCCTTTGTAGGCAGACGAGCGTACGGCCCACCTGATGGTAAGTGGTTACCGTCGCCCATGGACTTCAGCAATGCCAGGAGCAGAGCCAAGCCGCTGCCTACCGCTTAACATGCCGCAGTTATGGCATATGATCAATGCGGAAGCGATACTATGCTTCATTTCTATTCTATTCTATCAGCCCACAGACGTCCACTGTTGGACCTAGGCCTCCCCCAAGTTTCTCCACAAAGATCGGTCCTACGCTGCTTGCATCCGGTGGATCCCCGTGTACCTCAATAGATCGTCGGTGTATCTTGTGGGAGGCCTACCCACGCTACGTCTTCTGGCACGCGGTCGCCACTCAAGAGCTTTCTGGCCCCAACGCCCATCCGTTCTACGAGGAATGTGTCCTGCCCACTGCCACTTCAACGTCCCAATCCTTTGGGCTATGTCGGTTACCAAGGTTTTCCTGCGAAGCCATACTTCAGTAGTGCCACTGAATTGACTGTTACTAAAGTCCTTTTTGTTCTAGAATAGTTTTTTGGTAGATTTAAAGTTTCGCAATCCATGTATACAGTAAGCAGAACAGTTTTTAGCTATAGACGACAGGACAACGACCCAAGACACGTTAGCTTGTCCCAGTTTCAAGAAACATTTTTGGTGATCCTTTATTTGTTACTTCTCCAGTTATCCGAACAACTTTTCCAATTTTTCTTTTCCTAAACGTAACTTAGATCATTATGATATTTAAAAATATAATCAAATCGCTTCAACTGTTGTGAAGTGATGTGCTTACCAAAGATGCCATATAATTTTTATTCGTAAAAAAATTAATTACTTAGTATGTTGAATTCATTTCTTAGAATTTCTTATAGTTCAAATAATTTACCTTACGATAACCAAAGATTTTAACTTATAATTGTGTGTCAAAATATTTATTTATCCTTAGAACGCTAAAGTAAATACGCGTTTTGATTTCTCAGCCCTAAAGCTCTCAAAAGAAATCTAACACACAAGGCGTCGAGTGCCCCACGCTAATCGGCCCTTATAAAGACTAGAGGGGGTGGTCTTCCCCCAAATCCTTTTTATTTTATTAACGAGTGACGTCCTATCGAGTTATCCTTCGGTATTTTCACGGTTAGTGATTTATCTTACGTTTGTTTTTTCAAGGTGGTACATTTTTTTATAAGTTGAGTGCACGAAATGGCCTGACGCCTTATGAATGATTAGCGGAGCCCATGGTTACTACAACGTGAATGGTGCTGCCCATCTACATGCCCATGACACATAAAACTAATATCTCATTTAAACTTGATTTATTATCTGCTGGTCAGCTGTCAATGGCATTGGAAGCAGTTTTTTCGATTTCAAGAGTGGGACAACCGGTGCATAGAACAATTGAGTTTCGACTCCATATCTTATATGGGTAGCGGGACTTATGTTCTTATATCTGCAGACTCAGGAAAGCACTTACTATAAGGTGGACCGTGGTTCGTTCTACCAAGGAACGCTATATAAAAAATATTACCCAGCTGTCTGACTAATGAGCTTGCTCATGTAAGCTGATTCAAAACTTTTTAAGGTCTGTAGCACGAAGCAAAAATGAATTAATAAGTAGTAAATGTTCAGTCTAGTTTTACCGCGATTCTCAAAAGCGTTTTGGGTTGAACTATAAAAAAAAAACTGCGTGATATTTTGTATTCAACCATATCCCCGAAAATTTTGTCATTCGCGTTGCGCGATCAGGGTGTTTATTCGAACCCGTTTATGGGAAATTCATCGCTGTGTCTGCAAATCCGGGGCTAAAATGATTCCATTACATCCCTCACGTCACACTTCAGGTAACCCGCACAGTAATCGAATCAGGCGATCATCGCTGAAATCGTATCAATGTTACCGAGTTACCGGTGTATAAATTTTAAAATCTCACAGTGAGGGTATATTTGAAAAATTTAAAGGCAACTTAAGAGGCTCGAATGCAATTTTGTTCTTCTCTCATACATTATCGGCGAATGATATCCTCTTTTTCAATTCAGGCATATCATACGTTGTTTGAAATACTGGAGTGGAGACCTCGTACTGGACGTCGTAACGTGGGCAGACAGCCAACGAGGTGTACCGATGACCTGGTCAAAGTAGTTAGTTGGTAGAGACGATGAGAAAGGCAAGAGACCGAAGAGAATGGTGTGCATTCGAGGAGACCTACTACTCAGCATTGGGTGGACACGGGTTGAAGAAGTGATACGTCGTTTCTGCACTTAAGCCCTTCTCTCACAGATCCTTCTTTGTTCACGCATTCCAACATCATAACTATTATTAACCATCACCACATAGGGAATTGTCATGAGTTTTACGACAAACTGCCTGTTTTACGTCAACTCTATGGTGTGGTAGCCAGAAGAAGTCACTTAGTCGTCTTTTATGGCACTTACATGGGCGATCCAATTCTAAGTCGAGAACCACAGCTTTTTTTTTTTTATTGCTTAGATGGGTGGACGAACTCACAGCCTGTTAAGTGGTTACCGGAGTCCATAGACATCTACAACGTAAATGCGCCACCCACCTTGAGATATACGTTCTAATCTCTCAAATATAGTTACAACGGCTGCCCCACCTTTCAAACCGAAACATATTACTGCTTCACGGCAGAAATAAGCAGGGTGGTGCTACCTACCCGCGTGGACTCACATGAGGTCCTACCACCAGTAATTACGCAAATTATAATATTGCGGGTTTGATTTTTATTACATGAGGTAATCCTTTACCCGCCGGCGGGATTCGAACACCGGTGCATCGTTCAACACGAATGCACCAGACGTCTTATCCGTTAGGCCACGACGACTTCAAGATTATGCAACTATGTTACGCTCATGCTATAAACAATGACACAAATCTAAGCAGCTAAACGTCATTAAATCTTAAGCTTTAAAATGTTCCACATTGAACTGGCACAAAATTATTAGACCCGGCCCTTTTTTCATCTTGTACATGAGATTTTCGTGTCTAGGTGGAGCACAGGGTATGTGGGCCTTGACGGTCTGCAGATGTGGGCAGCGGACCGTGGGCTCAATGACGTGTTTAGGGCCTTAGCTTTTAAACGACTCCCCTTGCACTCTCTTCCGACGCTCCGTTTCTGGCCGGGGTCAGAATCTAGACAGAGTAGGAGGGTTCTTGCGGTCAACGGTATAACCAGAATCGCGGTGCCAACCCGAGGATGCGTGACCGACCGAGACGAATCGTTGAGGCGATCATCGATGACCAAAGACACCGATCTTCGTGGTACGGTGACCTCTCAGACCGCCCTGCGGTTCCACTGGTAGTCCGGGAAACCCCTCTGGATCAGTATCAGCTAGCGATGATGGCAATACGGACCGCGGCCGTTACCGGTTCTTCCCATCTTCCTAGTGCCAGCGTGCTAGAGTGACCGACTGTAACTTTTTTTTTCCTACCTAAGCCTTGAGAGGCTATATCAGCGTCGCCTTAACTAGTAGATGAGCTCACGGGGCTCAAGCCTGATGACGTTGCTAACACGAACCCTAGTAAGAGCCGTGCTTCGCAGAATCTACCACCGGATTGGAAACGCGACCCACTGAGAAGATCCGGCGAGAAACTCAGTGGGCTGTGTTATAGTGGGTTATACCCCTGACATTACCGGTCACCGAATGGGAATTGCAAAAGACAGTGTTTATTGATTAACAGTCGGTCTAAAAAATACATAAAATCCTCTGGCCACAGCTGTCCGCTAAAATTAATAAAAATTCAAAACCGTGTCTCCGACACGTTCATCCGTAAAACTCTACAAATGAAATTATTTAAGTATTACGTGTCAACGCGTCTATGGACCCGAAACAATATTACAATTTGTGCCAGCGATATATCTCTCGAATGTAAAACATAAGTCTATTTAACGAGTGATCTATTTGGCCGCGAGTGACCACCGATTTTTTGAAGTCATACTTCTTTAGGCGCGTTATGAAAAATTGATAAGACTGAAATTTTACGATGCGCGCGCACCGTGACACAAAATTAACATAAATGAAGTTGCCCACTAAATCGCTCATAACAATACGACCGACGTAACTTGGCGAGTCTGAATATAGCCGCAGGTGAACTTTCGCGCATGTATACTCGTAAAAAATGCTACCAACAAAACAGAAATGGAACCTCTGTTAGTGGCGCATGTTGGCACGCACGTCGCCTCTGTTCACTGTGTATTTAAATTTATAATATTTATCCACATGCTTTGAGTTTCTACATTTAAAACACGTGTTTTCATTTTGTTTTCATTATACAAGTGCTAATTTTATATATGCGTCTGAATTATAATCAGAAGTTATTTAAATTGAGTATTTAAATCAATGCTAATTAATATAAGAAAATATTTGTGAAAAAACTGTGCTCATCAACCTTCCTAAGTGTTCCAATACAATTGAGGTTAACTATCCGTATGTATTATTTAGTAATATAAATTACAAAATTATTACTTAATATAATTCATACTAAATATTATTAAATTATTAACGTTGAATATTTATTATTAATTATTTAATATTTAAAAAAAAAAAAAAATTAATAAAAATAAAGTATAACTTCTTACGCGCGTACACGCACCCTTTTTTCCAAGAAATAGCGTAACATTATCACTTGATATTTAGTTAATGCGAAATGGCCCGCTTTGTATTGAAAATGTCCGACATCTATATAACTGCAATTGTGAAGCCTCTCTCACAACAACTCACAAACAGATCGACATAGCTGTCAAAAATGGCGGAGTAGCAAAATCCAAATCATTGATTTTATATCCTAGTATTTGTTTGCTTGCCGATTGATGATAAAAATAATTGTGACTTAATAAATATTATTTTAAATAAATTATAGGGCTTCGGGAAAAAAAAATCATAAGGAAAAGTAAAACTTTATTTTTTCTTAATTGAATGCAATCAATTTATATGAAACTCGAGTGTTTAAATCACTAATACATATAATACAATTAAGTAGTAACTTTCTATCTGCAAAACCCAATTTTATTATATTATTAATACAGAACATAGACTGTATCATACAATCTTAAAGATATTAAAATGTCTACTCCAGACTACAACCTATTTCGCTACAAAGTATGAAACAAGAAACTAATTTTCGCAATAAATTTTAGTCCGTCACTTCGTGTCTCCTGGAAGTGTTCCGGAAAAAAAGCGAGATTAAAAACCATAAATCAAAAGTTTTAGAGACCGGATGTACTACTTGGTTTACGCTCCTACATAATATAATATTTCCCTATTGTTGCTATATTTAAGTGACGAAACGCTCGTCAATGTTTTTAAAACTCTTTCTGTATCAGCTTCTATCATCTCTATTTAATAACGGCCGTCTGGTGTAGTGGTAAGTGACATGGTCACTACACAAGGGGGTCGCGGGTTCGAATCCCGCCAAGGGAAGATATTTGTATGATAAATATGAATGTCTTTTCCAGGGTTATGGATGTATATTAAATATATGTATGTGTATAATAAAAATCTTACATTTATTTCCGTTATCTGGTACCTGTAACACAAGTTCTNAAAAAAAAAAAAAAAAAAAAAAAAAAAAAAAAAAAAAAAAAAAAAAAAAAAAAAAAAAAAAAAAAAAAAAAAAAAAAAAAAAAAGGTTTTTATGACTGACAGAATAGGGGTAATAGAGTATTTGATTGAATTGAATGAGGAGCTGAGGCTCTTATGAATAGCTTTCGCCATAGACTTTGACATAGTATTTGGTCTCAGAATACTTTCTGTATTCTGAGTATTTGGTACTAATTTACGATCGATATCTTCACCTTGAGATGAACGATCCGAAACGTCGGAAACACTAAAAGACGCAAAACAAAGTGATTTAAGTGATCTTCTAAAGAATTGGTTTGTTTTTTTTGAAGACAAGATTCCTAACAAAAATAGTCAGTCGCTTATTAAATAAAGAACAAAATGTAATTGAATAGTTTTTCTTTAAAAAAAAAAACTATTTAGCGATATATTGTTCGATAAAACATAATCACGTCAATGCTTTAAAAAAAGAACATCAGTTGACAAATATTATTATTTATAATAGTAAGTCACAGTGAGTAAATATATAAATAAACAAGGTTGTACATACAACTTGAACGATTTTTTTTAAAGCTTAGGTGAGACGAGCTCACAGCCCACTTGCTGTTAAGTGGTTACTGGAGCCCATAGACATCCTCAACGTAAATGTGCCACCCACCCTGAGATATAAGTTCTAAGGTCTCAGTACAGTTACAACGGCTACCCCGCCCTTCAAACCGAAACGCATTACTGCTTCGCGGCAGAAATAGGCAGGGCAGTGGTACCTACCCACGCGGACTCACAAGAGGTCCTGCCACCAGGAAAAAGATTCCTAACAAAGATAGTCGCTTATTATATAGTTTTCCTTTTAAAAAAAAAATGATTTACCAAAATATTGTTTAATAAAACATAATCACATCAATGCTTTAAAAAAAGAACATCAGTTGACAAATATTATTATTTATTATACTAGTAATAAGTCACAGTTAGTAAATAAATAAACAAGGTTTTACATACAAATCGAAAGAACCCTTAATCTGACAGTATTAACATTTATAATCGAATACTGATGTAATTGTTGTTCGGTCTAGTGATTAATTTAATTGTTCTTCATAAATGAAAAAAGGCTTCTTTCAGATAATAATTCCTATCAAACAAAACAGAAATTCAATTTTCTCAACGCTTTTTAAAAATAATTACTCCATCGGACAGGCTACCTGGAGCCACTGCGGTCATCGACAGTGCGTTTCCAGAGATCTTTTTTGCCACGTACCATCCGGCTATGGAATGAGCTCCCCTCCACTCTCTGAGGCTTGTGGAGAGTATTAAGCGGTAGGCAGCGGCTTGGCTCTGCCCCTGGCATTGCTGAAGTCCATGGGCGACGGTAACCACTCACCATCAGGTGGGCCGTATGCTCGTCTGCCTACAAGGGCAATAAAAAAAAAAAAGGCTCACACTATCCTCGTGCATTATTGAATGTAGAAAAAAAAAACTATTACAGTATTTCGCAAACGAAGTCAATTACGCATTAAAACTGCATTTGTCAGTGGAATTGAGTTTCGTGACAACGGATCCCTCGGGGAGAAATGTTTAGGGATGCACGATTTTGTTAGGGACTAGTCCTGTTAGTAGGGCTGCCAGTCTTATGAAGATATATTTTGGAATCAAATTTATTTTTTACTGTAGTTACTTATTTTAAAAATCAATTAAAAAATATTTAAAATATTTACTATTTATTCTCATGATTATATTTATGACTAGCGAACCCCCTCGCTTCGCTTTGGAAACATTAAATTTTATAATTATTATTGATAGGCGAGTCCCGCCATGTTGGGCGCGGTACAATAACTGCGGGTGACGCCGCGGGGCGAAGCTAATCTAAAAAAGTAGCCTAAGTTACTCCTTATATCATCAGCTACCTATTAGTGAAAGTCTCATCAAAATCGGTCCAGCCGTTCTAGAGATTAGCCGGAACAAACAGACAGACAGACATACATAAAGACAGACACAGACAAACATTGTAAAAAATGTTATTTTGGTGTTTGTACCGCATGTATATATATTCATATGCATGTAGTAAAAAGCGGTTATTTCAATATTACAAACAGACACTCTAATTTTATTTATATGTATAGATTTTCGACGTTTCAAATATTTTACAGTTTTCTTATTACTCGTCAGCGAACGAAGCGTTAATTACTGTCTTATATTTTCCAAAAGTAATGAAAGACATTTGGTTTTCATAGAAATAACTAGCGGTGTTTTAGGTTTAACAGTTTTGTTTGACTTGAATTTTCATCTTCACGGTAAATTCGTATTTCAAGTTTTAGATAAGTACCAAGTATTCTTTATTCAAGTTACGTTATATTTTTATTTCAATGGATTCGTTTTCTAAGTAATAATAAAATTAAAATGATAAATCCGAGATTCAATTAGTAAGTTTATAAATACTTTATATTACAATAAAAAAATATCATAAGTGTGTATCTTATACACCATAAATTTCATTTACCAAAATACAATTCATAAGCAGTTTAGATTGTCACTATTCATTATGATGACAATATATATCATTCTGATAGAATTGACGACAAAAGAAAAATATTTTGGGTATTACTATTTTTCAGAAATCCAGCCAAAATTGCGGGAAACCAATTTTTTTTATTGCCTTTGTAGGCAGACGAGCGTACGGCCCACCTGATGGTAAATGGTTACAGTCGCCCATGGACTTCAGCAATGCAGCATGCGGCAGTTATGGCTTATGATCAATGCGGAAGCGATACTATGCTTCATTTCTATTCTATTCTATCAGCCCACAGACGTCCACTGTTGGACATATGCCTCCCCCAAGCCTCGCCACAAAGATCGGTCCTGCGCTGCCTACATTCAGCGAATCCCCATAAACCTCAATAGGTCGTCGGTCTATCTTGTGGGAGGCCTACCCACGCTACGTCTTCCGGCACGCGGTCGCCATTCAAGAGCTTTCTGGCCCCAACGGCCATCCGTTCTACGAGCAATGTATCTTACCTACTGCCACTTCAACGTCTCAATCCTTTGGGCTATGTCGGTTACCAAGGTTTTCCTGCGAAGCCATACTTCAGTAGTGCCACTGACTTTTTGTTCTAAAATAATTTTTCGGTAGATTAAAGTTTCGCAATCCATGTATACAGTAAGCAGAACAGTTTTTAGCTATTGACGACAGGACAACGACCCAAGAGACGTTAGCTTGTCCCAGTTTCAAGAAACATTTTTGGTGATCCTTTATTTGTTACTTCTTCAGTTATCCGAACAACTTTTCCAATTTTTGTTTTCCTAAACGTAACATAGATCATTATGATATTTAAAAATATAATCAAATCGCTTCAACTGTTGCGAAGTGATGTACTTACCAAAGATGCCATTTAATTTTTATTCGTAAAAAAATTAATAACTTAGTATGTTGAATTCATTTCTTAGAATTTCTTATAGTTCAAATAATTTATCTTACGATAACCAAACATTTTAACTTATAATTGTGTGTTTAGAATATTTGTTTATCCCTAGAACGTTAAAGTAAATACGCGTTTTGATTTCTCAGCCCTAAAGCTCTCAAAAGGAATCTAACACACAAGGCGTCGAGTGCCCCACGCTAATCGGCCCTTATAAAGACTAGAGGGGGTGGTCTTCCCCCAAATCCTTTTTATTTTATTAACGAGTGACGTCCTATCGAGTTATCCTTCGGTATTTTCACGGTTAGTGATTTATTTTACGTTTGTTTTTTCATAAGTTGAAGCGCACGAAATGGCCTGTCGCCTTTTGAGAAATGATTAGCAGAGCCCATGGTTACTACAACGTGAATGGTGCTGCCCATCTACATGCCCATGACACATAAAACTAATATCTCATTTAAACTTTATTTATTATCTGCTGGTCAGCTATCAATGCCATTGGAAGCAGTTTTTCCGATTTCAAGAGTGGGACACCCTGTGCATAGAACAATTTAGTTTCGACTCCATATCTTATATGGGTAACGGGATTTATGTTCTTATGTCTGCAGACCCGGGACAGCACTTACTATAAGGTGGACCGTGGCTCGTTCTACCAAGGAACGCTATATAAAAAAATATTACACAGCTGTCTGACGAATGAGCTTGCTCACGTAAACTGATCCAAAACATTCTAAAGGTCTGTAGCACGAAACAAAAATGAATTAATAAGTGGTTAATGTTTACTCTAGTTTTACCGCGATTCTCAAAAGCGTTCTGGATTAAACTATAAAAAAAAATATCCCCGAAAATTTTGTCATTCGCGTTGCACGATCAGGGTGTTTATTCGAACCCGCTTATGGGAAATTCATCGCTGTGTCTGCAAATCCGGGGCTAAAATGATTCCATTACATCCCTCACGTCACACTTCAGGTAACCCGCACAGTAATCGAATCAGGCGATCATCGGTGAAATCGTATCGATGTTACCGAGTTATCGGTGTATACATTTTAAAAACTCACAGTGAGGGTATATTGGAAAAATTTAAAGGCAACTTAAATTTAAGAGGCTCGAATTTTTTTATTTTTTTGTTGTTGTTTTGATGGCAGGCGGTTACTGGAGCTAAATCAAATCAAATCAAAAAAAATTTATTCAACATAAATGAAAGTACATACTTGTTGAACGTCAAAAAGAACTACCGCCACACAAGAACTAGCCTCCGTCCTGAGAATAATTGATAAGAAACTCAGCGGGCATGTCTTTTTTTTTTTTAAATATGAAATTATTATTATTATTTTTAATATTAGATTTATTTTAAATTTGAATTTTCTATCTACATCGCAAATGCGCCACCCACCTTGAGATATATGTTCTAAGTTCTCAGTATAGTTACAACAGCTACCCCACCCTTGAAAACCGGAACGCATTACTGCTTCACGGCAGAGATAGGCAAGGTGGTGGTGGTGGTGGTACCTTCCCGTGCGGACTCACAAGAGGTCCTACCACCAGTAATTACGCAAATTATAATATTGCGGGTTTGATTTTTATTACACGATGTTATTATTTATTTATTTATTCCTTCACCGTGGAAATCAATCGCGAACATTTGTTGAGTACGATTTCATTAGAAAAATTGGTACCCGCCTGAGATTCGAACACCGGTGCATCGCTCAACACGAATGCACTAGACGTCTTATCCTTTAGGCCACGACAACTTCATTCGAATGCAATTTTGTTCTTCTATCACACATTATGTGGGGTTGGCGAATGATATCCGATGAGATCATGAATAAAAATTCAAAACACGTCTCCGACACGTTCATCCGTAAAACTCTACAAATGAAATTATTTAAGTATCACGTGTCAACGCGTCTGTGGACCCGAAACAATACTACAATTTGTGCCACCGATATATCTCTCGAATGTAAAACATAAGTCTATTTAACGAGTGATCTATTTGGCCGCGAGTGACCACCGATTTTTTTTTCAAGAAATACCGTAGCATTTTCACTTGATTTTTAGATTAATGCGAAATGGCCTGCTTTGTATTGAAAATGTCCGACATCTATATAACTGCAATTGTGAAGATTCTCTCACAACAACTCACAAACCAATCGACATAGCTGTCAAACATGGCGGAGTAGCAAAATCCAAATTCTTAATTTTATATCATAGTATTTGTTTGCTTGCTGATTGGTGCTAAAGATAATTGTGACTTAATAAATATTATCTATACATATAAATAAAATTTGAGTGTCTGTTTGTAATATTGAAATAACCGCTTTTTACTACATGCATATGAATATATATACGATACATCACCTTAATAATATTTTTTACAATTTTTGTTTGGCTGTCTGTCTGTCTTTTTTTCCGGCTAATCTCTGGAACGGCTGGACCGATTTCGACGAGACTTTCACTGATAGGTAGCTGATGATATAAGCTTAAGCTACTTTTTTTAGACTAGCTTTGCCCCGCGGCGTCACCCGCGGCACGACAATAACCGCAGGTAACATCACGGGACTCAACTATCAATAATAAAATTTAATGTTTCCGAAGCGAAGTGAGGGCGAGTCGCTAGTTATAAATAAATTATAGGGCTTCGGAGAAAATAAATAAACCATAAGGAAAAGTAAAACTTTATTTTTTCTTAATTTAATGCAATCAATTTATATGAAACTCGAGTGTTTAAATCACTAATACATATAATACAATTAAGTAGTAACTTTCTATCTGCAGAACCCAGTTTTATTATATTATTAATACAGAACATAGACTGTATCATACAATCTTAAAGATATTAAAATGTCTACTCCAGACTACAACCTATTTCGCTACAAAGTATGAAACAAGAAACTAATTTTCGCAATAAATTTTAGTCCGTCACTTCGTGTCTCCTGGAAGTGTTCCGGAAAAAAAGCGAGATTAAAAACCATAAATCAAAAGTTTTAGAGACCGGATGTACTACTTGGTTTACGCTCCTACATAATATTTCCCTATTGTTGCTATTATTTAAGTGACGAAACACTCGTCAATGTTTTTAAAACTCTTTCTGTACCAGCTTCTATCATCTCCATTTAATAAGTCCATTAAATTGAGGATTGTTGAAGCGTCATCTAATCACCACAATTATAATGTAACAAATATGGAATAACAGGAAGGAATAACATCGTGTTATAAAAAAAAAATTGTGTGCGTGCAATTTGGTGCACGTGGAAGAAGTGAAACTTCTTTTGCGGTGTGTAGTATTGTGGTTCTCTTTATTTTTCATCCTTAAATCAAATTTCTCTTGTAATAGCGAATGTTGTGTATAAGAAAAAATGAGCTAGCTCGCGTTGTCCTTTCCCTCTCAACACGGTCGAGTGGTTCACGAGACGCTCTGTCTATTTTCTCACTTCCGCTCTTCCTAAATTGTATCTGTTCTCTCTAGCCGTAACGAATTTGTCACGAGTTAAATTTTACTCTTAACGCGCCTAAAGAAGTTTCACTTTAAAAGATTGCAGTTCGGGTAATCAGAGCCTAATCGCGGATAGGGTGTCTTGTGAGACCGCAACGGTGGGGCAACGGTTGTTAAAACAAAACCTTTACAGCTCATATATCAAGTTGGTTTTTCTACTAGGAGCGCCCTAAATAGCTGAAGGAAATTATCTTGCATCTTATGTCATTTTATATTTAACAAACACATGACTCACAATTTAAAAATACTTCATAATTGGTCACCAAAAGTTCATCATATGATAAAAATTCTAAAAACTATGCCCGAAAAAGCGAACCGCAATTTAAGTTTTCTAAAAAAGGCCATCTGACAGAAACATTAAAATTTTTTATTAGCGTGAGAGATAACCCTAACAATTATGGTTTAGTATTCTTAACAGCAACATTTTTTCTAAACAATGTTTCTCAAAGTGTTAGACGAATCACAGATATATCCGAATTCATTGCATTTCGGTTTCTTACGCAAAACAACAGTGCTATACATACAATTCTTATTGAAATACAATTCTTATTCAGCAGGCTTTTCTCCTCTGACTCGTATATACCTCCTAATATGCTATTCCGTTTCGTTAAAAAAGATGATGGTTGGTTTTGGTACAATTGGTTGGGTGTGATTGGTTCCTGCAACCTAATCTAGGGTATTGTGTATTTTATTTATTTATTGCTTAGATGGGTGGACGAGCTCACAGCCTACCTGGTGTTAAGTGGTTACTGGAGCCCATCGACATCTACGACGTAAATGCGCCACCCACCTTGAGATATAAGTTCTAAAGTCTCAAGTATAGTTACAGCGGCTGCCCCACCCTTCAAACCGAAACGCATTACTGCTTCACTACAGACATAGGCAGGGTGGTGGTAGTTACCCGTGCGGACTCACAAAAGGTCCTACCACCAGTAAAACATTAGATACGTCCACATTCTTTTTAGCCAATATGTCCCTTTTTTTCTGGGCCGGTAGCTGAACTTCTTACTAGGTTCCCGCGTCTCGAGCGGATAATGTCCTGAAGCAGTTAAAAGGTTTTTAGTACGAAAAATTTAATTTCAATTAATTAATTTAACGTATATGATAAAAGACGATACCATTCATCGCTTAATTTTTATGGAATATTTTTATTATTTGCAAATTAGTTTCACGTTAAAATTAAACAGAGGTATTGGGTGGAAGCCTGTTATAAACCAATATACATCTCAAAATAAAGTTGTGTTTTGATTCTTTTTTTTTTTATTGCTTGGGTGGGTGGATGAGCTCACAGCCCACCTGATGTTACGTGGTTACTGGAGCCCATGGACATCTACAACGTAAATGCGCCACCCACCTTGAGATAATAAGATCTCAGTATAGTTACAACGGCTACCCCACCCTTCAAACCGAAACGCATTACTGCTTCACGGCAAAAATAGGCAGGGCGGTGGTACCTACCCGCGCGGACTCACAAGAGGTCCTACCACCAGTAGTCTTCGTCTTTGTTGTACACATAGAACACGACGACGAAATTTTATTTTATTTTGCAGAATAACACAGCAAAAGCTTGACTTTTTAATTTCACTAACAGCGATAAAAGAGAAAAGAGGAAAAAAATGTACAAGATACTTACAAAATTTAACCGAATAAAATGTACAGTTACAAAGATTGTACTTATTCCTTAATTATACAATAATACAGGAAAAGGTGTATCGTATCCATTCTCAAAACTCTGTTTAATAACACACCCTGCAGGAGTTTAAAAATATATAAATCAGTAGACTTGATTAAATGACAATAAATACAAAATCATCAATTTAGAAGGATTTTTTTATTCACACAAACCCAACCAAGGGATCACATTGCGTCAGAAATAGTCCTCCTATTTCAGTTATTAAAATGGTATACTATGAATGTTGAAATAATTGTTATTTAATGTACAAAGTAATAATAATATTTTCCAGTAAAGGGGCATATTAATTTCATATAATTTGAGCACCGCTGTCATCAAGTTCAGAGATTGGGCTCTAATTTCGCGCCATTTGCCCGCCAGCCTTCCGTGGCATTTGTCACTCTTACAATTCGCGATTTTCGTGTGAAGGCTTAATCTAAAACGAGATCTCATATTTCATTTGAAATTAAATCCCTTGAATTGTGATTTGAGTGTCTTTCATAAAAATAATAATGTCATTTTCCTGAAGATTAATTTTGGCAGTTACTCGGGATTGCCCCTAGGATCAAGACTGACTGTAAATATATTATTATTGTTGGCTGTTCTTGAGCTTAGTAGCCATACGTTCAATACAATACAATAATTGTAGCACATGATAAAAAGTTTATTGAAAACATCTCATTATCACTACACACAGCCACATTGTTCTTTGTATTACTTGATTTCGTTGGGTTCAAAGACCATGTTTTCTCTTCTATGGAATGAGCCTCACTCAGGCTTCGCTTTTCGCAAGACCAAGGAATTTTACTTCCAAAAAGGTTTTAGAAATACGAGAGTCCAAATAAGTTCAGTAAGTGGTTTTCAAAGTGTGGCTCAGTAGCTATTGAAGACTGACGTTATGGGTTAATTTCAGATAGCCCATGAGCATCCATTTATAGTAATAAAAAATTGTGCTATTTGGTGGCTACTTGGTGTAAATGATCACTAGAGAAAATAGGTTTTCCATCTTTTACGCAGCACGTAGTGCTTTTTTTGAGAGGCGAGTTCAAAATGGCCATTTGTTCGCATCGGCTCGCCATAAACAATACAAAGGATTATTACCTTTTCAATTTCTTTTTGACGTGACAACGTCTTATAATTCGATGGAGCCGGCTGCACGCACGAAAAAACATGACTCATGCGGCGTTACCTCGCTCTGAGGCGTATTTTCTTATGACGTTGTCACGTTCAACTATCGTCAGTAAGCCGACTTAACAGACAACCGACTTTTTTATTAAAAAAAATATGTTTAACCCAAAAACAAAAATTATCTGAAAGTAATAAGATTTTATTAAAAAAAAGAATTTTATTAAAAAAGCTATTTAAGCAAAAAGCTTTCTAATTCCTTTCCAAGACTCCTAATGTTGGCCGCGTCACGATTATCTACATAATATTTTCAATTATTCCGTTCATTGTCTGTCATTAAGAGAACGTGAGAATAAGATTGTAGATGATAGTGACGTCATTAATGTCAAACGAAGACTTGGCGCGTTCTAACAGAAATTTTGATAATATATTCACAGACAAAGATTGTCAATATTAAAACTACTTTACGGCTTAATCTCGTTTTCATTATTGAAGAAGTTCCGAACACAATTTTCGTTGTCACGAATCACCAATTTCATATTCGTCGACATTTGAATATTATGTAAACTACCGTCTAATTTTGATTTTTAAATTTCTTTATGACAGAGAGAACCAAATATTCAGTTCTCGAAGTAAACTCACCTTTAAAAATCACAAAGAATCTAAATTAATAAACATTGGACGCTACCGAAATAAACTTACTCTTTGAAGTATTTAATATTGAAATAACCAAAAGAAACCGACGGCTACAGTTGAACGCATCAATTAAACTCACAGGAATGTAAGAAATATTACTAATGAGCTCTTGGGTGAAGACAGAAAATGGTGTAATGAGGTCGGTGCCAGACAAGAACCTTTTTTATCAATTAACAGTTAAGATCTACTGACCAGCTATCGGCATGGCAAAGCTGGGTTCGAAAAATAGCACTATCTTTCATGCAAAAATTTTCAATTTCTTTAATGCTTATTAAAAATTGTTGAGAAACAAAGGAAAACAGTACTTAATTGTTTTGTATCAGCTGACTTATATAAATTCTATGATAATAAAAGTAACGTGTATGCAATTAAAACTTTTCGTCAAACGACTAACAAATTTTACTCTTGTAAACTTTTAATAAAACTTTGATTTTCATTTCAGTGTTTGACTGATTTTTCGAGCACTTCTCAGTTGATGCGGCCACAATAAATCAAAACCGTAAAAGTAGGCTTAATTATGGCCACGGCTCGTGAAGCAAACAATGCTTTAAAGAAAACCATCTGTAAAAGATGATGTTTCGTTTTAAAACGAATGGTTTTTGTGCTGCGTCCAAAAACAACTAGGATTTAAAATGTTGTACGAATATTCCACCGTATTTTATGGCTAGGCGTGTTTGGTTGCAATATATTGGTATTTTTTTTGTGGCTTACATATTTGTGTGCCAAATATTTTTCCGTTTTTATATTTTACTGTATACAATAATAATTAATCACGTGATATTTGAATCCGGTTTGTTAGTAAAGAGAAGATTAGGTAGGATAGGATTAGGCTGTCAGTTTGTTAATGCATTTAATTGGATAAGTTATAGTAGAGACGTGGGATACATATTAAAGTATATTTTTTATGCCTTTCTTACGTCGAATTTCCTGCCTGGGTGGTATTAAGTTACAGATAAGCTTTATTTAAGTTAGCACCTTATTTGTGTAGATGTACTCAAAAAATTCTGCGGTAGCGACGAACCTTTTCAATATCGAATTGATTCGCCGTGATAAAAAATACCTTGCACTGAAATTAACTTTTTCCGGAGCGGTCGACAAGTATATCATCTAAGTAAACCAACGATGAGAATTAAAATAAAAAATCTCTCGAAACATTTCCAGCGTAAAGAAACATGGTCGGTTTAATTAAAAATCGTTTTTAATCCAAAGGATCGCTCTCTCTCTCTACTTTTCTTGGAGCTATGTCCGGTCGTAAAGAGAAAAAAACTTTTTCTCTTCGTGAATAATCCGCTTAGTGTTGCGTCGATGAGCTTTTGTTCATTTTGTATTCTTGTTTAGTAAGTACTCTATGGACACCTAGAAATGAACTTTTTTGTATGAAATTGGATAATATTGAACATTTTGAGCTCACATTCCCAATAACGCATCTTGTGATGTCAGAAGCTATAGAATTTTAATTACAGCATTTTCTTCTTGAATCACAGACATTACTAAAACTACTGGTATATAATCTTTAAATTTTGCAATAGTTTTATCGTGGTTACGGGCAGTAAGTGACGCACGACTTCTAAATTGAAAATCAACACGAAAATTAACAGTTAGTTTTAATTTAAGGGTACCTACTACAGAGTACTTCAGGACTGGTGCGGTAGTTGATAATACTTGTTGCAAAATATGCGGATGTAGTATTATTCTCCCAATTTCTCTCTAGTTATCATCATCTTAAGAGGTGGCGATGGAGGAATTAGGACTCTGCACAGGTGGTCCCCACTGTCCAAATGATTTGGGGTCACAAAACAATAATGTCACTCGGCCCGTCGGACGGTTCTTTAGTTATTTGATTGCAATAAAATTCGAAATTAAAGAAACAACCTTCTTATGATATCTATGTGCTTTGGTAGATATTTTCCGTCAGATCTATACCAACAAAATGGTCTATAATATTTATTAAGTACTAGCAGTTACAATAATTTCTATAGAACTAATGTATAATAGTTTTAAACATCGGTCATCCGACTAGGCCTCTCCGTAAAGACAGCAATTAGTTTTAGACTAAAGATCCCAACATCAGGATATAGAGCTTAGTACAAATTGTGGAACGTAATAACTTAAGCTCTGTATACTACCGACAGTGAACCTTCGGCTCAGACGAAGCTCGAAGCACTGTTTGTAAGCTCTTTGAAAGATGGAATTCAAAATTTGCGCTAACTATTTTAGACACTAGGTTTTCATAAAACAGTTTTTTTTATTGCTTAGATGGGTGGACGAGCTCACAGCCCACCTGATGTTAAGTGGTTACTGGAGCCCATAGACATCCACAACGTAAATGCGCCACCCACCTTGAGATATAAGTTCTAAGGTCTCACTAAGTTACAACGGCTGCCCCACCCTTCAAACCGAAACGCATTACTGCTTCACGGTAGAAATAGGCAGGGTGGTGGTACCCACCCGCGCGGACTCACAAGAGATCCTACCACCAGTAATCACAAGTTTTATGCAATGATCATTTTTTGAGTGCATAACAATGGTGTTAGGGATTTGAGAATCTGAATAAGTTAAGTCAAATATATACGAGTATGTTCATATCGAAGAGTGAATGGTTTAATTAATAAAGGTTATTTGGTTTAATCGACATTTTTGGAACAATGCAGCAGAGCCATTTAAAGTTTTAAAATTTGGAAAAAATATCATAACAAGAATACTTCTTCAACTATATGAATGGAGTAAACTTAAATGAAGTTCAATTAAAAACATCGAACTGTTGATGCTAATATCAAATAATATGCACCTTTAATTACAAATATAAATGTTGCGTAATAAGCAAAATGTTTCTTAAACCAAATAATATTTCAGCCCACGATATATTCTTCGGTTAAGATTTTTTTATTTTTTTTATTGCCCTTGTAGGCAGACGAGCATACGGCCCACCTGATGGGGAGTGGTTACCGTCACCCATGGACTTCAGCAATGCCAGGGGCAGAGCCAAGCCGCTGCCTACCGCAAATACTTTTATACTTTTAATTTACTACGTGAAGGATGCTTAAATATGTACGCGAAATTAAGCTACAATCTATATGTATATTGTACCGATCGTACCTATTTTTTATTGGTCTAGTTGATAGACTCATATCTGTTATTGTTTTAAGAGATGAAATCACGCAGGCTTTCTTTCACTCTAATCTGGAATATGAGTGGTAGTTGGCTAAATAAGCAGAATGGTGGTACTGCGATCAACCCATTTACTTTTTTATTAAGTTTAACAATCTCAACTACATCAATGTCAATTCAAAATTAGGTTTTCAATTAGGAATTCAATACTTCAATATATGGTTTCAAAAAGTATTGCAAATCTGTATTGGTAAAATGTGCATTTTTTTTTTGTATGTCATCAATCTCAATCATTACGTATAAACTTTCTCCCTAAGATATAACGTGGCTATTGTTATTAATTATGTAAATCTTAATAACGAAAGTCTTAATCATGTTATAGCAGTTAAGTGAGGCTACGAAGAAAAAATATTAATTTCCACATTTCGTTCTACCCTCAAGATTGCAACAAAAGCTCCGCAAAAAGTGTTTAAATACCCTCCGAAGTTGTGACCCTTAGAGCTTTATAGGAGTTTCGAAACTTTTAACTTATTTACGGGGTTAATTTATTTAGGAAAGTGAATGTATTAAAGGACTAAAGAATATTAATGTACCGCCTTGTATAAAGTATTACTCATAATTTATGGGAAAGATTTATTTGTTTTTTCTGGGTCAGATCGAAAATGGTTTTCTGTGTGGAGTTTTTTAGGATAATAGTTTTTGTTGTATTCGTGTTTTGAGATTTGCCTTCATGTGGTGCTTTCACTTTAAAAATACTTTATTGCGGACAAAAATGTAAAGGTTTATTTTTATTGCAGTAAAATCAATCGTCTTTTCGCCAAAATGATATTTTCCAAGCCAGATAGACAGGTATTACCAATGTTACTTATTATTATGTATAAGAATGTTCTTGATGGATTTAACTCCAATTGATGATTTTAATCGATACAAAATTAAAGCTAAAGTAACTCTAAAAACATTTGGAGAAATTTCCATAATTACAAATATTTATTTATTATAATTTATATTATAATCCAAAAAATATTGATGGAAATGGCAAAGAGATTTTTATTGATTATTTTGAATTTACATAAAGCTAATGCACAGAATATCGATTTTAACAAGTTACAAAGTTATATATTTCTAGACGAACTTTATATTAGTGACAAAAATGCTATCAAAGGTGTATTACTTCTTTTTTTTTTAGTTGGGTGAGCGAACTCACCGATCGTTCGGCGTTATGAAGTTCCCAGAAGCCTTAACACATCCTCAAAGTAAATGCTGTCATCAACTTTGAGACATGAGTTCTAAGTCTGAGTTCTATAGTAAAAGTGCTGCCCCACCTTTTAAACCGCTATATATTGCTGCTTCGTGGCAGAAATAGCCAGGGTGGTGGTACTTATATAACCTCGTACCATGCTTGCGGGCTTAAAAAAACATTCTACCATCAGTAATTACGCAAAATATTATTTTTACTTGATCTTTATTACTCCATACTACATCATTTGTATTCGCTTACTAAGGTAGTTTATGCCATTTCACTTTTAAAGTTATGTAAAATACAAGCAAAGAGAGAAAAAAAAACAGAAAATCCCATAATGAATCTCTAACTTATCTTTTCCGAATTGAACGTACCTTATCACAGAAATATACGGAATCCCACAAAATACAGAGCATTTTTAATTCCTCAGAGACTAAGCCAGTTAGGGGGAAGTAAATTACTTAGACATCTTTGAACTTTTCTTGGATATCTTTAAGCTTGAATGTAATCCCATGGAAACAAATGAAGCTTTAATTTTTTTAGGTCGTCTTCGCCGATGACTTATGCAGTTCTAATTTAACTGCCACTTACGTATGATTACATGTACCAAGTAAAGATTAATACTGCATTGTCATTTAATTTTAAAGAAAGTGTTTAAAAAAAATGGCGTTTGATTGCAATGATTTTTTTAAAATGTAAGTCAAATGAGAAGAAAAAAGTTGGTAACGAATTTTGGATGTGGTACTTTTTCGGCATGTGGCTAAATCTTCGGTCTTCAAAAACCAATCATACCATTGGTTGGCTAGGCTACGTACAGTCTCACAAGTTCCATTCAAGCAGTAACGATTTGGTTCCAATACTTTCTTTCAAATGTACCAGTGGGCTACATGGTTCACAGATTTTACAGTAAAAATAGAACGAATTTACAATTAACGACATCCGTAGATTATAATTGTTGTATAGTACATTTTTTATTTATTAAGCTATTGCGTAGCTTTTATCGCGGGCCCCAATGTTCAAGCGCGGCGACCGAATCATGAAATTCCGTAACGGAAAAAACCTAACACCCTTCAAGCTCGCGTTCAACACATTCACACGTTGCGCTTGTGTAGTGTTTGTGAATAAGCGCGTAGCGTGACGTCACACTGCATGCGCATCGTGAAAAGTCTGCCCATCTCTCTCTCGCGCGGTCTAGCTTATGAGTGTGAAGGGGACAGTGAAGGTTTTGCTTTTATTAATGTTTAATATAGCGTGGTCTTGTTTTATTATTGTTTTGATATTAAATTACCATTGTCTAATTATAATTGCATAAGTTGATAAAAAATGCTATGCAATAGCTTTACCGCGGCAGTTCCCGAGTGCCGCACTTTTGTTTTTTGATTGCATAGATAGGTGGACGAGCTCACAGCCCACCTGGTGTTAAGTGGTTACTGGAGCCCATAGACATCTACAACGTAGACGCGCCACCCACCTTGAGATACAAGTTCTAAAGCCTCAGTATAGTTACAACGGCTGCCCCACCTTTCAAACTGAAACGCATTACTGCTTCACGGCAGAAATAGGCAGGGCGGTGGTACCTACCCGTGCGGACTCACAAGTGGTCCTACCACCAGGAAAAGGTGGTCAAAATTATGTTCAAAGATTCCGTTACATACTAACATAGTAACATGCATACGTCTGAAGCTAATAAAAGCGTATTAAAATTATCTCTTTATTAACATCACAGTATTACAGCGGCTTGAGTAGGCTAGGTATTTACCTAAATTCTCAAAGCTAAAAAAGTGATTGGGTTTTGCTCCTGGTATTTCAGACGTTCATGAGCGAAGGTAATCCCTCACCACCAGGTGGGCCGTAAGCTCATCTCGCTAGAAAGCTCTCCACAAAATAAACAAAATAGACTACATTAGAAGCGGCATTACCGACACGCTTCGTGAATAACTGTCCAAAATTTGACATGTAAATTTTATTAAAACCTTATCTGCCTCTTTGCACAGAAAACAACAGAGGGCCAGAAGCACAACGTTGACCAAGAAATCGTATATTTAGGCGAATTTTGCCAGTTTTACTGCCGCATCTACATAAGTAGAGCGAGTGAGTGCCATCCCTAATTAATTTAATGATAGCCCTCCTCTGAGGACTGTGATAATATCAATTTAAGGCGCTAACTATGTTCGGCCTAAGCTGGCATTAAGGCGAATTTCCAGAGCGGGTATATTATATTTATTTCAGGAGGTAAACGAGCGAGCTTATCTCTTTCATTGCCGTAAACCTGAAAATATACTTGACCCTCGAAAACCTACTTTGATCAAATATATCAAAGGTTGGTAATTGCAGCATGACTGTTGGTTATATTTGGTCCAATTGAATGGCTAAATCAGTGAGGTCCCGCCGTGTTGAGTTAATAAAATATACTATGGAAGGGTAGCTTATTGTAAAAAAAATTAATATATTTTTTAGAATATTAGGTATATTCCTTCCTTTCCTTTCTATTCTTACCTTACCTATCCTTTGTCGCGATAGTCATCTAATAACACGAGTAATATATTGCTGTAGGATCCAAACTGCTGAATAGTCATATCCAGTATACCAGGTGCATCGATTTGAGTTACTAAAGTAGTATTTTCTTCTATTTTTGCGAGTCGCAGACGTAATCAAAACTATTTTACACGGTTTTCTCATCTCTCATTTTTATTGTCATTAAAGTATTTCCGACTTTTTTTTATTGTCCTTGTAGGCAGACGAACATACGGCCCACCTGATGGTGGGTGATTACCGTCGCCCATGGACTTCAGCAATGTCAGGGGCAGGGTCAAGCCGCTGCCTACCGTATACTTTACAGTTTTCGTTGTTCACGGACGACTAAATTATTATCGGTCGATACATGAATATTGTGCTGACTATCGTCTATTTGTTTACAAATATATTTTTAGATTTCTATTTCATTCGTTCTAGATACTCTTAGTTCGTTTTGTGTGAAAATTATAAAAGTATGGAAATAGTTTTTATAAAAAAATCGGTTGTCTGTAAAGTCGGTTTACTGACGATAGTTGAACGTGACAACGTCATAAGAAAATGCTGATGGAATGGTTTCATTTTTGTATAGCAGTTGTCCACGCGGATGCATCGCTCACTCAAGTAGGAGAGGGACAAATGTCGAACGCTGCCGAACGCGGAGGCCGATTGTGACTCTTTTTCGCTCGTTGCGCGCTCTCGCTTGCACTTCAAGCTTTAAATGGAACGCCGAGCGAGGTAACGCCGCATGAGTCATGTTTTTTCGTGCGTGCAGCCGGCTCCATCGAATTATAAGACGTTTTCACGTCAAAAATTGACGGTAAATTATCAGAATTGTCAATTATCAACGAATAACATGATGATAACAAAACCTCGATATTGAGCCGTAAAAGTAGTTTCGTATATACCTAAACTGGATGAGAAATGTTTGAAATAAAACTTCAAGAATTTTCACAATAGATAGTGAATTTAAAAGTCCAAGCTTCTCCTTAACACGGAGCGTCGTTTTACAGAACCGGACGTGGTAGCAATATAGACCTTAGTATAAAGGGCTGTTACGATATAAACGAACACTAAAACCAGTAACACCTCAGCGATATCGAGTAGCTTTTGTATGTTATTTATGAATTAATAACACTTTTGTTTGAATACAATGAATTCTGGCTACGGGCAATCTTTAACACTATATGGAATAGGATTTGGATCAGACTATCATCATTCTTCTGTCCTTTTCCCAGTCACCTGGGGGCGGCGCAACATGTTTTCTCCTTCCATACTCTTTTATCATATACCAATTCTTCGCTCACTCCCCTCTTACACGTATCGTCTTTCACGCAAACTATCTATTTCTTCTTAGGTCTACCTCTTTCTCTGCTGCATGCAATCGCCTTTCATCCGCCACTTTAGTTGTCCAACAAGCTGATCCATGTATGATTTGAGTCTAATAATAGGTATTTAATTTATTTGGGGTAAATAAGGTTATTATTTAAAAACTTACGTCTTGATAATCCCACATTTGGATTTCCTCACATTCCTCATTTTATTAGAATACCTTTTTTTTTTTTTATAACGCTGGGGAATCCGTTTACGGATACCCGGTCGAGGGGGGTAACGGACCGGGTTATACCTTAAGAAAACATATGCAGTGGAAGTTTTATTTCCTTTTTTGTATCCCTGCCTATTCGCCGATAGCCTGGGAGGCCACTCCAGCTACGCCCAGACGGGTAAGTGAGCTCACGGACTAAGCCTGAGAGAATTTGCTAACACTAGCCCTACCTAGCAAGTGCAGTGCTTCGCAGAATCTACTACCGGATCGGAATCGTGACCCATTGAGAAGATTCGGCAAGAATCTCAGTTGGCTCTGTCTATGGGTTTTAGTTACATTAGAACAACGCACCACACCGCAGGTCGGAAAGTGTGTCTGTTTTACTGTAGATAGTATGGTGACTCCTGTATAGTCGTACGCATAACGTAAAGCTCATCCAATAGCAAACGGTGCGAGTCCTTCTTGTTGGAAACTTGATAATCATCATCTCCACGTATTTCATTGAGTGTCCTCGTTAAAGTCATCATCATAATCGGTTGCTCTTGGCAGAGCAGTCGTGGTCATGTGGAATTTTTGCTCATTAAAGCCTTGACAGATGTCTTCCACAGTTTGCGAACCGAGGCCCGGCGCACACACTCGTTAAGTGGGGTTTCAGTAAGGTCTTTCACCTGATCTTACCATTGTTATTGTAAGACAAGCTAAAAGTAAGCTTAAAGTAAGACGCAATATGTTCCAAATCAGTTGGATCACCACTTTAAAGAACTATCAAATTCCACACTCCAGCTCGACACTTGATCTTCGAAAACACACATCATTTCACGGAAAAAATGTTATGTAGTACCGTTATATAATATTATTATTGTCTAACAGTAAATTCAGTACAAACCCACTATCCTCTTTATCCTGACGCGACATTCTATTAAGGGGTGTAACACAAACACATTTGGTTTTTTCACGCTAAGGAAATTGGTTCTAAAGCTTATCTCACAGAAAAGCATTTCGTTATTTACGTATTTAATGTGACTAGTACTCTTCGTAAATTGGATCAAACGTTGTTGCTGTTGGAGGTCTTAGGGTCTTAATTGATGACAATATTGGTTGACGTTTTGTGATTTGCGTGTTGGTATAGAGTGGATTATGTTTTTTTCCAATGATTGAGTTAAATGTGATTTATTGTTACTGAAATAAGGTAAAGTAAGGATTTATTGGATCAAACGTTGGCTCTTGGAAGTCCTAGGGTCTTAATTGATGACAATATTGGTTGACGTTTTGCGATTTGTGTGTTGGTGTAGAGTGGATAATGTTTTTTTCCAATGATTGAGTTAAATGTGATTTATTGTTACTGAAATAAGGTAAAGTAAGGATTTTGCTAACGACAAAAAATCCCAGCCCAATTGTGTCTGCTTGAGCCAGACTTGGACCAGAAACCTGGCTTATTTCTGTATTTATTTTGTCATTGACATTGAGACACTTCTAAGAACGTGATTAATTGCCAATGTTATTTTAACATTAAGTTTCCTCTAGATGTTAGTGTTTGTGGCGTTAAACTCCCAATTAAGTCTATAGTTTCCATAATATGTATATAATAAGTAACTGGAAACAAGTCGCACACGGTGATCTGGCCCTAATTTAGAATTCCCTGTGTTATTAGTACGAGAGACCGACATATAGATATACTTATATACATTTTAAATATATAAATATATACATAATAAATACCCAGAAAAGAGCTAATAAGCCTGTCACTCACGCAAATGTTTACCCGATGTGGGAATCGAACCGACGATCCTCATCGAAACCGTAAGGCTCGCTAACTACTGCATCAAGAAAGTCAATCATCCACTTTTTTCCCCTACCTAAGCTGATAGCCTTGAGAGACTATTTCAGCGTAACCTTGAGCTCACGGGGCTCAAAGCTGACGACATTGCTAACACGAATCCTAGCAAGAGCCGTGCTTCGCAGAATCTACCACCGGATCGGAAATTCCCATTGAGAAGATCCAGCGAGAAACTCATGGGCTGTGTCTGTGGGTTAATTTACTCGTCGAGACCTTCGTCGCAAGCGACGGGTTCGACGAGAACGATGACCGGATCCATCCACTACACATCTAGTTCACAATACTAAAAAATAACAAAGTAGATTATGAGAGAAATAATGACACAAGCCTTATTGATTCAAAAGATAATTTTCTTCTATATTATCGGGGCTGGTTGACTCCAGAATAAATACCCCATTCCGATATCAGTAGTCAGAGTCCATCAAATATTGCAATCGATACGTATAATGCTGTCATTCACTATAAAATACAATTTTAATGTTAATCATTTATTTAATCGTTACAACTTAAGGTACAACAAGGTAAGATAGTTTTTAAATTAATAATTTTGTGCAGCGACCGGCACATGCGCGTTATTAAATTTTTTCGAAGCTCACTGACTGCATTTTTACGAATCCTGCGCAGGTGTCGGTCGCGCGGCATTGGTCGACACTTTAGGGTTCCGCTTAGCGTCCGAGGATTTTTTATTATATTTCGGTTCCGCACGTTACACAATCAACTTTTAAATTTCTCTCTGGTAGCCGCTTCCTCACCCCTCCAAATGCACAGGCACACAAATAAACATAATTGCCTCACAATAGAAATAAGTAGGATGCATACAACGTTACTAGTAAAAGCTAAAAGCAAGGTTTTATTTAGCGTAAATACTTTTAGTAGTATAAAGTTGAAAGCGCAACTGCGTCGTCCTAGGAACACAGTGGGACGCTAACAAATCACATTTTGTGCAGCTTCGGATACAGCGGGGAGTAAAATAAGACTCCTCGTTACAGAAGGATCATTGAAAAGGACATTTTCTTAAGAATTTTTAAAATCCCGCTCAATTTTAATAGCTTTAGAATGATTAGAGAGCATAACTGCTTAAAAAGTTCGTACATGTTTCATCCTTTGCAAACTGTTTTTTTATTTTGTGTATGTAATTACATTAGTACGTAAATGATATAGTTATTCAATATAAATGTACTATAGGTAAATATTTAATTTCTTTATTTTTCTTCAATTATTTATGAATGTGATTAAATATTTGCTTTCGTTTGATAGATAGAATGTTGTTAGTAAAAACGAACCGCAATATACCTGCTGTATTTTTTCACGACTTGCCTAGATGATAATGGTTGTTTAGAAAAAGTCACTTTTACCGATAAGTTCGCCTATTCTACAGATCATACCTACCTGTTTACTTAAGTTCAATGCTAATTAACGTTTTGTATGCATTAAAGTAAGCTCTCTCTTTCTCTCGCTTAAAAAGTTACTTTTTTAACATATACATGAACGCTTTGACGTGGCAACGTCTTATAATTCGATGGAGCCGGCTGCACGCACGAAAAAAACATGACTCATGCGGTGTTACCTCGCTTTGAGGCGTTCCATTTAAGGCTTGAAGTGCAAGCGAGAGCGCGCAAAGAGGCACAATCGGCCTCCGCGTTCGGCAGCGTTCGACATCTGTCTCTCTCCTATTTGAGTGAGCGATGCATCCGCGTGGACAGCTGCTATACAATAATAATACATTTACATGTGTTCGTCAAGTATGAAGTTCAGTGAAAAGTAATTGTGGTGTCAATTGTTTATAGCAACGATAATTGCGATAATTGAAAAATGAAACCATTCCATCAGTATTTTCTTATGACGTTGTCACGTTCAACTATCGTCAGTAAACCGACTTTACAGACAACCATTTTTTTTTATTGCTTAGATGGGTGGACGAGCTCACAGCCCACCTGTTGTTAAGTGGTTATTGGAGCCCATAGATATCTACAACGTAAATGCGCCACCCACCTTGAGATATAAGTTCTAAGGTCTCAGTATAAGTATAGTTACAACGACTGCCCCGCCCTTCAAACCGAAACGCATTACTGCTTCACGGCAGAAATAAGCAGGGTGGTGGTACCTACCCGTGCGGACTCACAAGAGGTCCTACCACCAGTACCTAATTTAGTTATAGTACCACAAAAGCTATACCGTTATTTGTTTAAAATCGAAATTTATGAAATTATATTTTGATGTCACTAAGCATACTTATTGAATTTTTTTTTATTGCTCTTGTAGGCAGACGAGCATACGGCCCACCTGATGGTGAGTGGTTACCGTCGCCCATGGACTTCAGCAATGCCAGGGGCAGAGCCAAGCCGCTGCCTACCGCTTAATACTCTCCACAAGCCTCGTTTGAAGAAGGACATGTCATAGCGCTCGGGAAACACCATGGAGGGGAGCTCATTCCATAGCCGGATGGTACGTGGCANGGAAAGGGAAGAGCTCTCCCTCTCTCGCTCCGCCGCCTCCTTCTGCGAGATGGTGGACTCGCAGAAGTCGAGCATCGCCTTCCAGGACGCGTCGCTGCCGAGCATCGTAGCCACGACGCGCGGCAGCGAGAGGTCCTCTCCTATGACCGCGACGAGGGCGGCGCGTTGCTCGTCGAATCCAGAGCAACGCGCCAATGTATGTTCCGCGACAATTGGATTACCTCACATTCCACTTTTTTTTTCCTACCTAAGCTGATAGCCTTGAGGGGCTATATCAGCGGAACCTTAACTAGTAGGTTAGCTCATAGGGCTCAAACCTGATGACGTTGCTAACACGAACCCTAGCAAGAGCCGTGTTTCGCAGAATCTACCACCGGATCGGAAGCGCGACCCACTGAGAAGATCCGGCGAGAAACTCAGTGGGCTGTGTCTGAAGGTTAATTTATTCGTCGAGCCCTTCGTCGCAAGCGACGAGTTCGACGAGAACGTGACCGACCCACATTCCCCACTTTATTAGAATACCTTAAAAAAACATATGCAGTGGAAGTCTTATATCCCTACCTATTCGCTGACGGGTAGGTTAGCTCACGGACTCAACCTGAGAGAATTTGCTAACACTAGCCGCAGTAGGAGTAGTGCTTCGCAGAATCCACTACCGGATCGGAATTGCGACCCATTGAGAAGATTCAGCGAGAATCTCAGTTGGCTGTGTCTATAGATTTTAGTTACATTAGAAGAACGCACCCCACCGCAGGTCGGAAAATGTGTCTGTTTTACTGTAGATAGTATGATGACGCCTGTATAATCGTACGCATAACATACCCAACTAACCGTATCGGCTGTTTTGTTGTTAACAGAATACAAATATAACAAATCATGTAAAAGTCTTGATACAGAAATAAAACAGCTATCTTAGTCCGCAGAGTAATTCCAGCGGCTCGAGCGCCAGGGTCCACGGTCCACCAGAATGGTTACTCATAAATGTCACAGCAACCAATGAGCTGAACAGACAGCCTAGCCAAATTGCTGGTAAGGAGTGGATACGAAAGGCAAGAGACCGAAACGAACGGAGTGCATACCAAGAGACCTACACTCAGTATTGCGTTAGGTTGAAGATGAGGGTCACAACAAGACCACCAGCTGTCTCGAGATTTGAGACTAAGGTTTCTATTTTATTGTACAATCACTGTCCCACCATCCAAGATGGAATCTTCTCAGTCGGACACTCTTGTTAGAATGGTCGTGGTTGCGCTGATGCTGTATGTGCAGAAGGACCTGTTAGGTCGCCCATGCTCTCGAGGACCATCCTCCATGCAGTAGGCTTCCAGGTCTGGCGGTTCGAAGCGTTTCGAGAACATTCGACCATAGTGGACTCAGTTGCCTTCTTTATTAGGTCAGTCCAGTGGGTTGGTGAGCGGCCGCGTGCCTTCCACCCGGCCTTGGACTACCAGTTTCTCCATCGAGTTCTCTTTTCTGAAGATGTGACCAGAGAACTTTCAAACCGTCTATTGCACAGTTGAATCAATATGGAATGGGAACTGTTAATAGCCTCCCTAAATATACACCAGCGGTGCCTAGCGGGCTTGGCCGTAAAGTTCAGCCAATAGCAAACGGCGCGAGTCCTTCTTGTTGGAAACTTGATAATCATCATCTCCACGTATTTCATTGAGTGTCCTCGTTAAAGTCATCATCATAATCGGTTGCTCTTGGCAGAGCAGTCGTGGTCATGTGGAATTCTTGCGCATTAAAGCCTTGACAGATGTTTTCCACAGTTTGCGAACCGAGGCCCGGCGCACACATTCGTTAAGTGGGGTTTCAGTAAGGTCTTTCACCTGATCAGTCCAACGCATGGGGATTCGTCCACGCGATCTCTTACCTTGTTAAAGTAAGACAAGCTAAAAGTAAGCTTAAAGTAAGATGCAATATGTTCCAAATCGGTTGGATCACTTTAAGGAACTATCAAATTCCACACTCCAGCTCGACATCTGATCTTCGAAAACACACATCATTTCACGGAAAAAATGCTATGTAGTACCGTTATATAATATTATTATTGTCTAACAGTAAATTCTGTACAAACCCACTATCCTCTTTATCCTGACGCGACATTCTATTAAGGGGTGTAACACAAACACATTTGGTTTTTTCAGGCTAAGGAAATTGGTTCTAAAGCTTATCTCACAGAAAAGCATTTCGTTATTTACGTATTTAATGTGACTAGTACTCTTCGTAAATTGGATCAAACGTTGTTGCTGTTGGAGGTCTTAGGGTCTTAATTGATGACAATATTGGTTGACGTTTTGTGATTTGCGTGTTGGTGTAGAGTGGATTATGTTTTTTTTCCAATGATTGAGTTAAATGTGATTTATTGTTACTGAAATAAGGTAAAGTAAGGATTTATTGGATCAAACGTTGGCTTTTGGAAGTCCTAGGGTCTTAATTGATGACAATATTGGTTGACGTTTTGCGATTTGTGTGTTGATGTAGAGTGGATAATGTTTTTTTCCAATGATTGAGTTAAATGTGAATTATTGTTACTGAAATAAGGTAAAGTAAGGATTTTGCTAACGACAGAAAATCCCAGCTCAATTGTGTCTGCTTGAGCTATTGGACCAGAAACCTGGATTATTTCTGTATTTATTTTGTCATTGACATTGAGACACTTCTAAGAACGTGATTAATTGCCAATGTTATTTTAACATTAAGTTTCCTAAATGTTAGTGTTTGTGGCGTCAAGCTCCCACTGAAGTCTGTAGTTTCCACAATATATATATATAATAATTAAATAGCTAGAAACAAGTCGCACACGGTGATCTGGCCCTAATTTAGAATTCCCTGTGTTATTAGTACGAGAGACTGACATAAATATATACTTATTATATACATTTTAAATACATAAATATATACATAATAAATACCCAGAAAAGAGCTAATAAGCCTGTTACTCGCGCAAATGCTTACCCGATGTGGGAATCGAACCGTCGACCCTCGGCGCAACAGTTAGTTTCGCTAACTACTGCACCAAGAGAGTCAATAATCCACTTTATTTTCCCCTATCTCAGCTGATAACCTTGAGAGACTATTTCAGCGTAACTTTAACTAGTAGGTGAGCTCACGGGGTTCAAAGCTGACAACGTTGCTAACACGAACCCTAGCAAGAGCCGTGCTTCGCAAAATCTACCACCGGATCGGAAACGCGACACACTGAGAAGATCCGGCGAGAAACTCATGGGCTGTGTCTGTGGGTTAATTTACTCGTCGAGACCTTCGTCGCAAGCGACGGATTCGACGAGAACGATGATCGGAATCATCCACTACACATCCAGTTCACAATATAAAAAATAACAAAGTAGATTATGAGAGAAATAATGACACAAGCTTTATTGATTAAAAAGATAATTTTCTTCTATACTATCGGGGCTGGTTGAGTCCAGAATAAATACCCCAATCCGATATCAATAGTCAGAGTCCATCAAATATTGCAATCGATACGTATAATGCTGTCATTCACTATAAAGTACAATCAACTTTTAAATTTCTCTCTGGTAGCCGCTTCCTCACCCCTCCAAATGCACAGGCACACAAATAAACATAATTGCCTCACAATAGAAATAAGTAGGATGCATACAACGCCACCAGTAAAAGCTAAAAGCAAGGTTTTATTTATCGTAAATACTTTTAGTAGTATAAAGTTGAAAGCACAACTGCGTCGTCCTAGGAACACAGTGGGACGCTAACAAATCACATTTTGTGCAACTTCGGATACAGCGGGGAGTAAAATAAGACGCCTCGTTACAGAAGGATCATTGAAAAGGACATTTTCTTAAGAACTTTTAAAATCCCGGTCAATTTTAATAGCTTTAGAATGATTAGAGAGCATAACTGCTTAAAAAGTTCGTACATGCTTCATCCCTTGCAAACTGTTTATTTATTTTGTGTATGTAATGTAATATTGGTATGTAAATGATATAGTTATTTAATATAAATGTATTATAGGTAAATATTTAATTTCTTTATTTTTCTTCAATTATTTAAGAATGTGATTAAATACTTGCTTTAGTTTGATAGATAGAATGTTGTTAGTAAAAATGAACCGCAATATACCTGCTGTATTTTTTCACGACTTGCCTAGATGATAATGGTTGTTTAGAAAAAGTCACTTTTAGCGATAAGTTCGCCTATTATACAGATCATACCTACTTGTTTACTTAAGTTCAATGCTAATTAACGGTTTGTATGCATTAAAGTAAGCTCTCTCTTTCTCTCGCTTAAAAAGTTACTTTTTTAACATATACATGAACGCTTTGACGTGGCAACGTCTTATAATTCAATGGAGCCGGCTGCACGCACGAAAAAACATGACTCATGCGGCGTTACCTCGCTTTGAGGCGTTCCATTTAAGGCTTGAAGTGCAAGCGAGAGCGCGCAAAGAGGCACAATCGGCCTCCGCGTTCGGCAGCGTTCGACATCTGTCTCTCTCCTACTTGAGTGAGCGATGCATCCGCGTGGACAGCTGCTATACAATAATACATTTACATGTTTTCGTCAAGTATGAAGTTCAGTGATAAGTAATTGTGGTGTCAATTGTTTATAGCAACGATAATTGCGATAATTGAAAAATTAAACCATTTCATCAGTATTTTCTTATGACGTTGTCACGTTCAACTATCGTCAGTAAACCGACTTTACAGGCAACCAATTTTTTTATTGCTTAGATGGGTGGACGAGCTCACAGCCCACCTGTTGTTAAGTGGTTACTGGAGCCCATAGATATCTACAACGTAAATGCGCCACCCACCTTGAGATATAAGTTTTAAGGTCTCAGTATAGTTACAACGACTGCCCCGCCCTTCAAACCGAAACGCATTACTGATTCACGGCAGAAATAAGCAGGGTGGTGGTACCTACCCGTGCGGACTCACAACAGGTCCTACCACCAGTACCTAATTTAGTTATAGTACCACAAAAGCTATACCGTTATTTGTTTAAAGTCGAAATTTATGAAATTATATTTTGATGTCACTAAGCATACTTATTTTTTTTTTATTGCCCTTGTAGGCAGACGAGCATACGGCCCACTTGATGGTGAGTGGTTACCGTCGCCCATGGACCTCAGCAATGCCAGGGGCAGAGCCAAGCCGCTGCCTACCGCTTAATACTCTCCACAAGCCTCATTTGAAGAAGGACATGTCATAGCGCTCGGGAAACCTACCATGGAGGGGAGCTCATTCCATAGCCGGATGGTACGTGGCAAAAAAGATCTCTGGAAACGCACTGTGGATGACCGCAGTGCCTCCAGTTAGTATGGATGAACTCTACTCCGGTGGCGGGCGGTGCGATGGTAAAAACGAGATGCCGGTATCATCTCGAACAATTCCTCAGAGCAATCAATATCAGTTGAATTTCTACCATCGATTCCAAAAAATCCAGTCTTGAGAAGAATAATTATCGACGGAGGACTCTTATGTTGTAGGTATTCATATATTTTTATCTCCAAATAAACAATAATTCATCTGATTTTATTTCATACATCTCTATACGTTTTACCGTTTCAGTCTTCATCTAACCGTCTTATGCTCCAAAGTCGATCATTAGTCCCATTTCGAAAACTTCGTCGACACAAACTTTTGGAACACAATTTGGACCGCGTCCTTGAAGGTCAAGGTTGGTGACGTCATCCAGTCTGTGAAATCCAAGGAGCCTTGTCACCATACTACTTGTACTTATAGAAGAAGCATAGTGAATTTGTATATTCATCTACCGCAAAAATTACTCCTTTATATAAGGAGCCGTTCACAAAAAGGAAAATAATATCTATTAAAACAATTATAGAGGTCTGAATCGCGCATAAACTTCTGAATAGGATTCGATTTTCATTTTAGTTTTACTTATTTAATATTTTACAATTTTAATATTTTTTTAAAGCGCTTAAATTTTTTGACAAATATGCTATTTAATAATAGTGGTACTCAACAGATGGTGTTGTTAGCTCTGGTTTTTTTCCTACCTATTCTAGTAACCTCAAGGGGTTGTACTAGGTTCGTCGGGCGAGTATTTTCCACACTTTTTACTTTGGCTTTTAATTGTAATCAGCTGACCGTAGAGCTTTTATACCACAATTATCGTATTTGGTTCGAATTACCCTTACTTTATGACACTTATAATTTTGATCTAATAGCTTGATAACTTTGTTGTAAGTTCTAGAACAGATTAATTTCTTATTATTAAATTATTCTACTTTAGCTTATTAAGGCGATTTTTTTTCCTACCTATGCTGATGGCCTTTAGAGGCTATATCAGCTTCTCCTTGACGTGTAGGTAAGCTCACGGGGCTCTAACCTGGTGACGTTGCTAACACTAGACCTAGCAAGAGCAGTGCTTCGCGGAATCTACCACCGGATCGGAAACGCGACCCACTGAGAAGATCCGGCGAGAAACACAGAGGGCTGTGTCTATAGGTTAATTTACTGAAAGGTGACCGGTGATTGAGGATACTAAAAGCACCTTTAGTGGATCAGGAGCTTTGAATCGCGCTATGGTTATGGTATGTTTTTTTGAAGTTATACTTCTTTAGGCGCGTTATGAAAAATTGATGAGAATGAAATTTTACGATGCGCGCGCACCGTGACACAAAATTAACAGAAATAAAGTTGCCCACTAAATCGCTCATTATAATACGACCGACGTAACTTGGCGAGTCTGAATATAGCCGCAGGTGAACTTTCGCGCATGTACACTCGTAAAAAAAAGTGTTATTGGCATTCATTTTTTAGTAATTTAAATGACAAAATTATTATTTAATATAATTCATACACAATATTATTAAATTATTAACGTTAAATATTTATTATTAATTATTAAAAAAAAAAAAAAAAAAATAGTATAACTTCTTACGCGCATACATAAATACACGCAACCTTTTTTATATAGAATTTCCGGGACATTAAACATAGCGGACGAATTCCCGCGCACAGCCAACAGGAGACGAAACTTTGTTAGAGCAACAAAATTTTGTTTTTAAATTGAAACGAGTAAGTAAAAGTAACAAACAGGTAGTTCGCAATACGGTGAACTAACAGGAAACACAAACGGACCGCGCCGAGACCGTACCTCTGTTAAATTTTTGTTCTTGTGACACATTTTTCCTTTAAACTTTTAGTGATGACAATTTTACTGAACACAAAGCTGAGCGAAGGCTATTTATTGCAAAATACTCTGCATCCGGACTTTGTCTGCTGCGAACTAGACAGCGGTTCCTCTTTGTAAGGTAATACAGCAATAAAAGTGAGCCTGACAGACATCTGAAGGTGAATGGCATCGTTCACATTTGTGCATAGGTGTCACTTAACTTCAAGTGGTCTGTAAGTTAGTCTGCAGTGGTGAGGCGTCTTGTGTGCCCGTACGGTTAGGTACCACAACCGCGCCTATTTCTGCTGTGAAGCAGTAGTATGTTTTGATTTGAAGAGTGGACAGCTGTTGTACGATAAAACTAGACTTAGAACTCAAGTTTGGTGGCAACATTTACGTTGTTGATGTCTATGGACTCCGACAATGACATAACACCAAATGAGCCGTGAGCTTGTATACCTATGTCATCGAATTTAAAAAACTAGAGTAAAATTCAATAAATAGCCGATAATCATCATTAACATAAACATAAACATTTTCTAAGCGTTAAATTGAGATCTCATCTTTAACATAAAAAACGAAAATTTTTGATCCAGTCAAACAAATTTTCACAAGTACATAGATTACCGTCCTTTTTGTTCATATCACAATAGTCTATTTTCTAATGTTTTTTGCAGTACGTAAATCACATATTACGTTTTGGCAATTTGACGTACCTAATTTACTTAGAAAACAAAAAAATACATAACGTACCTACTTTGTTTCGTCTTCGCAACGAAAAGTCAAAGCATTACAAAATCCCCTGTAGACCAAACAATGTCAAGACACGTCAATTCTTCGTCACCCGAGTTAATTAATCCAATTACGGCACATAACGAAAGATTTTTTGTGTGTTCCAAGTTCACTTTGTTGCCGTACAATCTAATCAAATCGACGATTGTAACGTGAGATTCGAGGTTAGGGATGGGCTTGGGTCGATATATTTTTTTTTCTTCGTTTTTTTTTTCTTTTGTACTTTACTCAAAGCAGTTATCTATTCTGGCTTGCACGAATCTTCATAATAAATTGGGGAAAAAGTCTTTTCGCATTATAGTATGTATGAACTTGTAATAAAATCTCTTTGGCAAAAGATAATTCCAAATTCAAATTAGAAAAATGTGTGATTTTTATTTATTTTTCGTACTGTCAAGATGATTGAATCTAATGAAGAGATTCGATACATTTTAAAATTTTACTACAAAAAGGTAAAAATGCAACACAAGCCGCGAAAAAAAATAATAGAAATATTATAATACATTAAATACTTCAAACTCAATATGAGTGGCGGCATCCACATTTCGATGACAATGGGCTCTGGTACTATTAATACGCACACTGTGAACTCGTTCACACATATAAGCAGTAAAAGTGTTAAAGAATGCAGCATGAAATGAAGCATAGTATCAAGAATCTGATTAAGTTAACTACTAGGATACTAAGCTGTAGCTAAATCACTACTTGGGTAGTCAGTGACTTGGCTGTGCCCGGGAATTTGCTAGTATTTCCATAACCACTCGCAGTCATTATCTTGTTAGGCTTATAGGGTCATCTTCCTTCGAAAGCGACCAAACAAAAATCAGGAGTTGGTCCTTTGAAAGCGTTCGCTTGAACCAGGGCACATAAAGTTTCCTTAGGTCTCCTTTCAATGTGACGTTAATAGATGACCAGCTTTTTGCCAAGTTTTCGAAATTTTGCAAAAATTGTGTGAACAGAGTACTCAAAGTGCGACGTGAAAATTTTTCAACTTTCCAAGCATAGGCGTGTTAGATGTTTCGTGTTACTTTTGAACTAATGACCTTTTGATATTTATGATGATTTAAATAACAATGCAGGTAAGAATGCAAGTGACTTACTTACTTGCTTAGTCTTTTTAATCATTGAACATTTTAAATTGGAACCTTTTTTATTACTACACATGTTTATACTTAAAACAAAAGGTCAATGTATCTTACAGCCCTCAGACGTCCACTGCTAGACATAGGCTTCCCCTAGCCTCGCCTCAAAAAAAAAACAAAAAGTAAAATATTAGAAAAAGTTCTTTTACTAAATTAACAAGCAACTGATGACAAAGAAAATTTAATTTTCGAACCTCTCCTCAATTCTCAACTAAGCGACAATCAAAAAACTTTATAAATTTATCAACATCGACAAAACACCGTCTCAACTCTAACACAGAATCGAAGTTTCTGAGTGAGCGAACGAGAGAAATCCTTTCTGGAAGAACGAACGTTGTTTTCCCGACGATTTCCATTCACTCAATCTGAGATACGTACTCACGGATTTGTAGACCCGATGTTTGTTTAAGTGAATTCTATGAGATTCTAAAATCTTCTTTTCGTTGAAAGAATGTATCGCTTCTCAAGTATTCTTATTGATTTATTCAATGTGGATTTCAACGTCTATTATTCACGCTGGGCTAATCTATATATATAACAATGAATTGCTATTCGTTAGTCTCGCTAAAACTCGAGAACGGCTGGACCGATTTGGCTAATTTTGGTCTTGAATTATTCGTGGAAGTGCAGGGAAGGTTTAAAAGGTGAGAAAATATAAAAAAGCTCGGAATTATATAAAAACAATCAATTTTGTTTTTCCTTTGATGTGTCCCCTTGATGTGTCTTTTATTTATCGATTGAGGCACTACGAAGTCTGCCGGGTCAGCTAGTCATATCTAGTTTGCTAATTCGTATGATTTCTTAAATTATAATTTCATTACACGGTTCACACTTGTAACTAGAGACATCTGGTTATCTGGCTCGCTTATCCTTAATGACCGTAGCGACATCAATATTGGACCCTCGTCTCATTTGTCTTCGATGACAACAGAAAAGTGAATAATTGTAAATACAAGTTGATTTCATATTTCGGAATTCGCGTAATGCGGTTTTATTGTTTGGAAGTGTGGTTCACACTAGTTGAGATATTAGTTTGGTTGCTCGAAACTGTGGCAATAACAATTTTGGTCCGAAACTTTTACGTTATGAATTTAAGTTTTAAAATGTAGTGAATTGTGGTATGAGACATGTCTAAAGAAACATTGGGTCTTAAAAGTGTAAAGACATTAATTTTATGTACAATGTAGTTAGTATTAGTATCTTTCTGAGGTTCACTTCTAACCTGAGGTGCTTACCGAACAAATTTAAATATGAGATCGACCTTGCGATGGTCAGTAACGTCATTCACATAAGGTCAGTCTAAATTGTATTATATAATATCTACCACATCCTTTGAACTGAAAAGCAAGACTACTTCGCAGAAATAGCCAAGAGAGTACCGTATCATGCAGCAATAGATTATTGTCACAAGTAATATTTGCTACTTAACTGACTGATTTTATTTATACAGCACTGTTGTTCCTTCATGCTTTCATGTACGTATTTGCTTACAAAAATTAAAAAATCTTGCCGATTTCATTCAGAATATAGTTGCTTTTTTTTTGAACGTGCATTGTGTTTTTAATACGTTTTTATTAGCTTCAGACGTATGTATGTTTGTAACGGAATCTTTGAACATGATTATGACCCCTTTCAAAACGTCGGATTAACTCGAAATTTGGTATACCTACTTATTAAGGACCGATGACAATTCAACATTAAAAAAAATATTGAAAAAATTTAACTTTAACTAAAAAATGAAAAATCAAATTATATAATAGTTAAAAAATACGCTTTTATAGAAAATCCCACTAAAAATATAAAATAAATCTTAATAAATATGAATTAAAAATAGTGTAAGAAAAAAATATTTTATTGTAAAAAAGTGTGGTGTGCTTTTCAGGATATTATCAAAATAACCATTCTACTCATATCTGTTCTTAAAACATTTATAACTACTGATACCATGTACCCCACGCTTTTTTGTTTACAATAAAATCATTTATTCTTACACTATTTTCAATTCAAATTTATTAAGATGTTTTTCTTCATGTGCCGGACGTTTCACAATTAACTGTTTCTTCTTCTACTATAGTTGGTTCTAGTTTTATGAATCAAGTTAAAAGTTGTTCACATTGTTGTTTTGTTCAAACAGTGACACTTCAGTTGCTGCCGTCATTGGGCACCGTAAAATGAGCTAATTCAAAGAAAACAAAAAATAAAACCAGTTTTAGCATCTTCAACGACCCAAAAAAGTCTAATAAGATACGTTCTAAATTTACTTAACCAATTCGCCGTCCGAGATGCGAAAAACCTTTCGGACTTAAAATTTACTTTGCCGAAGAAACTTCGAGCCGTGCTTACTGGAACTTGTACAATACAAAAGTTTCTCCGTTCGTTGCTCAGTTCAATGTTTTATTTACCAATGATTACTTTGTGCCAGATGCTTTCGATTCTATTGGATTCGGTTATGGGTTTTTACTGGTTACTATTTTTTTTGGCTCTCACCTGTAATCCAAATAGGGGTGGTAATATTTTTCGAGATCAAGTGTAGGTATATCTATTTTTTGGTGAGCCTGTAGGATAAACTACTTTTTTAATTTTTTTATTTATTGCGTATATTGGTGGACTAGCTCACAGCCCACCTGGTGTTAAGTAGTTACGGGATCCCATAGACATCTATAACGTAAATGTCGCCACCCACCTTGAGATATGAGTTCTAAGGTCTCAGTATAGTAACAACGGCTGCCCCTTCAAGCCAAAACGCATTACTGCTTCAAGGCAGAAATAGACAAGTTGGTGGTACCTACCAGAGGGGACTCACGAGAGGTCCTACCACCAGTAAGACAGTACTACTTGACAGATTTTAATTGATATATTGCGAAATATATTTTAACGGCTTTACTGAAATAGTATAAACGAAGGAGAAAGGAAATATTAAAACAAAATCGATAGAACTTAAAAGTTATATAGCATTTTTATTTAGGGGTTTTTATCCGTACAATCGCAAATGTAGCTTTCTTTGTGGGTCTTACGGGGCATTTACGCTGGGGTCCCATGATCACTAATACTAAGTGAAATGTGAGATCATGTGTTCATCAACAAAATTAAGTAAAATCAAATTAAGAATTTTTAAATTACAAATACAGATAGAAGTCGTCGTGGCCTAAAGGATAAGACGTCCAGTGCATTCGTGTTGAGCGATGCACCGGTGTTTGAATCCTGCAGGCGGGTACCAATTTTTCTAATGAAATACGTACTCAACAAATGTTCACGATTGACTTCCACGGTGAAGAAATAACATCGTGTAATTAAAATCAATCAAATTATAATTTGCGTAATTACTGGTGGTAGGCCCTTTTGTGAGTCCGCACGGGTAGGTACCACCACCCTGCCTATTTCTGCCGTGAAGCAGTAATGCGTTTCGGTTTGAAGAGCGAAGCAGCCGTTGTAATTATACTTGAGACTTTAGAACTTATATCTCAAGGTACGTGGCGCATTTACGTCGTAGATGTCTATGGGCTCTAGTAATCACTTAACACCAGGTGGGCTGTGAGCTCGTCCACCCATCTAAGCAATAAAAAAAGATCAATAACCGTCACTGTCAATCAGACCAACGAATTACATCGTCAGACGACATTATCAGTAATCCACGAAAATTTAATTCTCGCAAAGCCACAAGGCGCCTAAATAATAACATTATAAATTCTACGTAACAAAAAGGCTGGAATCCTTTCAGTGGAAACAACAATAGCAGTGTATCCGGTCCATAGCTGAAGGTGGGCACAGCAGATGTTTTCGCGACCATATCTTTGTAAGGAGGGAAATAATGCTGTTGTACATTTAAAAATGGTGTTTGCCGCTTTCGTTGTTTCATTAAATTATGGGAATCCGGATGCGAAAAGTTGGGATTTGGTAGTGAAAATTTTCCTTCTCCAATGTAGAGTTAAGTTGAAAACGATACGTTTGGTAAATTTTAAGCGGCTTCCACGTTTAGATCGAAGTCTAAATTGTGTTGTGACATTCCAAAATATCTAAATCGTAATTTTATGAACTAGAGGCCCCGCAGTAGTCGAAATTCGACTATAGTTAGTTGAAATTATAAATTTCAACACTTCTATAATCAGATATTTCGTCAAATAACATTAAAGATAAACAATATTAACCTATTCTCAATGTGACCGCAGACTTTAAGCAATTACATAAGTTTGACAATAAATAAAAGTATGTTATACTAGCGGGCGGCTCCGGCTCCGCTCGGGTCTTTAACAAAAATTTCAGCGATATTTGACGTTGTTTTATTTAAAAATAAATAAAGGAAAACTTATTGCGGCTTAACTATAATAGTCAGAAACATGCGGTCGCGATACTTTTTGAAAATAATAATGTGCTCTACAAAGTCGTAGTACATTATTTTATTCTATCATCAATAGTTTTCGCAGGGTACGCGATGTAAAGAATATTTTAAGTAATTTTTTTACACCTCGGGTTACATTATACGATTTTTAGTAAGGATCCCTAATTTTTTTCAAAAACGATTATAGCCTATGTTACTCGGGAATAGTGTAGCTTCCAAACAGTGAAATAATTTTTCAAATCGGTTCAGTAGTTTCGGAGCCTATTCAATACAAACAAACAAACAAACAAAACTTTCCTCTTTATAATATTAGTATAGATATGTGTGTGTGTCAAATACATGGTAGTGTACGTAATGTTTTTTTATTGATTTAATGTATAATTTAATGCATAATTTAAAATAAATATTAGCTTTCTGCACTCCTTCTCTATATTCTCTATAAGTGTGAGAAATTTCATACTCCTCCGTCAGCGCAGTTTTCGTAAAAAGGGGTACAAAGTTTTTGCTTCACGTATTAATATAATATAGATGTTACCGCGCAACGGATATGATTTCCGGATAAAGAACACCATTTATTATTGTAACTTCGACCTTATTCCAAGAACAATAGACATACATGTTGTGATGTTTATATAAACAACGAAAACAATTTCATAAATATAAATATAAATATTTTACTAACAATCACGCCACGTTAACTGGTCCCGTGATAAGTTCGTAAAGAACTTGTGTTACAGGTACCAGATAACGGAATTAAATGTAAGATTTTTATTATACGCATACATATATTTAATATACATCCATAACCCTGGAAAAGACATTAATATTTATCATACAAATATCTTCCCTTGGCGGGATTCGAACCCGCGACCCCCTAGTGTAGTGACCATGTCACTTACCACTACACCAGACGGACGGACAAATTTTCATCAGGCATTCAATTTCGTCTCCTATTTGCCTATTCAACTGTTCCTTATTACCAAAAGTGAAAAATACATTCGCCCCCAATCAATGAAAATCTAGGATTAATCTTGAAAATTTTAAAACGAGAACACCGGCTTCTTCGCCCAACAAGGCAATTCGCGGCGGCGCCATTTCAAAATTCTCTCTATATGCTAATAAATAAATTTACCCAACAGAATTGATTTGACGTTTGGGTAAATGTTGCTCGCAGGAAAAGCGAGAAAAAGCAATTATCGTTTCACCTTTTTTTTTATTGCCCGTGTAGGCAGACGAGCATACGGCCCACCTCATGCTGAGTGGTTACGTCGCCCATGGACTTCAGCAATGCCAGGGGCAGAGCCAAGCCGCTGCCTACCGCTTAATACTGTCCACAAGCCTCGTTTAAAGAAGGACATGTCATAGCGCTCGGGAAACACCGTGGAGGGGAGCTCATTCCATAGCCGGATGGTACGTGGCAAAAAAGATCTCTGGAAACGCACTGTGGATGACCGCAGTGGCTCCAGTTAGTATGGTGTACTCTACTCCGGTGGCGATGGTAAAAACGAGATGCCGGTATCATCTCGAACAATTCCTCAGAGCACTCCCCAAAATCACCTTCGTTTCAAATAAATACATATTTTAATAGTTTAAGGCTTTTACTGGTGGTCGGACCTCTTGTGAGTCCGCACGGGTAGGTACCACCAGCCTGCCTATTTCTGCCGTGAGGCAATAATGCGTTTCGGTTTGAAGGGCGGGGCAGCCGTTGTAACTATACTGAGACCTTAGAACTCATATCTCAAGGTGGGTCACATTTACGTTGTAGATGTCTATGGGCTCCAGTAACCACTTAACACCAGGTGGGCTGTGAGGTCGTCCACCCATCTAGAATTAAAAAAAAAAAAAAAAGATTAAACTCATGATACAAGGAAAACCATCCCGAAAATTTATTTCATTATTCAACACAACAAAAATATGCTCCCAAGAAATGTTCAAAGGTTTCATGCAAATCATTTCCAATAAAAATCATTTGCCAATTACGGGAATAAAAACAAAATATAAAGTTGCATGTTGTTATTGCAAGATGTTTGTTTCTTCACCGTGGAAGTCAATCGTGAACATTTGTTAAGTACGTATTCCTTCTCAAAAGAAGACTATTGTGTATTGGTACTAATCAGCCTGCCAAAGCAGCTAAAACAGTGCTACTAACGACTAGTGCACTAGATTTTAACAACAGCAATATTTTTTTCAACTAGTTCACTGCATCACAGTATTGTTTCATCGTTCTTAAAAAAAAAACAATACAAGACCACGAAAAGACAAACATTCTAAAGGATCGTTCAATATAACAGATCATTTCTTTTTTCCTTTAATTAAGAACTAAAAGATCGAGTCAAAGCGACACTCGAGACCTCAAAGAAGCTGCGAAGCACATAAAAGGGAGTGCGAGAAGAGTCATTAATCACAACGGTCGCGGTTCTTCAAGATCTTCACAATTTTGTGAGAATTCAAACGGACCTCAGCTGTTTTTTTTTTTTAAACATTTTACTCTGTGCTTTGATATAATTGTAAAATTATTATTGAACAAGCCGTACTCGCCCGCTTCGCTGGGCATTTATAATTAAAATTATTGTTTATTGTCATTATTCTTAGGGAATCCAACACTCATAAATATTAGCCTATCCATTAAGAACATGTATTTTCTAAATGGATACCAAGTTTCAAGTCAATCGGATGCATGGTTCAGTAGTTATAACGGAACATCCGTAAAAACCAATGTAGATTTTCATATTAGTATAGATTAGTTCTAATCGAGCGATGCCTGAATATTTTTGAAATATTATAGCAGTAAATAACGTGTAACATGTAGATTGAGCATAGCGCCTAAAGGGCTGGGACTAGCAAAGAGTAAAATATATTTAGGGATTTAAGTATAAATTATGTTGTTAAGATACTATTGCTGCGGAATATAAGGAAGTTGTAGGTAATAACAATTAAAAGTAATTTTACGAAACAATCTTTTTTTTTTGCCCATATAGGCAGGCGATCATACAGCCCACCTAATGGTAAGTGATAACCGTCGCCCATGGACTTCAGCATGGGGCAGAGCCAAGCCACTGCCTACCGTTAACTTTTTCGTTCGTAATCTCGATGAATAGTAGTAGTCGAAATCGCAAATCTATGTTTTAGATGGACCTGGTTACTAACATGACAACGATGCCGTAGATTTTAGACTTTAAGATGTAACTTCGAAGATTTAATTGAATCGTAACGGAGAAGTGAACCACGCAAACGGAAATAAACCAATAACAATTAAGGACTACTACTACCTTGTGACATCCTTAAATCGCGAAACAAGATATTTAATATGAACTTAGTTAGGTGAAACTTTGTGTCACCAGAAACATGGAATCTACAATTTAAAAGATACACCCCGTTTTTTTTTGGTCCTGTTTTCTTCTTCTTTTTTTCTCCAACTTAACCCACTGGGTGGGGCCGGTACACTGATTTTTTCTATTCCGTTCTCTTTTATCAGCCGTTATCTCAACACTCACTCGTCTCTCTCTCATATCGTCATTCACACACTCCATCGATGTCTTCTTCGGTCGACCTCTTCCCCCTCTACCTTGCACTACCGTTTCCATACATCTCCTAGTCATGTGCATCTTCTCTCTACGCATCACGTGTCGTCCATTCCGCGCTAACCGCCTGCTCTTTGACTTGTTAATTATCAGAGCTACTTTCACACTTCCTCTGATATACTCATTCCATATCGACGCTTGAAAAGCAAACGTGACTAAGCGACAATAACTGCTTTGTACATAAATGATAGGCAATAACCATATTCGATGCGCAAAAAATATATATTTCTAGGTCTATTAAAATCATTTAAATCCTACAGCTACTAGCTAGATTCTACTACAGCTAGATTCGTTAAAATAAATTTTGTTTTCAGGTATTTCAACTTTAAATTAGTCTACTGTAAAGTTCACGCGTTGTCGCTTAGTCACGTTTGCATTTCAAGCGTCGATATCTTGTCCATTCTTGTCACTCCACACATCCATCTCAACATTCGCATCTCTGTCGCATGCACTCCTCTTTCATGCTTTACTTTCGTCGCCCAACATCCAGATCCATACAACACGACAGGTCTTTGTCCTGTTTTTTTTTGAGTGTAAAAGATAATTGCGAAAATAAAACGCCTCGAAGCCCCAAAAAAATTTTTAGGGAAAAGTCGACTTCGTCTAAAAACTCGTAATCCTATTTGCGCGTACATTACCAGGGGGTACATTACTAAGGGGTATATACAATATACATAATTATGTTCGTAGCGATTGCCTTGTTAAACACGTCTAGAGATTGGGTTTCTTTGTAGCGTTAATCAGAGTAAAGGCGTATACATATATTTGTTTTATTTATTTGGTAAATGTGTGCTCAAACCTACGTGTTATTACTTTTTATTGCCCGTGCAGGCAGACGAGCATACGCCCCACCTGACGGTAAGTGGTTACCGTCACATGGACGTCAGTAATGCCAGGGACAGAGCCAAGCCGCTGCCTACCGCTAAACCTACCTACAAACAAACCTACCGTAAAAAAGCGTGGGTGCATGGTACCTATCAGTAGTTATAAATATTTTATGAACAGATATGAGTAGAAGGGTTATTTTGATAATATCCTGAAAAGAACCCCACGCTTTTTTACAATAAAATATTTTTTCTTACACTATTTTTAACTCAAATTTATTAAAATTTATTTTCTATTTTTTAGTTGGATTTTCTATAGGAGCGTATTTTTTAATTCATAATTTATTTTTCATTTTTTAGTTAAATTTCAATTTTTTTCAGTTATTTTTTTTAAATATTGTTTGTCATTGGTCCTTAATAAGTAAGCCACATTTCGAGTTAATCCGACGTTTTGAAGGGGGTCAAAATCATGTTCAAAGATTCCGTTACAAACATACATACGTCTGAAGCTAATAAAAGCGTATTAAAAACACGTTCACATCACTCATTACATACAAAATAGCTGATGACACCCCATCAAAAATAAATAAAAATACCCTCATTATAAAATGAGGAATATAAATGAGACCTCGTCTTTATGTTTACAATATTCCTACAAGTTCCCCGTCACAAGATAACGTCAGTATACAATTAATATAATTAGTTTTAATTGAAGACTTGTTTGTGGGTTCATATATTTGACGCTTATTTACTTAATGTCATATAATGTTCAATATGTCGTGTTGTGTATTTTAAAATAAATTATATGGTTATTCTTAATGTATTTTGTTTTAAATTAGTAGTGTATGTGTTTAAGTGAGCTTAGTTAGTATTAAAGAATAAACGTTTTTTTTTTTTTTTTTATTTATGTATGCCGGGAATAGCAGTATTTTGAGTCAATGTGGTTGGTTCTACTCGGGATTATATCTGGTGTTAAATGGTATCCAGAGTAAGGATTCTGGGTACAATTTAACTCAAATTGCCCAAAGAGGCATCACGCGATTACGTAGGCTAGCATTTCATAAAAAAAAATATTCTGTCTCGACTATAACTCTGACATAACATAATATATGAAGTTTTACTTTTGCCAAACATGTTTACGTGGTTCCAAAATGGACGTAATGTAAGAATTAGGTATTTCTCTATTTTCGCGAAGGGAAAATATATAAATATCAATGGGGAAATTCGAAAAAATGTTTTCATATATAAACGTATTGTTGGTCGAAGATCCTTTTGTGGGATATATTTTCGGATTCTGTTTTGCTTCCTTTCATTTTTTAGATGTTTTTATAAGTACACGTAATACATGCCACAATAATCTCAAATATCTATTGTTCATTTAAACTTTGTGCAGACGTTACATACTGTATGTATCAAAAGTACTACAAGCTTTGAGTTTTTTGACGATTTTTCTCAGGGTCCTGAATTTTTAAATAATTTTTTTTTTGCTTATATGGGTGGATGAGCTCACAGCCCACCTGGTGTTAAGTGGTTACTGGAGCCCATAGACATCCACAACGTAAATGCGCCGCCCACCTTGAGATATAAGTTCTAAGGTCTCAAGTAAGTTACAACAGCTGCCCCACCCTTCAAACTAAAACGCATTACTGCTTCACGGCAGAAATAGGCAGCGTGGTAGTACCTACCTGCGCGTACTCATAAAAGGCCCTACCACCAGTTTATTGTATAAGTTATGACGTTTCGTATATTTAACAGTTTTTGTGTTCACGAACTACTAAGATGTTATTGGTTACGACATTGGACTATTATGCTAGCTACAGCCTTTATAACATAAATCTAGACTTTTACGTTTTTTTTTCACACAGAACGAACTAATGAGATCTTGAGGTCTGGCAGTGACAGTTCTGGAGTGACTATAAATACTGTAAAATATTAGAAACATTGGAAATAACATAATGATAAAAAAAACGCTAGATGCCCTTGAGGTATAATGTCGACATCATATCTCAAGGGCGACGGTGGTATTCACGCTGTGATGTCTATTGGCTTTGCTAACCACTTAATACCATTTTAAAAACATTTTATTATTGAAAAATTACTGGTACCCGGAGGCCTTTCCAGTTTCACCAGGACATGTGGGCGAGGCTCAGCCAGAAGGGGTGGGGTGAATCTATTCCCGGATCGGAATCGTGACCCGCTGAGAAGATCCGGCGAGAAACTCAGCGGGCTGATGTATGGGTTAGGTTGCGCATCGTAACTCTGCCTAATTTGACGAGTAAGGATACCGGGGTCCCTAAGCATGCTCCTAGCGTTAGAGCTGAATGCGTCTAATGCAAAAGTTATTGAATCTGATGGATCCGTAAGGACGTGTCTGGGGCTACATTACTAGAGTTTAATACCACACGGTCCGTGGGCATAAGCCCATAAAATAATTTAATCAATATACGCAATAAACGCAATCGGGACTCCGAATATAAATCTGAATTTTAAAAAAGAATCGACCCTGCAAAATTAAATACTTCCTCAACCAAAATCATCATGTCAAAACATCCGTATATTTTTAATTTATCAAGCAAATTTTTCTTCACTTCGCTCCACGTCGGCCATTTTTATTCGCCATCTTACATTATTCCGGGGCACGCCTCGGCCCTACCAATTTGCGGCCAGTAAATTCGGTACGGTCAAGGCTGGTCCCGACTTACGGCTGCTTACCGAACGTAATCCGCCCGAAGATAATATTAATACGGCACGGAGTATTTGATGAAACACACCGATGTTCGGGAACTTAAAGAGGATGCGTAGGTTTTTATCGGTCGATATTAGAAAATCTTTTCTAAAATATTTACTGGTGGTAGGACCTCTTGTGAGTACGCACGAAAAGGTACCATCGCCCCGCCTATTTCTGTCGTGAAGCAGTAACGCGTTTCGGTTTGAAGGGTGGAGTAGCCGTTGTAATCATACTGAGACCTTAGAACTTATTATATCTCAAGGTGGGTGGCGCATTTACTTTGTAAATGTCTATGGGCTCCAGTAACCACTTAACATCAGGTGGGTTGTGAGCCCGTCCACCCATATCCCTATTAATATATAAATGTGAATGTAAGTTTGTTTGTTACGCTTTCACGTGAAAATTACTCAACCGATCATCATGAAACTTTGTACACATATTCTTGGAGGTATTAGAAGTAACATAGGATACATTTATTAAGAAAAAAAAAATATTTTTAACGAAAAATTAAAAAAAAATTGTCAAAAAATTTCAAAATCTAGCTTCTTCAACGCCATCTACCGGTTCAGTTATGAAGTTCCAATCCTGAGTACTGTAAATGAAGTCGCGGGTAAAATTTAGCGTTATTCCAAAGTAACTATTCCACACGGACGAAGTCGCGGGCAAAAGCTAGTAAGCAATAAAAAAAAAACGATTCTAAAAATAAATTTGGCGCGCAGTGTATATGACATACAGAACCCGAAATCATAGCCTGTCTTAAATTTGACGGAGTAATCCTATAAAGACGTTACAGGAGAATGTCTTTACTTTAAATTCTAAATGGGTGAAAACAAATGAAAGATATTTGCTGAAAATTCGGTATAAATATGTACTTTTTGATGCAAATAATGAAACGGAAGATATACAACGTTCTGACGTCTTTTCTGGGGTATATAAAGTTTGTATGGAGGAGCCTTTTCCTTTAGTGGATTAACCTAAAACTCCGTGTAATTATTCTTATAAACAAATGAGCTAGTACGTGTCTTACAGAGTTCCTAAATCCCTTTGTGTCTGTTTTCTAAATCGCGACATTGTTACGTGGCTTAAGTTAGTCTGTTAGAGACTTTCTACTTGTATTTGTTCCTTCGAGCATTATGTAAAAACGTCTTTATCGTGTTTTTTTTGTGTGATAGACTTTTTTACCTCTTCTTTATTACACATTGTTCGATTCGAACCCAGCGACCTCGTGGCAGCCTAGGGCTACGGAAACCAGCACGAGGTGCGCGTCGAACATGTGCCGCGATTCGCGGCGCCGTATGTACTATTTTAACAAAATATCATGCAATCACTCACCGGAACCGATGCCTTCGTCTTCTCACGCCGTATCACTTAGGGAGAAGGGTATAGGGCAGGAATGNGTCTTTATCGTTTTTTTTTTTTGTGTGATTCACTTTTTTACCTCTTTTTTATTACACATCATCTACTCATCGTACATGAAAAATGCAGGTCTTATATCATCTTTATTGACTAGTTAAAGTAAATGTGAGTGTGGAATTATATTCGATTTTTATCTTCGACATTTTCCAATGAGTTAGAGAGTTCAAATTTTGAATATTGCTCAGAATCTGAGGAAATTCTAAGAATAACAGTTTTCCATCTTCCTTTTTTTTATTGCTTAGATGGATGAACGAGCTCACAGCCCACCTGGTGTTAAGTGGTTACTGGAGCCCATAGACATCTACAACGTAAATGCGCCACCCACCTTAAAATATAAGTTCTAAGGTCTCAGTATAGTTACAACGGCTGACCCACCCATCAAACCGAAACGCATTACTGCTTCACTGCAGAAACAGACAGGGCGGTGGTACCTACCCGTGCGGACTCACAAGAGGTCCTACCACCAGTTCCTTTTAAAAAAATGAAATTTAAATATTTGTTTATAGAATTAATGTATTTATTATTTTGAACTGGAATGGTATTGCGGGAAATACTCTGTATGAGATATTAAATTGTAATCATAAGTTTTGAAACAGCTTCTGTATAATCTACGCATCCGGTACCTTTCAGATGCATCCTGTATAGCTCTAGGTGACGTAATATTTATGCTACACAACACGCTGCCTTCCAATTTAATATAACACGACCTCATTCATGGCACTCTAACGTTTGATGCATGGCTGTATTCGGTAGCGTCAATGCTTTGATTAGTGAGATCTACGGCGTTATCTCGTCTCTAAATTAGCAAGACATCTATACTATAATATTATAAAGAGGAACGATTTGTTTGTTTGTTTGTATTGAATAGGCTCCGAAACTACTAAACCGATTTGAAAAATTCTTTCACTGTTTTGAAGCTACACTATTCCCAAGTGTCATAGGCTATAATCTTTTTTGAAAAAAATTAGGGATCCTTACGAAAACTCCAATAATGTAACCCAAGGTGTAAAAAAATTACCTAAAATATTCTTTACATCGCGTGCCCTGCGAAAACTATTGATGATAGAATAAAATAATGTACTGCGACTTTGTAGAACACATTATTATTTATAAAAATTATCGCAACAACATATGTCTAACTATTATAGTTATGTTGCAATAACTGTTCTTTTATTTAAAAAAATAAAACAACGTCAAATATCGTTGAAATTTTTGTTAAAAACCCGAGCGAAGCCGGTGCGGGCCGCTTGTATATTAATACTTTAATAGATCTTCCCGTTTACGTGTCTGAGACGTTAATTATATCTAATTTTACCACGAAACATGTCCATGAGCAAGAGAACTGTAAAGTGTTTGAAAGGTCCTTACTGGTGGTAGGACCTCTTGTGAGTCCGCGCGGTCAGGTACCACCACCCTGCCTATTTCTGCCGTGAAGCAGTAATGCGTTTTGGGTTGAAGGGTGGGGCAGCCGTTGTAACTATACTGACCTTAGAACTGATATCTCAAGGTGGATGGCGCATTTACGTCGTAGAAGTCCATTGGCTCCAGTAACAACTTAACACCAGGTGGGCTGTGAACTCGTCTACCCATCTAAGCAATAACCACCAGTGAAATCTACCCTGGTAGATGGTGGTCTAGTAAAATCTGATATGTCACTATCAATGATTTCAATTTAAAATAGCTAAAAAGATATACTTACTGCAAAGAATGTTTCCAATCTTCTATCCATCTAATTGAAATAGAATTAGCACGTGCCCGGTCTTGAGGCGATTCCTTAGCAAAGTATATTTCAATTTTTCGAATTGAGTCATACGGAAACGGATCGTTTCAATAATGGGCAATGGTCTGCGGTTGTCGACAGGAGCACTCACATACTGAGGTAATGTTCTGTGGTCGGGCGTAACGTGTTATGGGCTTTGCGTTATGATGGATGTACTTGATAAGGCGTAGTGGAAGTCCTAAAGTTGTGTATTAGTGTCTATTCTAATTTATGTATAAAGAAACAAAATTATTATTGGAACGAAGTTCCTTATGGGACGATGCGGAGGGATACCCTAACCGGGAAAAAACGTCCGTAACGTAAGATTTTTATTATTAATGCACACAGTGTACGACTTAACTTTGTAATAACGTACAAAAAATAACATTTTTTTTATCATTCATTGACCACGATCTCGGAGCGTTCGTTTGCGCAATTCACTAACTCTTATGCAAACAACTGTGAATGAAGTGTACCACAATAAGTTCGCACGTTACCGAATGACTGTGGGTTGTTGCGAAACCTCCAGTTTATTTTCTTTATACCTCGAATAGAACTTAAAATTTATATTGTTATAATAAGGAACTTCGTTCCTATTCAGTGTCCCACGACACCACAACTCTTTTTTTTATATTACATTAAGTATTTATAGGTTTTTTTTTTATTGCATAGATGTGTGGACGAGCTCACAGCCCACCTGGTGTTAAGTGGTTACTGGAGCCCATAGACATCTACAACGCAAATGCGTGACACACCTTGAGATATAGTTTTAAGGTCTCAGTATAGTCACAACGGCTGCCCCACCCTTCAAACCGAAACGCATTACTGCTTCACGGCAGAAATAAGCAGGGCGGTGGTACCTACCCGCGCGGACTCACAAGAGGTCCTACCACCAGTAATTACGCAAATTATAATTTTGCGGGTTTGATTTTTATTGCACGATGTTATTCCTTCACCGTGGAAGTCAATCGTGAACATTTGTTGAGTACGTATTTCATTAGAAAAATTGGTACCCGCCTGCGGGATTCGAACACCAGTGCATCGCTCGATACGAATGCACCGGACGTCTTATCCTTTAGGCCACGATTATTATGTCTAAGTATGCGCATATATATGTACGTATGTGTATATGTGCGCGTTTCGGTTTGAAGGATGTGGCAGCCGTTGTAACTATACTGAGACCTTAGAACTTATATCTCAAAATGAGCGCCGGAATTTACGTTGTAAATGTCTATGGGCTCCAGTAATCACTTAACACCAGGTCGGCCGTGACCTCGTCCACACACCTAAGCACTAAATAAAACTTGGATTGAAGACCCATTGAGCTGAATAAACTGTCGGAAATGATAACAACAGTCCTTCCTCATCTACAATTTAATCGTTTTTGACGTGACAGCGTCTTATAATTCGATGGAGCCGGCTGCACGCACGAAAAAACATGACTCATTGAGGCGTTCCATTTAAGGCTTGAAGTGCAAGCGAGAGCGCGCAACGAGCGACAAAGAGGCACAATCGGCCTCCGCGTTCGGCAGTGTTCGACATCTGTCTCTCTCCTACTTGAGTGAGCGATGCATCCGCGTGGACAGCTGCTATACAATAATACATTTACATGTTTTCGTCAAGTATGGAAGTTCAGTGAAAAGTGAACGTGGCGTCAATTGTCCATACAAAATATCTATCAAACAAATAAAATTAAAATTTTCTTTTGAAAAATGTAACCATTCCATCGGTATTTTCTTATGACGTTGTCACGTTCGACTATCGTCAGTAAACCGACTTTACAGACAATCGATTTTTTCGATATAGTTATTATGTTTACAGTCTTATTTTCGTTTGTCGGACTTAACACAATCAAAATTAGTACTTTATTTATCTGGACCGAAACGCATTTCACCTCATTAAATGTTATTGTTCATTCGTTCGACATTCTGAATACTTTATGCGAAAACGTGTGTTCGGTGACGGTCGAATGGTTCTGCCGTTTCAGCTTTTGTGTGTAGTATGAATAATGCTATGTTAATATGATGTGTGTTGCTTTTTGGTTGGTACGTTTTTTCAATGGAGAAATCGAAATGTGACTGACCGGTGAATGGTTATGCTGATGCTTCGGCAAAATATATTGAATTCACATAGAAACAATGGCAATTGCAATAGTCTTTCCTGAAGTTCTGAGAAATCTATATATATAAGTATATAAAATGAATTGCTGTTCGTTAGTCTCGCTAAAACTCGAGAGCGGCTGGACCGATTTGGCTAATTTTGGTCTTGAATTATTTGTGGAAGTCCAGAGAAGGTTTAAAAGGTAGATAAATATGAAAATGCTCGGAATTAAATGAAAATAACAATGTTGTTTTTTCTTTGATGTGTCCCCCGTGGTTTTAAGTTTATTTTATACAAAAGTTTAGGTCTTTTATTTATCGATTGAGGCACTACGAAGTCTGCCGGGTCAGCTAGTTATTTATAAATATAAGTTCTTTGAAGTGACTGAATTACAAAAGACCTTATTGTTTTGTCTATAAGATCTACCTGCGCTAGGTTTATTAGATTTAAAAAAAAAAAAGTATGTCCATCCTCTAATTGTTTCGCCCGCGGAGTGTCCATGATTTTTTTCAGGCTTGAAGAGTGGTACTACCGTTATCCAATGATTGATGGCGGTTTTAGTGTGGTCCGTGTGTGTCTATGGGCCCCTGTAACCACTTAAAACCAAGTCAGCTCCGAGTTAGTCTAGTTAAAGCAACAAAAAATATTTTATTTTATTTTAACTACATACAAAATTAAAACAAACATGGAATTTGTCTAAATTGTCACAGTCGTAGTGGCGTCGGGGAGAATTTCGCTGGAACACGGCACACGTTGAATCCGGGCTAAGCCACCCAATCCTCTTTGTTGGTGGAGACTTCGTGAGATTACGTTTTAAAAGCATTCCCAGGGTTCCGTGCTGGGAATATGCAATAATAACGTCATACTGAGGCTTTGTTTTAAGTAATACGTTCGTTGAAAACCGCAGTCGTGTCAACTTAATTTTGTATTAAATCATCAGAAATTAGGAATTATGAGTGAGTATCTGTAAAAATCTATATATTACGAGTAATACGTGAAGCTAAAACTTTGTACCTCTTTTTACGAAAATTGCGCAGACGGACGAGTATACTATTTGTTTATTGTCAAACTTTTCTTATTGCGTAAAGTCTGTGGTTAAATTGAGAATAGCTTAAATATTGTTTGTCTTTATTAACATTTATCTTAAGTTTAGTCTTGGCAAAATCTGTGATTATAGAATTATAATAATTCTTTGATAATAGAATCATAATAATGTCTTCTTCCTATTCGTACACTCTTGAAAGAGTGGTCGTGGTCATGCATCAGTCGGATCCTGTGCCCGAAGAACTTGAGGATTCGTATTTGGACTGTTGACGATAGTCTCTCCTTGATGTTGAGCTCTTTCAGGATCGAAACGTTGGTACGGTGCGCGGTCCACGGAATTCTGAGGAGACGTCTCCAACACAATAATGTACAAACTTATAATTTCAATTAATTACAGTCGAATTTCGACTACCGGGGGACCACTAGTGAAAGTTATATCTCTTGTCATTAGATGAGCGACAATATGTCTTATTCGTGGATTCAGCTAGAGTATTAAAAGAGGTGCGTTAGTATATTAATCCAACAAGACTAATCTAAAGAATATGTAAAAGTTAGTAAACCTCAGAAAGTTATGCTAGTTGGTTTAGTAACAGTAGATTTGTAAAACTCTGATGTAAGCTATCTCATGATCCATCATGTTGTTGTTGAAACATCATTTATATTGCAATTACTACTATTCTTCCACCAATATCATAACGGATACTCCGGCGCGGCAGAAACGTACTAAATCAAAACTATCCCTCAAAATCCCCTAACACGGGATTAATTTACATTACACGATATTTTTGGACGTGAGTTTTATTCGTGAAAACGTGTTAAGTCCGAATTTATTTTAAAAATATCGAACATGCTCCAGGATTTTCACTGGTGGTAGGACCTCTTGGGAGTCCGCACGGCACCCCGCCTATTTCCGCCGTGAAGCAGTAATGCGTTTCGGTTCGAAGGGTGGAGTAGCCGTTGTGACTATACTGAGACCGTAGAACTTATGTCTCGAGTTGGGTGGCGCATTTACGTTGTAGATGTCTATGGGCTCCAGTAACCACTTAACATCAGGTGGGCTGTGAGCTTGTCCACTCGTCTAAGCAATAAAAAAAGGATTTGAAAGTATACTTTACCTAGAGTACACCAAATGTCTTATCCAGCTCCTGTCTTATCCGTCTGGCCGGAATAAAATTCCTAGCGCAAAAGCGTTTATAAACTTTAGGTAGTTGCAAATGACTGTATTTTTTATAAAAATAAGCAGGGTACGGTGTACACAAAAAATAATAAAAAGGTTTTTTTTGGTACATATTGAATGTAGAACCAATATAATCAACATTTTTTTCAATTCAATATCGAATAAAAAATGTAATTTTAAATATCATTATCCCGGAAATTCTACTCACGTAACCACCCAACCTTGCTATCAAGAATGTATACATTTTCGCGCGAGAATTTTGGATATTACCTGGTACCTTAACCCTTCCTGTTGATCGGGATATGATATCATTACTATTATCATACCTATTTACTTATATTAGAACTGACAAATTTATCCAATATAAAACGAAAGTGTGTTCAGAGAAAGGATTCATTTTTTGACTTTTATTGGTTTTAGAGCATGTTGTGAATTCGCATAGGTAGCTACCCTCATCCTACCGCGTCTCTCACGAATCCGTTATTCGTCCTAGTAATTGAGAATCCGTATATTTGGGACTCTGTATATAGAGTATGTGGCAGCAATCAGATTATGGCGTCTATGGCTGGGTACTCACCTAGCCGTGTAGCACGTAACGTAACAGATACAGTATCCAGTGAGTACGTAGGCACGAGCCCGCTGCGAGCCGCTCGCGGAAGGAGCGCAGCAAGTTCGCAGTGACCCGCTGAGTGGCGGTATCACTGCGAACACAAAGGCGGCTCGCAGTGTGCTCGTGGCAACTCGTAGCTAGATACGCTGTAGACCGTGGACCAGCCGTACCCACTTGCAGGTTGATACAGTATCTGTTACGTTACGTGCTACACAGCTAGGTGAGTACCCAGCTAAAGGATTCTGGTGTTTAGTACCAGATAGAACCTAAGCGCGTCTGTTTTTGTATAGCGATAACAAAACTTAGAAATTTTCGAGACACAGCTATAAAACGCGGGCATCTCGTGCATTTTGTTGCTGGTTCAGCATTGGGCACATGTTCCTATGCTTTTAGTTTTTAACTATTTCTTCATAAAAATTTTCAGCACTACAAAGTGGGATAGTAATGTGAAATTTCTAGTTCCAATATTTTTGGGTTTAATAGATTCTGATATGTTTTAAATGGTATAGATGCAACTGTGATGCCATATATTAGTAACTGGTTAGTGAACAAGGTCACAAGCTCCCCTATGACATCACAAAGTTGCAGGGCTACCACTTAATTATAAATAAAACAAACACTATCAGACACTCAAACCTTGATCCGACTCGAATAGTTAATGTCTCACACGATGTCGCGATAACTTAGCATTTGGTTGAATCAGCAAGATGTATCTACAGTTCTCAATAAAATACATATTTTATTATTCACGACCCGACCCTCACGATATGATCCGATATACATATTTGCTTCTATATTCAAGGGGTGAATGGTAACATTCAAACGATTCTAGGATATTGGGTAGGAAGCTGTTTACTGGGACCAAGGGTCGATCGTGGCGTTTACGCCTTTTGTTTATTAGGTAGACGAAGTTTTTTTTGGGTTTCAAGATTTCCTACTTAGACAGACTGTGCGGTTTATAGCCTACCCAAAGCCCATAGACATGTATCAAGTGTTGTACGCTGGATCCCAAGTTCGATTTAGTGTGGGCATTATTAGGTATAATGTTGTGCCTTAGGCATATTATACTTCTGCTTTTTTCATTTTTCTTGGTAAATTCGTAGCTAATACGTGCTTAGCTAACAATTCTAATAATAAAGGACAGATCAGTGTAGGGAAGGGTATATTGGGAGCCCATACGTATAGGCACAGCCATTCTATTTCTGCACTATACAAAATACAAATATACTCATCATCTTAGGCCTTAAAGCCCAGGGTGGGCCTGGTCGAGTATGTCTCTTCAGACTGTTCTGTTCAGAGCTTTCTCCTTCTAGTTTTTGACACAGATGACTTTGAGGTCCTGCAAAATACAAATATACTATACAAAATAATTAGGTCTCACGTTCTTCAAATTGAGTGGTGAGATCCAGGTTTATTTATTTATTGCTTACATGGGTGGACGAGCTCACAGCCCACCTGGTGTTAAGTGGTTACTGGAGCCCATAGATATCTACGACGTAAATGCGCCACCCACCTTGAGATATCAGTTCTAAGGTTTCAAATATAGTTACAACGGCTGCCTCACCCTTCAAACCGAAACGCATTACTGCTTCACGGCAGAAATAGGCAGGGTGGTGGTACCTACCCGTGCGGACTCACAAGAGGTCCTACGACCAGTAACGTTGTGGTGCTTATGGGCAGTAACCACTGTAGTAAGTGATCCGTGTTCGTGGTTCGGTAACACCAAGTGGTTCGGCAGCTCATCCATCCATTGCGATCAAAATATCTGTATTATGCAGCCTAAATTATGAAGAAATGTTAGGTTGAGATCAATAAGTTTTAATTTAGACAGTATGGGGTGAGAATCCAACATCGCCTGTCTGCCGTTTAATTAACGAGTAAGAAATACGTTTATTTTTAGAATCATCCGGCTCTTATTAAATTTCATAACTATGCATATAAGTTTTATTTGGTTTCTCAGCGCCAGTACCAAGTTAATTAAGTTTCTCGGTCTTTGTACGGAAACCGACTAAATTTAATTTCTGTCGGGATTCTAGATTAATTTAGTACATTTTGTCTTTTGAATGTGCTTCTTTACACTGTATACGATTATAAAATATTAATTCTATCTTTATTTCGTTTGCTAAGACAGGAAAATTAGCTGACGGCCTGGCTTATTTTGAGCCATTACTTACTCCCGTAGTCACTGAATGACTTGTTTCCACTGGTATTACCGTCACATGTTGCCTCACGTATGTGTCGTTAGCATGAGGTTTGTTTGTGAGTCATTGGAGTCTGGGTTGTTATTACTTCGTATGTCTATTATATGATAGTGGCTATAACACAGAAAATGATCGTGTTGAGGCATTTAAATGGATGGCTGTGAGATAGGGTTTTTTTTTAAATTGTAACAAACACTTTACTAAAAATATTTTTGATGATGTGAAATGCTGAAGGAACAATAAAGTAATGCGAGGAAAAACGAAAGTGATTTTTTTCTGAAATTGTTCTTTTGGAACCTGTGACAGTCATATTCCATCAAGGCACACAACGTATATGTTTTGATGACATCAAGCTATAAATGATCTTACTTTGATCAGCTTCGACTGCAAGTCTGCGTGGGGTAAAACTACACGGCCAAGGAAGTTTTTAGTTTGGTGCTACTGACCATCAAATTTTAGACCTTTATGACATGACATTAGTGTTACGCGCTGGGGTTCGGGATAAATAAAATTTCACCAAAGTACAACTTAAAAACTGTATTCGACATATTTCGCTTCGAGTAGTTTCGATTACTGACTGACTGCGTGCCATCTCTGTAACGCTTTTATAGTCGATACCTCATCTCTAGAATTATCGAGAATATTCCACACATCTCTGGTAGCAGTTTTGGCTATCTGACAATAGATGGCGTTGTAATTCTCGAGCGTTCTAGGTCCTTCGATATTCGTTCGACTATTCGGCGATAGATGCGTTACTCTTACCGCCGTAACAATAGTATGACTAACTATCGATCAAAATAATTTGGGTAATACTATTTACTTAATACCATTTCCTTTCCTATTTATTTCCCTAAATACAATTTCTAAATTTAATTTTAGTAAATATGTGCACTGATACAGGTATATCTGTTATTCAAACAGTAAAAAATCCCTAATGAAAACCTCTAGAAGTAAAAATAAGAAAATTTTGGCTGCCTACATTTACTCTATCTAAATATCCATCCACTTATAAGGTTTATTTGATATTAATGTATTAATTACCTTCAAATAGATTACCATGAATTAATATATGTATATTGTAATCTATTTGAAGCCACACCCCGTCAAAATCAATAACACGATCTTATGAAGCCATACCCAGAATGAGCAAATTACATCCACCTAACCCATTTACTATTCATTCCTTTTTCAATTCTTCCACGAGATATTAAAACTTCGCAAGTGTTAGAAGAAGCTGTAAAGGATGGCGTAAGTTTTGACAGTTTGGATACGCTGCGGCTCTGTGAGACGATACCGAATACTGAAGGTCAAACTAAATCCTGCCGTGGATCGTGATAAGGGTGGATGTGCTAACTATATTTGGTTTAAAATAATATATTACTGATGACCTTTTGGCGGGGTTTTTAGTTGGGAGTAGAATTGCATGTAATTAATATTTCACCAAAGCTATTTTTTTATTATTGCTCAGATGGGTGGACGAGCTCACAGTCCATTAGGTGTTAAGTTACTGGAGCCCATAGACGTATATGCTGCCGTATAACGTAAATGCTGCCCTGCCCTTTAAACCGAAACGCATTACTGCTTTACTACAGAAATAGGTGGGGTGGTGGCACCTACCCGTGCGGACTCACAAGAGGTCCTACCACCAGTAAATATGGTGTGGTAATATGGTATGGTATGGTAAATTTTAGGGCAGACTAGATTGATGTTTCTGCCTTTTGTTAATATTTCAGTTTTACTTATGATGTGTACTAGATCAATTGGATTATATATTATTAATAAACACATCTATGATGAGACAAATACTAAATTGAAAAAACTTGAATTTTCCGAAAATTATATCTTTCTTTAAACAAAATGATAGTGGAATGCTTAAATAACATTTTTATTTCAGGCTATTTAAGATAATAAGAAAATAGCGCTCGTAAGCTATAATTTCAAAATTAAACATAACATGTAAGTTAAATTTAACCAATGCGTTGTGCGTTTCGGTTAGAAGGGTGGGGCAGCCGTTGTAAATATACTTGAGACCATAGAACTTATATCTCAAGGTGGGTGGCGCATTTAAGGAGACGTATAGGGATGGCCAAAAATGCAATGTCCCAGCTGCATAAGATATGGAGAGACCGTAACATCACGCGAAAAACTAAAACCAAATTGGTGAGTTCGCTAGTTTTCTCCATATTCAGTTATGGCGCGGAGACCTGAACAATGAAGAAGGCCGACAGAGACCGAATAGACGCTTTTGAAATGTGGTGTTGGAGAAAAATGCTACTGATTCCATGGACCGCCTTTCGCACCAACGTGTCTATTCTGAGAGAGCTTCATATGAAAGCCAGACTTTCCACTATATGCCTTCGTAGGGTGCTGGAATTCTTCGGACATATTGCTCGTAAAGAGGGTCACAATCTTGAACAGCTAATGGTGACAGGAAAGGTAGATGGCAAGCGTCCCAGAGGACGCAGTCCCACGAGATGGTCGGATCAAATACGATCTTATCTGAGCATCAATTTCCATAATGCCCTTCATGAAGCAAAGGATCGCGGCAGATGGAGGGAAGTCGTATGGGAGAAACTGATGCAGCGGGGGAGTCTCGACCCTCAGTAATGAGGAAAACGACGCGAGGAGGAGGAGGAGGCGCATTTAAGTTAAAGATGTCTATGGGCTCCAGTAACCACTTAACACCAGGTGGGCTGTGAGCTCGTCCACCCATCCAAGCAATAAAAAAAAAATATTGAATTGTTTGTTGAAATCTGAATTATAATTTTTAGACTTCACGCGCATATTCGATCTGAGGTATCGTTCTAAGCCGCTTAATTATGTACGAACCAAACTTTACTTTTACGTAGAGATAAAACCTTTAGCAGACACCGCTTTACTTATTAAAACGGCCTCTGTTATCCAAGTTCTTGTTTTAGAAACGCGAAAATTTCAAGTTTACTGAATGAGTTAAATTTTTTGGGTTAATTTAATTTGGGAGTTTCATCACGTCGTCTTGGCGTCCAACAGAGACTTAATCAAAATATTACAATTTAAAATTATCGGTGGATCATTTAATAAAAAACGCTTTGAAATTAATGACAAAATTCGGGCAAGGAGAAATACGTACAATTTACATCAGGCCCACTTGATGAAAAATGTCATTTAAAACATAAAATGACAACTAATAAAATTACAAGCTCCCACACAGGAAATTAGATCATACTTAATAGGATTGTGATCGGTCTTTGATACGTGTGCAAATGTTCAAGAGGTTCGGTGAAAAATATTTCGGTACAGAGATAGACGCAAAGCCAATAAAAGCGTGTTGATAAGAATCATTCATGACATCTTCGTCCCTCCTTCCTTCCTTACTTTCCTCTACCGTTGTCTAGTAATAGGATTTTCCATTTCCTACATTAGAGATAAGATTGAAAGCAACCCCCGATTATTGCAAAAAGTAAATTGGCCAGTGATATTATAATGGTCTCTCCGGCTGTCACTCAGATGAAACACAGACCCTGACTTCCTCAAGCTTCTTATGCCATCATTTGTTCGGTACGTATCATTCACAATAAAATTCTTACTATTATATTCCTAATTGACTAATTGAAATCTCATATTTGAAAGATTAATGGCAATTTGGAAACCGGCACGAGCGGATACGCCATTCATTTCTGACCCAACGTAATAATGCATACCGACTCCTAGGATTAAATCCGAAGCTCAGATTTCATTCTGTGGGTTTCGATAGCCGCTCAACATCAGAGAGTGAGAATTTTTATCCAAATTATCTATCTAAAAAAATGTTTAGGTAAAAATAAACTATTTTCTTTGGAACGAGTGACACACACTAAATGTATAAAAGAGAATTATTTATTGTTGAAATTATTCAATCAACACCTGTCGTACATGCACGAATATGAATTGTCAACTTTATAGTTGTATAGTGAGTGCTACGCGCGTATAGATAACTGTACAAGTTTTATACTAAAGGCGACGCACGTAGGACAAGCAGGGAAAATGAAACCAAACCCTTTTTTATGTTTGGGGGTTACTGGTGGCTCGGAGGTCTTTCCAGTTTGACTAAGACAGGTAGGCGAGCAAAAGCTCAGCAGGGAGGGGTGAGATTTGCTAACAGCTACCCGAGCGCCTCCAAAGGAGACCTAACAACTCAAGATCAAATGCTTCGCGAATGAATCTGCTACCGGATCGGAATCGCGACCCGCTGAGAAGATCCGGCGAGAAATTCAACGGGCTAATGCTTAGGTTAGGAGCCTGCTCTTAGTGTTAGAGCTGAAGGCGTCTAATGCAACGGTTATTGGATCTGATGGATCCGTAAGGACGTGTCTAGGGCGTACTAAACTTATTACTCATACATATTATATAGGAATTTGCAGTTATGCAGAGATTCGTACGTAAACATGTATTACTAGACGATGACCATTTTTTTTATAACGCCATCTTGTTGTGTTTTTAAAACGGTTAGTTGCCCTCAATTAAGAAAAATATTTTTTTTTTTTATTGCCTTTGTAGGCAGACGGGCATACGGCCCACCTGATGGTGAGTGGTTACCGTCGCCCATGGACTTCAGCAATGCCAGGGGCAGAGCCAAGCCGCTGCCTACGTAGTAAATAGTATTATAATTCGCCAATAGATGTCGGGAAGAGTCATAAAGTTGATTATTGAAAACACGAATGAAACAACATTTTCTGAAAATAAATCGTAGCTAGATCGATTTATCGCCCCCGATATCCCCTGTATACTAAATTTTATGAAAATCGTTGGAGCCGTTTCCGAGATTCAGATTATATATACTAGAATTGCTCGTTTAAAGGTATAAGATTATATTGTTAATGTAAAATAATATGTTTTTTGTTACTTTTTACGTAATCAATGCTTAATTATGAAGGGCTCATTAAAAGTTTTTACCATTAGTTTGTGATTCAAAGTTTAAGCCTATTTTATTTTCACGTTTTATTACAGTTGAAGTTGCTTGTTACGAATTTTAGTTAAAATAATTGTTGTAAAGCGATTGAAATTCGTCCTTAAACACTGATACCTCAAGTCCCAAATTCATTTTATCGTAATTTTTCTTATATTTCGTTACTTACATAACATTGACAAACAATAAAGAAAACTAGAGGTCCCGCAGTAGTCGAAATTCGACTATAATTAATTGGAATTGTAAGTTTGTACACTATTATGATTGTATTTTATACTTTTAAAATCAAAAATTTCGCCAAGACTAAACTATAAAAAATATGAACAAAGACAAACAATATTTAATCTATTCTCAATTTGACCACAGACGTCAAGAACAAAAGTTTGACAATAACTAGTATGCATGCGTGTGTGCGTCAAATACATGGTATTTAGTGTGTGTAATGTTTTCTTTATTGATCTAATGTATCTTTTATGCATTATTTTAAAAAAATATTAGCATTGTGCACTTCTTCTCTATATTCTCTATAAGTGTGAAAAATTTCATACTCCTCCGTCCGCGCAATTTTCGTAAAAAGGGATACAAAGTTTTTGCTTCACGTATTAATTTAATTAACCGTCTTAAATGTCTTTATCGATTCAAATATAATTTTCTGATGCTTTTTAATCTATTTTTACGGTTTAATCTTGATTTTTTTTTCATTTTTATAATCTTGTAGTGTGCAACTTTGGCACATCGAAGTCGCATTCGTGTTCGGGCGCAAACGGAATTCCCGAATACGCAGGTGTCAGGTGTCACTAGATGTAAGTCGACAAGAATCACGCGATTTTGTTTTTTTTATTTTTTTTTATTGCTTAGATGGTTGAACGAGCTCACAACCCTAGGCACTAAGTGATACTAATTATATTATTTTACGAATTTTAAAACGACTTTACTGGTGGTAGGACCTCTTGTGAGTCCGCACGGGTAGGTAACATTTCTTCATAATTTAGGCTGCCTAATACAGATATTTTGATCGCAATGGATGGATGAGCTGCCGAACCACTTGGTGTTACCGAACCACGAACACGGATCACTTACTACAGTGGTTGCTGCCCATAAGCACCACAACGTTACTGGTCGTAGGACCTCTTGTGAGTCCGCACGGGTAGGTACCACCACCCGGCCTATTTCTGCCGTGAAGCAGTAATGCGTTTCGGTTTGAAGGGCGGGGCAGCCGTTGTAACTATACTGAGACCTTAGAACTTATATCTCAAGGTGGGTGGCGCATTTACGTTGTAGATGTCTATGGACTCCGGTAACCGCTTAGCACCAGGTGGGCTGTGAGTTTGTTCACCTATCTATGCACTAAAAAATAAATAAATAAAAGATTTCTTTAGTCCAAGAAATCAAAACTCGTTTGTGCTATTATAAGTCTTTAGACAATTACGTGAATTTTGTCGATCAAAAAACATGAGGTCGAAATTTCAAATTCCTTGGATATCCCATCTATATATGAAGCTGGAACGCTTGACGGCTTCGATTTAAGAAAGGGATGATGGTAGGGCCTAAATTATGGGCTCAAATCGAATTCAATTCTATCAGTTCACGTGCGATAAGAGACAATCCAAGTAGAAATACACATAATTGTAGACAATGAATTTGCTTCCGGCATTGCTGACGTCCACGAGCGACGGTGACTGCATACCATCAGATGGGTCGTATGCTCGTCTGCCGGTTACAAAGGCAATAAAAAACATTATTTTGTTTTCTCTTCAAATCACTTTTTTTATTGCCCTTGTAGGCAGACCAGCATACGGCCCACCTGATGGTGAGTGGTTGCCGTCGCCCATGGACTTCGGCAATGCCAGGGGCAGAGCCAAGCCGCTGCCTACCGCTTAATACAGCAATCAACCCCCCAAGCGATGTAGGCAATTAATTTCAAGCAGACCGACCGCAAAATAACCCGAAATCACTGCATTACAAAGTCCATAGAATGTAATTTTACATAAAATTCTATTGTATCAAAATTAAAGGTCTGCATAGTATTCATTTAACAGCTCTATTGTTAACTGAAAATTACTCGCTGCGCTGTAATCAAAATGATACAATAATTTCCGACCGTTTCAAGGCATTGTTATACGAAGAGCAACAATTTTGTTGCCTGTGTGTTGATAAATTGAAAAATTGAAATAGGGCTTTACTTTGAACATTTCACATCATTTATTTTTCATATACCGTGTAGTATTTACATTCAAGGAGCAAGCGCAAGACAAGGTCAAATGGAGACAACTTGTGGGGGCCCTATTAACCATTTTTTTCCTACCTATGCTTATAGCCTTGAGAGGCTATATCAGCTTCGTCCTAACGTGTAGGTGAGCTCATGGGGCTCAAACCGGAGTGGTGCCAACACTGGCCCTAGCAAGAGCAGTGCTTCGCAGAATCTACCACCGGATCGGAAACTGAGAAGATCCGTCGAGAAACTCAGTAGGCTATGGTACCAGCGGGGTACCCTAGGACTAAAACAACAACAATAACATACTGTGTAGTGCCGCATGATGTAAAGTGGTCACCTTAGATCATGTGGGACGTAAGCATGCCAACCATTGCTGCGCCCAGAACTCTTAGGGCGCAAGGTTGACATTGTTACTTATCGTCACCTTTCAGCGCGTCAATAGCACGGCACTTGTAACATTTGAATTGTTAATAAGCCCGCGTAAATTAAAAGAAAATTTACTTAACTTATATCTTTAAACGAGCAATTCTTGTATATATCAACGCTTGAAAGGCAAACGTGACTAAGCGACAATGCGTGAACTTTACAGTAGACTAATTTAAAGTTGAAATACCTGAAAAAAATTATATTTTAACGAATCTAGCTGTAGGATTGAAATGATTTTAATAGACCTAGAAATATATTTTTTTTGCGCATCGAATATGGTTATTGTTTATCATTAATGTATTATTGTTGCTTACAGTTACAGTTATTGTCGCTTAGTCGCGTTTGCCTTTGAAGCGTCGATATAATCTGAATCTCGGAAACGGCTCTAACGATTTACATAAAATTTAGTATACAGGGTATTTCGGGGGCGATAAATCGATCTAGCTACGATTTATTTTCAGAAAATGTTGTTTTATTCGTGTTTTCAATAATCAACTTTATCGATAATCAACTTAAACATAAACTTTTTTGAAGTGAAACTTCCTTATCGGCGTTGGAAAAAAATTTACCGTCACATTTTTCGGTTACGCGTCACTTTTTTCCGTTACGCGCCATCTGTTTTGTATTCATGTCTATGATAATAAAATCCTTTTGTTTAAACTTTATCTAATTTAACTTTTTTGTATTCATGTCTATGATAATAAAATCCTTTTGTTTAAACTTTATCTAATTTAACTTTATTTAACCAATTTCTAGAAAGTTGCATGTAGATCATTTTTCGAAAAATAAGGCCATAAACAAGTTTCACTTCTTACGTGTGTACACTAGTACACGCACACATTTTTTTTTATTGATAGAAAATAACAAATAATATAATATTAATATGTAATTCGTGTTTAAATATAATTTCTACAAAACCCAATTTATCAACAAAAAAAAACGAGCAAAGGTCGGTTATCTTCTAGTGTAAAATTAAGCAACAAAAAAGTTGCCAGCTCTATCGCCCGTCATAAACAAATGGCATTACTAAACTTGTGAATGCGATATTACTGTGAAATACGGTGTGTACGTTAATTGCATGAAATCAGATATGCGAGTTTGTTATTATGCTTTGTATTATTGAAACTTGTGATTTTACAGTTACTCTGTTTTTCGTATTGCGGCAGGCAATATGCTTGTTCGCACGATTTGTTTACCTACATGGAAGATATGTTTGCGTGTGCTTACTTTCTTTGAATTTAATCTGGTGTGAAGAATAACTGGTGGCAGGACCTCTTGTCAATCCGCACGGGTAGGTAGCACCACCCTGCCTATTTCTGCCGTGAAGCAGTAATACGTTTCGGTTTGAAATGGATGGGGCAGCCGTTGTAACTATAGGTTTTTGAAGTCGTCGTGGCCTAAAGGATAAGACGTCCGGTGAATTCGTATGTAGCGATGCACCGATGTTCGAATCCCGCAGGCGGGTACCAATTTTTCTAATGAAATACGTACTTGACAATTGTTCACGATTGACTTCCACGGTGAAGGAATAACATCGTGTAATAAAAATCAAACCCGCAAAATTATAATTTGCGTAATTGCCGGTGGTAGGACCTCTTGTGAGTCCGCACGGGTAGGTACCACCGCCCCGCCTATTTCTGCCGTGAAGCAGTAATACGTTTTGGTTTGAAGGGCGGGGCAGCCGTTGTATTTATACTGAGACCTTATAACTTATATCTCAAGGTGGGTGGCGCATTTACGTTGTACATGCTTATGGGCTCCAATAACCACTTAATATCAGGTAGGTGGGCTGTGAGCTCGTCCACCAATCTAAGCAATCAAAAAAATTCGTATTCTTTCGTAAATTTATAGTACAAAAAATTTACACTAAAAGGATATTGATCCTCGCTTTAAAAATAGGATAGATACTTACGGGCTTATTATTACTCTGGCTACTTTTTTACTTCGTTTCCCCGCATAGATACAAAGTAAATTCGAGCTTCTCGCTCCAAGATACAGAGTTCATATCTGATTTTTGTTACGGCGATCATACATCTTTTCGGTTCTGGAGCTCTGATTCTTACGTTATAATAAAAATTGTGTACCTCCAGAGAGGCTTTCGGATGGATTCATTTAATATCGTGCGCAAGTAGGTATTATTGCTCTGTTGTAGACAAACGGACATTTATATAGGGTGGTTTGGAAGTATTCCCGAAGTCTGATAGCGGAACAAGTGATCACACACACTAAATCTGTCCGTGATAATATCCTTGGCCACCAGTGAAATGCTTCTCTTCGCAACTGATCATTATTTATACTTGTTTTTAACCGACTTCAAGAAAGAAGGAGGCTTTCAATTCGATTGTATGTTTTTAAGCTATTGCATAGATTTTATCGCGGGCCTTGAGCGCGGCTTGAGAGCGGAATTATGAAATACCGTAACGAAAAAAACCTTCCACCTCTCACTACGCCTACTATGTAGTACGCGTTCAACACATTCACTTTTGGCTGGGTGAATTATTTGAAAGCTGATGCGTCCCGTGTGGTCCCATTTCAATTAAGTCCAGTTCTGATAATGGTATCCATGAGAAAACTATATAAATCTTAAATTTGCATTAAGTACGTGCGCGACAAATAGATGAATAACTCAATAACTCAATATCACGCCAACCGATTTCGATGATTATTGTTTTTAGTGTATATTAATTTGTTTTGAAATATATATTTTTTTCTATTTGAAGTCGGTTTTTGTTAAAGCATGTCTATTTACAATTATTTATTGTCGTTCACCAATGCCAAGATCAGAGCCAAGCCGCCCATCGTTGCAGGTAAAGTTTGTAGATTTTTTAATACATCAGGAAATGTAAAAAAGGTTTCTGGAAACATAATACATAAGAAATCATGGCATGGATCCGTCAATGTAAAAAGAAACCAGCTTTATGACGATACTACGACGAGAAAAAATGATTTTATTGTAAAAAAAGCGTGGGGTGCATGGTATCAGTAGTTATAAATATTTTATGAACAGATATGAGTAGAAGGGTTATTTTGATAATATCCTGAAAACCACCCCACGATTTTTACAATAAAATCATTTTTTCTTACACTATTTTTAATTCAAATTTATAATATTTTTTTTCTATTTTTTAGTTGGATTTTCTATTAAATCGTATTTTGTTAGTTTTTTTAAACTATTATTTATTTTAAATTTTTTGGTTGAATTTCAATTTTTTTTTTTTAATATTTGATTGTCATCGATCCTTAGTAAGTATACCAAATTTCGAGTTAATCCGACGTTTTCAAGGGGGTCAAAATCATGTTGAAAGATTCCGTTACGACTTTAGATGATTTTGAATTGCGATTCTCAACTAGCATTTTTAGTATAGAGCACTAATGTACTATAAATAATAGGCAATCTCTTTGTAATAGGTAAATTCGCAGTGTTCAAGCCTTTGAGATTTCTATCTGAAATAGGCAATTACTGTGCAATGGACCCTGAATGGTCTCGGGATAGCCAACTTTTGTTACTTAATAACGTGTTTTTTTTGAACATCGCCTTTCTAGTTTTTTCTATTGAAAATTGTGGACTATATTTTGAATCGAGACGCAAATAATTTACGGTCTGGTAAACAGTGTAAGCAGTCTATTTGTCTGACATAGAATTTGGCGTTATTGTACTCATTTCTTATTCTTTTCGAACTATGAACACGTTTGGAACGGTCAAATCGTAATTAAAAGCTAAAATAAAATAGCAATAATAATAAAAAAAAGGTATGGTCGACTGGAAGAAAACCATTTCACTGGTGGTAGGACCTCTTGTGAGTCCGCGCGGGTAGGTACCACCGCCTTGCCTATTTCTGCCGTGAAGCAGTAATGCATTTCGGTTTGAAGGGTGGGGCAGCCGTTGTAACTATACTGAGATCTTAGAACTTATATCTCAAGGTGGGTGGCGCGTTTACGTTGTAGATGTCTATGGGCTCCAGTAGCCACTTAACATCAGGTGGGCTGTGAGCTCGTCCACCCATCTAAGCAATAAAAATCAAATAAAACAAAACGTTTTGTTTTCTTTCTAAATGAATATGTACTCGTAAAATATTCACGAAATAAACACCTAAGTTAAAAGCGCTCTTCAAATATTAATGGCGCGGGACCCTCGGATGGAGTAGTTTCATGCTCCGCGGCCTTTCATGCAAGCGTTCGCATTTAAAAACGTACTTTTTGAAATATAAAAACTCCGCGTAAATACGCCCATTAAATCCGCCGGTATTTTCCGTGCTGAACGCGTTATGGGAATAATGCTGTGATTGTTTTACGCGTTTTCGGAATGCCTGTATGAAATGTTTTGGTGATCAAATTACACGTGACGGCAGTTTCAGCAGATGGTTAAATGATCAAATAACCCGGTGTTACCACCGCTAAATTGCAATAGGTTATATTAATTAAAAAATAGATTATCTGTTAAGACATACGATTGGGAGTGTCAATAATGGTATTGCAAACAGATGTTCTATGAACAAATGAATACCACGAAAATGGCATGATTATTTTGGTGCAGAAATATGCAGGCTAGTGGTATCTGAGCTTCCAATTTATCTAGTCAAAATTACCCGAAATTTTTGAAAAGGAAATGACTGATTAGTATGTTTGATTATGTCACCGCAGGTTCGAATAAGTATAATTGTCCTGTTTTTGCTCGAAGCATAACCGCGAGCAATTCTTAATGTTGCCCATTGCACATATTCTTCTATTTTCTATATCGTTCCCTCACTGCTGAGGATCGCGACGACATGAGACGTTCTTCCACAGTGTTCAATCATGGGTGGTATGGGCCACGTGGTACAGACCACCACCAAGTGCTTCTCTTTACTACATCTGACATCTGGCTGATGTTCTGCCCACGGCACGCCTGCCCTCTATGCTTCTCTAATTCACGTCTGGGAGACAGCATGATGTGTCCCATTGCAAAATTTCAACCATGTAAGTAACACGTAATAAGTTAACTTGACGAACATAGACGATATAGTACAAAAAAAAATAAAAATCGCCTCAACAATGCAAGCGTAAAACAAACTCACTCCGAATTTCGAGTAACTGTATGCACTTAACGTGGTTTCGGGGCTACGCTCACCATACGACGTAGCTACTAACTACATACAGTCCTGCTATATTGAACATATTACCCCGGTACTCCAACGTTAGTCGGGTAAATCTTATTTTATTTAAAACTCATTTGTAAAATTAAGTAATGGCTGTTTGTAAAATAATTAAAAGCCAGTGCCTTTGGTTTAGGACCGATGTAGGTTCCGCTATTTGATACTAAAGAAACCCACTGAGTCAATTTACAGTTAGATTACTGTTATTAGGAGACATTAAAATACACTTATTGTATACCGAGATATTGATAAATTATGTGAACACAATAATAGTAGTAGCAACTCACTGAGCTTCTCGCCTGATCGTCTCAGTGATTCGTAATTCCGATCCGTTGGTATGTTCAGCGAAGTACTGCTCTTGCTAGGGTTAGCAACGTCGTCCGGTTTGAGCCTCGTGAGCTCACCTACTTGTTAAATTACGCTGGCATAGCCTCTCAAGGCTACTTGCTTAGGTAGGGAAAAAAAGCGACCCAGTGAGTAGATCCAGCGAGAAACTTGGTGGGTTATGTCTATGAGCTAGTTCGCACTTCGAACTGTTCCTCGGGATTCCTCTTAAATCTACATCAATAAACAAAAGCAGCATTCACAAAAAGGAATAATTTCCAAACTGTTTGCCAGATCGAAATCGGGTATTAAAATGAATCCTAAGTGTATATATACCCAATTCCAAAAGTGCTTACAAGGACCTAACAAGCCCTAACCGGTAAGAACTCAATAAAAGAAACGAGAAATCCTTTTCGTAATCAAGCTTACCCTTTCGGGTCCTAATCTCTGTACAAGCTACAGTTTTTTTTCTGCCCAACACACCCCGACAAAGTCTAACGTACGAAACAACAATTGTAGGTATAAACTCGCGAAGGGGGAACTGTTAAATTGAATAGCCGTGTGTTGTGCACGATTTTGTAGGACACTTAAATTTCATATCCGATTTTATGAGCAGAAAGTTATTTGAATGGGATAAGCGCCATTTTGCTTGTTCGTGGGCTCATTTAAATAAAATTATTAATGGTCAGTGTCTATTGTTTTTTCAGCCGCGATCAGAGCTAGTAGAGAAGAATATTAGTCGCTTATTCCGACTAGTTTTTTTTTCTCTTTTGTTTTAATGTTTCGTAGCGATCTGTTTCAGTTAACAATGAGTTTAATCTTTGGCTGATTTTAATCTTAATAGTGATATAAACAGAATCAGATGTCCGGTGATATCTTCATTTTTTATTGTAAGATTTAATTTCTATTCTGTAAGGTAGGTATACTGTGCCTCCTTAATCTAGTAAACTGCACCGCTCCTGTGCCTCCTAGCTCCGACGCCAATTTATTGACGACGACGTCGATAGCCTGACTTGGTATTTTTTGCTGTAGGCTACTATTCCGATTAGTAGCAGTCTTTTGGTTTCATAATTGAAGCTACTTTTACAGTGTAGTCACTCCTTTTTATTATCATTACGTTATAGTATTTCTGACGTTTCGAATACTGATCGGTTTTCGTAAACACTATTCATTGTTCAAAGTCATTATTCGTTGACATTTCTATAATGTTCTAACTACCGTCTATTTTTCTATAGAAATATTTTTCTAGTCTTCTACAAGTCTTTCAGTTTGAAGAGTGAGGCAAATATTTACTAATGTAGATAGAAAATTAAATCGAAGTATCAGTTTGCATAAAGCTGCGCTACCAAAAGTCAAAAGGCACAATTATTTTCGGCCGCCGGTAACTATGCACCCGATCCTGCGAACCAAAGGTTAAGCCTCGCCGTCGCCGTCATCCAAAACACGTCACTTCGGATCTTCCTTGTTAGGCCACAGACACCGCCCACTTAGTTTCTCACTGGATGTCTTCAGAGGGTCGCGATTCCGATCCAGTGGTAGATTCAGCGAAGCACTGCCCTTGTTTTGTCTTTGCGTCGATAATTCTCAATGAGGGTCGTGGCGTCATGAGGTTTTCTCGGGAAAATACACATAGTTGGGTTCCGCGTCCTTCTACGGCAGTGCTTTTGAAACAGATTAGCTTCGATCAACAATAGTAACTTTTCCCTTAATTGCTCTGAGAACTAACATCGTTTTGCTTTATTTATTTTTGCTTCTTAAAATGCCGATTTCTATTTACTACAGGAGGTAAGGGAGTCGCGCTTAACACTAAAATAATTTATTAATGAATTAAAGTAAAAGTTTAGTTGTTTACTTTTTATGTTTTGGAAATGTATGTTTGTTACTTACATTACATTACTTATTATTTTATTAGCGTTACGTTTTTGTGTAATATATATTTTTAAGTTTTCGCGACCGGTGCACATAATAAAACAACGTTTAAACGGTTTCAAGCGTGGTATTTTTATTACAATGTTTCGGCCACATTTCAGTAGCCGTGAGCACGGAAGGCAAAGATGTCCAGTGTCAATAAGCGGAGTTCTTAGCTGGCTTATAAAAGTCATCTCTTGTTTCTCTGGCGACAATCGAGATCCATTCTGCACACGTGATTGCTAGGAAAGCTAAAATAAAAATGGAAAGCTAAGTATCTAATGAGAGTCCAACAAACAGACACAAAAGCAGCATTAACCAATTTTAACCAACTAATTTTGAAGTGCTGCTAACAAATTTTAAAAAATTATTACAACACAAATCTACTCCATGCATTTACTGTTCTGTTAAGCAAAAGTTTGTCCATGTGTTGGCCGAGCCTTGGCCAACATTTGTAGCGGTGGTTAAAAATCGGTAATTTTGTTCAAAATTTAATATTATTTATAAGTTTAAAGCTTACAATATAGTTTATACTTCATGTACTTACCGAAAGTAAGATACTCCGGCCGTTAAATTGCTTTTTCGGGCCTTATTTTTGCAACTTTTGAATACACACTGCGGTATTGTGAGACGGGTTGACATTGGCTGTGTTTGAAGTGAACTAAACAAAATAAGAGCTCACATTTCAAGTGCGCTGTTATTTAACGAGACGGATTTTATGCACCGACCCGAAATCTAGTTACTATTGTTGATCGAAGTAGATTAGTTTTAGATTTAGTTCTTCGAGGCCGCTGAAGCCTTATTTGGGTCCGGCAAATTAACCGCCGCCAGACATTCTGCGTTGACTGCTTTATGATGGAAAGATCAAACTCCAACTCATCCCTCGCCTTTTCTCATCCGGGCTTAGGACCGGCTTTGGCAGAGTTAGGACTAGTATTAGAAAATTCCTTAAGATGAGCTCTGTGAGCTCGCCAATATGTTCAGCGAACCTATCATAACCACTCGAGACACTAGGATGGATAGACAAAAAAAATTATGCTTGCAATATACTAATATGGCAGTGTGGTTTAGCACAAAACGGGTTTCCTTACGACGTAAACTACCATGCGTTAGTATCACAAAACCAGACTAATATGTAATTGTTCCCCAGTAGGTGTATGGTAGGTTGTAGGTATATGTTAGCAATTATGTTAATTTTTCTTCTATTCTTGTCGCAAAGAATTCTCTTTTATTATTCTCGTGGTCAGTAACGCATTGCGAACAAGTGCCTCAGCAATCATTTAACATCAGAGTCCTCGACCGAGCATTTACTGAAATAAATTTCAACAGCCGACAATGCTAATATCATATTCAAAGCTAGATCAAAAAGAATGAATCTGTAATCATCAATATTAACCTTATGTCACTTGTCAGTTAAATTTGACGTCTGTTAAGTCTTTGCTTTTGACAGCGCTCTTGGGCGGCGCCCTTGAAACTATTAAGTGTCAGTCACACAATTCATTACAAATAACTAAAATATTTCTGTTCATTGAAGTGATATTTTATTTTTGCCTATATCCCTACAATAGTTACGAAATAAACTTTAAAGAAATGTATTATATTTTATTTATTAAGCTTCATGTAAACTTTACATTCTCGGACTTATTGTATAAGGCATTCTCTATCAGTCAACCAAAGGTAATGCAGAGTATATAGTGGTAGGTGCAATAAAATTAATGAAATATATTAAACTAGCTCTTCCTGTCCGCTTCGCTGGGCATTTAAAATTAAAATTATTATTTCTCACCCCCGCAAAGATTCTCATCATTAACGCTCCCGCAACTGGTGTAGGGAGTCCAACACTCATATAAGTATTAGCCTATCCATTAAGCACATGTATTTTCTACATGGATACCAAGTTTCAAGTCAATCGGATGCGTGGTTCAGTAGTTATAATGGAACATCCGTAAAAACCACTATAGATTTATATATTAGTATAGATTACAAATACATAGACACAATAAATATATATTTATACATACATATATACAAAAACATATACACGAACACATACATGTACACACATACATACATACATATAAGAGCTTATCTTTTTTTATTCTTTTATTCTCTTTTAATTTATATTTTACCGATTTTCCATTGAAAAAGTGGCCAGTAATCTAAGTGCACGTTGCATTTTTCATGAAACAAGCGGATAGAGGGCAATCCAGGTTCGCTTGTTCCCAATGCCAGTAATTATTGCTCTTTTAAAGGTTTTCTCTGGGATTCGTTCAGCCGAAACGCGTTTACATTCATTCTTGTTCTTTTGTTTCTTTTATTCTAACGGCAAATAGATATTGAGGATTTGATTCGTTAATTTTATTTATTACTAGCTGCACCTGCGGCTTCGTCCGGATCAAAGTGTAATTAAAGCTAACTACGTAAGATAATTTTAGGTGAACATAGAACATATATTCTCTTTTATATATTAATACGCGAAGCGAAAACTTTTTACGAACTTTTTACCCCTTTTTGTGTAATTGTGCAGACGGAGGAATATGAAATTTTACTACACTTATAAAGAATATAGAGATGAAGTGCAGAATTTTAATAATTTTATAAATTACTAGCTGTACCCGTCCGCTTCGCTGGGCATTTAAAATTAACATTATTATTTCCCACTCCCACAAAGATTCTCATCATTAACGCCCCCGCAACTGGTGTAGGGAGTCCAACACTCATATAAATATTAGCTTATCCATTAAGTACATGTATTTTCTACATGGATACCAAGTTTCAAGTTAATCTGATGCATGGTTCAATAGTTATAACGGAACATCCGTAAAAACCACTGTAGATTTATATATTAGTATAGATGTATAAAAAATACAATATTAAATCAGTAAAAAAGACATTGCACACACTACCATGTATTTGACACACACACACGCTTAAATACTCTTGTTTATTACCAAACTTTTGTTATTGTTTGAAGTATGTGGTCAAATTGAGAATAGATTAATATTGTTTGTCTTTAATATTATTTATAGCGCCGTCGTTTTGGCGAAATCTGTGATTATAGAAATTATTATAGTATTTGACTATAGAAGAATTATAATGTTCAAACTTATAATTTCATTTAATTATAGTCGAATTTCTACCACCACTAGCTTATGTAAATAGATATTCAGATTTTTGGTCGAATTTCCCTTGCTAAAACCGACTAGTGATTTATTTTTATTGAAATTGGAATGATGGAATAATAGAGAGTATTTTTCAAATTCCTATTCCCATTCATTAACATTTCAATTTACCCTTCAAACTGGACAGTATGATTGCTTTGTAGTTGTAGAACGGTATTATAGTTCCAAGCTCACAACATTATATAGGAGGATTCATTTTCTTCATGAAAATTATTGGTGGTAGAACCTGAGTCCGCGCGAGTAGGTACCACCACCCTGCCTATTTCTGCCTATATCTCAAGGTGGGTGGCGCATTTACATTGTAGATATCTATGGGCTCCAGTGACCATTTAACACCAGGTGGGCTGTGAGCTCGTTCACCCATCTAAGCAATAAAAAAATACTATTTCTCGATTTGAAGTATCGATCTTATTCCAGACACTCGATAGTTTTACATTAAAAATATTATTCGATGGAATTTACAACCAAAGTCGTATCTGCGATGCTACATATTTAACTCACTAAGTTTTGAGCATATAGCCTCTTTGTGACATTGTCTACTTTACAAAAAGCTCTACGCGAGACTTACTCTACAACATGCCTTTGACCGTCGCGTGTAGAGTAACAAAGTAAGTGCCCCACATAAAAGCTTAAATACTTCACGGACGGTACAAGACTAGAGCTTTCTGGGGCTCTCTGGTATACACGATATGATAAATCTGCCGGTAAAATTAAAATAAAGGTTTCACGCAAGCAATTTCTTTTTACTTTTCTTATGCCCTTAATCTATTAAAGGTATAAATTAGGAGAGCCCTATCCAGCAATGTACAACTATGAGTTACTGATGATGAACTATCCAGCACGTTCAAGTTACCGACATTCCTTAACATTGGTGAATTAAAATCAAATATATTCCACTAGTGGTTGAGTGAGTATTTTAAGTAATTGACAACCATTATTATTATTATTATTTTTTTTTTGCTTGGATGGGCGAACGAGCTCACAGCCCACCTGGTGTTAAGTGGTTACTGGAGCCCATAGACATCTACAACGTAAATGCGTCACCCACCTTGAGATATAAGTTCTAAGATCTCAGTATAGTTACAACGGCTGCCCTACCCTTCAGACCGAAACGCATTACTGCTTCACGGCAGAAATAGGCGGGGCGGTGGTACCTACCCGCGCGGACTCACAAGAGGTCCTACCACCAGTATTTCAGTGAAATTCATAGTTAACTCCATGACTTGGATCATATTGTCATGTCTGGATTCTTGAATTGCACCATAAGACTAGGCTAGGCTGTAAAAATGAAACCATACCCATCCAAGTGAAAACTACTGAAAATAACGTGGCATTAAAATCGACATGAAATTGTCTAAGCATTTCACGAAAAGGCTAATTCTATCAGAATTTTTTATCCAGTTATTCAGATCTCCTATAACTGAAAAGCACCGTAGATTATTCTATTCATAATCATTATTCATATTTTTTTCTCAGTGCGAGTTGTCTTTCAGAAGCTTTATATTCGGTGTCGGATACGACCTTCGAATAATATATTTCGTTGTTTATAAATATTTAGATAACCTTATCTGTAATATCAAATAACGGCTTCATTTATCAGTAGGCAGCGGCTTGTCAATGCTCTCTGGCATCGCTAATGTCCCTGAGCGACAGTGAGTACTTACCAGACGGTATGCTCATCTGCGCACAATATCAACAATTTTTTTTTTCCTATCTAAGCTGATGGTTAGAGCAGCCTTTCTTAAAGTGGGCGATAACGCCCCCTTATGGGCGCTGCAGGCCTAAAGGGTGGTAAGAGACTTAGAAAAAAAAACGGGGCATTGTATAGAGGCTTGGGAGGCGATTTGTAATTTCATTTAGAAGGATTCTTAGATACTGACTGAGCTCTCGCTCTAGTGGTTTTTAGTAGGTGAAAAAATGGGGGCGCTAAAAAGTAATTTATTCTCAAAGAGGGCAGTAGACAAAATATGTTTGGGAACCGCTGGTCTAGAGAGACCATATCAGCGTCAACGGGCTAGTAGGTGAGCTCACGGGGCTTAATCCTGACGATGTTGCTAACCCGTACCCTTGGCAAGAGCCGTGCTTCGCGGAAACTACCACCGGATCGGAAACGCTACCCACTGAGAAGATCCGGCGAGAAACTCAGTGGGTTGTATCTGTGGGTTAACTTACTCGCCGAGCCCTTCGTCGCAAGTGACGGGTTCGACGAGAACGATAACCGGTAATAAAAAAAATTCATGCAAAATCACCACTGAACTCGATATGTATTTGACTTCGGAGAATTCCTTAAGGCTATTGAGTTATATGAGATGTATTTGTTTATTTTCGTAGTAACACAGACATTTGACAGTGATATCATTTAATATCAGATAGGATAATAACAATCGTTCAAGCCAAAGTAATATACCTTACGCATTTAAGTAAAATAATGGTAAAAGGTAGATGCCGTGAGTCTATACGGGTAGGTACCACCACCATGCCTATTTCAGCCGTGAAGTAGTAATGCGTTTCGGTTTGAGGGGCGGGGCAGCCGTTGTTTTTTTTTTTCCTACCTAAGTTGATAGCCTTGAGATGCTACTTCAGTAGAACCTTAACTAGTGGGTGAGCGGGGCTCAAATCTGACGACGTTGCTAACACGAACCCTAGCAAGAGCCGTGCTTCGCAGAATCTACCAACGGATCGGAAACGCGACCCACTGAGAAGATCCGACTAGAAACTCAGTGGGCTGTGTCTGAGGATTAATTTACTCGTCGAGCTCTTCGTTGCAAGCGACGGGTTCGACGGGAACGGTGACCGGTGCTTGAGGTACTTAAAAGCACCGTTAGTGGATCGGGAGGATCGTAGATGACGTGTTTCGGGCGACGTCGACTGCTTTCCATTCTTTCCGCAAGATCGGGAATGTAGTTACCGGCGGCCACGATGAGAGGGTTCTCGTGTCGTGCCGCTTTATCGAAGTAACTATACTTGAGACTTTAGAACTTATACTTCAAGGTGGGTGGCGCATTTACGTCGTAGATGTCTATGGGCTCCAGTAACCACTTAACATCTGGTGGGCTGTGAGCTTGTCTAACCATCTACGCAATAAAAAATAATCACTCACTCTCTCTTAAATATGAGTAATTGAAAGAAGCCAAACATACAACGAACCCACTTCCAAGCACAAGGAAGATTCCATCAAGCACAATCAGATTTATTCCTTCAATCAGACGTCCGGGTACGTATTACGTATTTCGATTATTCTAAGAGTTCACTTCCAAACTATTCATCAGAACATTGTAATTGGAGGATGTTTCCGACCTACTTTGATTTTGAGTGGAATTCCGGAATTAATAAAACAAAAACTAGATTTTTCCTTCTTTATTACCCTAAAAAAGGTACAATTGCAAACATTTTTTCATTATTGCTATTATAATAACCATTAACTATTATTATGTTATCAATAAAGACATAGTTAAGGCCAGTTAAGGTTTTTTTCTTATGTTCGGAGGCACACATTCACTATACTAAGACCTTAGAACTTATATCTCAAGGTGTGTGGCGCATTTACGTTGTAGATGTCTATGGGCTCCAGTGACGATTTAACACCAGGTGGGCTGTGAGCTCGTTAACCCAACTAAGCGTCGTGGGCTAAGAGATAAGACGTCCGGTGCATTCGTGTTGAGCGATGCACCGGTGTTCGAATCTCAGCCGGGTACCAAGTTTTGTAATGAAATACGTACTCAACAAATGTTCACGACTGATTTCCAGGGTGAAGGAATAACATCGTGTAATAAAAATGAAACCCGCAAAATTATAATTTGCGTAATTACTGGTGGTAGGACCTCTTGTGAGTCCGCGCGGGTGCGTACCACCCTGCCTATTTTCTGCCGTGAAGCAATAATGCGTTTCGGTTTGAAGGGTGGGGCAGCCGTTGTAACTTACTTGAGACCTTAGAACTTATATCTCAATGTGGGTGGCGCATTTATCTTGTAGATGTCTATGGTCTCCAGTAACCAATTAACACCAGGTGGGCTGTGAGCTCTTCCACCCAAATAAGGAATAAAAAAGATAGGTACACTTTGACCTATATTAAATGATTGATCTATATTCGCAGCGACGAACTGTATTATCCTAAGCAATAAACGAGCCACTCCAACACAGAATAATTTACGTCCGAAAACCAATATAGACGAAGACAACAAATCCTAAAGAAATCCAAAGACGGAGTCTTATTTCAATCCTCGGAGACTCTTCCTTTAGACAATTAGGCATGGTCGTTGAGCAAATTGCAAATGACATTCTATACAGAATTATACCTATTCAATTTTTTTTTCTTTCTCATTTCTGTCTTTACTTTCCGTCCTATTTCATTTGGTACGCTGATATTAAGATCTGTGGAAAGGGGAAAATTAATTCTGCTAGATGTAGCGAGAATACGTTCCCGGCGAAGCTCGCAAGTTATATTCGAATTTTGTTTTCTCAGAATTCAATTTTCTTGTACAACATTATGTTATTGGCAGCTGTTCAAAGCCTTGGTAATGATTAAAAATAACCACAAGCCACTTCATCAACGTATCGTGGTCTAATTGGTAATCGGTAAGATGCCCGATGAACTGGGTTACTACCGTTACCCTGCCTATTCCTGCTGTGAATCAGTAATGCGTTTGGGCTTAAAGGGCGAGGCAGCCGTTGTACAATAAAATTGATACTCAGAACTCATGTCTCAAGTTGGGTGGCAGCATTCACGTTGTTGCTGTCTATGGGCTCCGGTAACCACTTAACAACAGGTGTGTCATGAGCACCTAGTAGGATAGCAATCTAGTTAATTTAATCGTGAAGTGATCAGGTATTCCAGTTTGAAGGGGCTACCCTTCCTACCCTACCCTACCCTAAGTTAAGGTAAAAATATATTTTATTCTGATGAAGGGTAGCAAAGTCAATGTTATTATATACCAATATTTGTATTTGTACGTTAAAGGCCAAATATGAAATTCGCGCCCCAAAATGAAAAACTTGAGCGTTTCTTTCAAAGCGGACAGCAAAAAAAATAAAAACTAGCCACCCACACAAACGTCTGAAAAATGAGTTGCTCTTTTCACGAAACGAGAAACGGGACAAAAAATCTGGAATGAACGTGTTACGTATTACTCGTGTGCACCTGAGCCGTGTGGGGGCGGGGGTGCCATATGCCCTGTCTTATCGGGCCTGTCTTCTATATACGTCGTTACAACTCTCAAAGGCAGTACAAGCAAATCTAATCAATTCCATAAAGTCTTATGTTTGAGTTTATAAAGGCTCAGGTCTGATTGAACGACCTTATAAGCTAAAACGCCCGTTGTATTGAATGATGTGACTATTACGGAATTCAAATATCCTGGCAGATTTTCTTTCAGAACCAATACGGAATTAGGGTTATTGTTTTCTAAGCGTTTGGGTCTGCTCCGTGTATCGGTTTGTTGACCAAGCGTCTTAACGGCTACATCACACTCCCAGACCAACGCAGATTTCGGTCCAGAAGAGTAGGTACTTCAAAGACTCGAGTTTAGACTTATGTTTCGCCTGAAGTACGTTATCTTGCTTCTAGCTTGCTTTTTATTAACCCTGTCTCTTCCGATTTGTTATTAAGCGACGGAGACTTTTTGGTCTTAGCTCCGACATCTTCCGCACACCTCCCCTATATGCATAGGTGGTGCCTCGGCGATTCCCTGCAGGCATATTTGGTATCTACGAGCTAAGGTGGCATCTTACCATCAGTTTGGTCAGTCTTAAACGGCGGCAAAAAAATAAGATATCCAAACAAAACAAACAAATTCCCATACAAATATTTGCGAAGCTCAAATTGTCAGGCAACCAGACCCTAAAGCGAGCCCAACAAATTTCATTACATCCAAATTAGATTTGGCGTCGAAACCCTTGAGGCAACCGTAATTCGGAACACTTCCGTAACACACCATGCGTTGCTGTATCTCAAAACATGCGAAAATAAATCTAGNAAAAGATATCCAAACAAAACAAACAAATTCCCATACAAATATTTGCGAAGCTCAAATTGTCAGGCAACCAGACCCTAAAGCGAGCCCAACAAATTTCATTACATCCAAATTAGATTTGGCGTCGAAACCCTTGAGGCAACCGTAATTCGGAACACTTCCGTAACACACCATGCGTTGCTGTATCTCAAAACATGCGAAAATAAATCTAGATATCCAATCAGATGTTCCCTCGATTTTGGGAATGGCAACCAATTCTAAGACGAAATAGTCGGCCCAGTTCACGCTGGCTCTCGTAGCTTCTTTTGACGAGTTGGTTGTACATAAGTAGAACTATGGCTATGGCTCTTATAAATAGTAACCGATATTTGAGCATAGTTGCATCGCCCGACACGAGTATACCAAGAGCTATTGGTAAACATGGCTTAAGTGCGTAGGAAAGTTAGTACCTACCTTCCTGCGGTATTTGAAAACCGCGTCGTATGGCTTGATACGAATGCACCGGGCGTCTTATCATTTAGGCCATAACGATTTTCATATCAATGATGACCACTAATAACTGAAACAGAGTTCCTTATCCTTTTTGATTGCGCGCCGAAGAACTAGACCGAAAAAAGCGTAATAATGAAGAATCTCACCAAAAACAAGATACTTTTTGCAGTAATTTTTGAGGAACTTCCGAATTATCTCTTAGGAAACTGATTATTTGTCTATCGATAAGACGGTAATTGATGGTAAATCAATTTTGGAAACATAAATTTAAAATATGTATTTATAATAAATAATATTATAGTGATATATTTTTTGTCACTAATATTCCAGAAAATTATCTGCAATGTCAACTTCATTCGAATTTATTCAGATAATGTTTAATATTTTTTATATATAAAAAAAAACATAACAGAAGGGACTCTATTCCAGCCGGGTGTTCATAAGACCTCTCTTTATTTTATACTATTAGACGTAGTACAGCTTGATCTATTTTTAAATTAAGTAAGAAATAAATTAATTCGCTTCATCTGTTAAGCCTTTACATTGTGAAGTAATGTTGTTGTGGCCCAGAGAACTTTCGTAATTTAGCCTGAGAGCTCTCACGAAAGCCACGTTTTCAATTTACTAAATCAAATGTAGTATTTACGTGTAAACAAACACAAAGCTAATACTTAGCTTTCTAAAGTCAATATAGACCTTTCGAAAGCACGCTCGTGAAACTTTTAGGTTTTCATGTTTGGATTATAAGGGTAAAGGACAATAATTTAAAGATTCAAGTCTAAGCTGTTTTGGTTCAACGTTACTACACTTAATATTCCTGGGCAGTAGCATAAGAAAGTTTTGATTGAAAAACGTCAAGTATATATATATATATAATTTTTTTTTATTGTTTAAATGGGTGGACGATCTCACAGCCCACCTGGCGTTGAGTGGTTACTGGAGCCCATAGACATCTACAACGTAAATGCGCCACCCACCTTGAGATATAAGTTCTAAGGGTCTCAGTATAGTTACAACGGCTGCCCCACCATTCAAACCGAAACGCATTACTGCTTCACGGCAGAAATTGGCAGGGCGGTGGTACCTATCCGCGCGGACTCACAACTTGTGGTAGGCACCAGTAATTACGCAAATTATAATTTTGCGGGTTTCATTTTTATTACACGATGTTATTCCTACACCGTGGATGTCAATTTGGTACCGCCTGAGTTTCGAACACCGGTGCATCGCTTCAACACGAATGCACCGGATGTCTTATCGCTTAGGCCACGACTACTTCAATTATTCCGAGAGTATATTCAGAGAGTATATAAGGACATTATATACAGATAGTATATATCCAATACGAATTACCAGGCTGTATGTATGTATATTAAAACAACATTAATTTCCCAGAATCCACATCTGTTCCCTTAATAAAGTATATTATATCAGAACTCGTCTCGTAAATAATTTAACCGCATCGCAGATTCTAAGCATAAATTGGACCAAAACATGCTTTCCCGTGCTGTCATTAAAGCCCTCTTATCGGCCAAAGTAACTTGGCCTTCGGGTCTCGTTTAATGAGATTAGTATAATGCCGTATTTATTAGGGATCAGAGTTTCGGATTGATTGGTCGTGTGAAGATGCGTTTGCTTTGAACCATATCGTAAGCTTTAATGTAATTGTTTTCTGAAGACTGTAAATTATTTGATAGGCACGTCGGTGCTTTCATATCTTAAGTTCATACAAAATGATGCAATTGCATCTTCATGAATGAAAAATTTGTATACAATTTATATATTGTTTATTTTAGATAATTTATATATTAAGTATATTTTTTACTAAAATAACACTTAACTTTTATGGTAGGGTATAAACTATTAGCTTTTCGTAAGCCTAAAAACATTTGAATTCGTGAATCGAATAGTTGTTATTTCAATTTATTTGAGAATTCACTGTATTATAATTGGCAGTGCTAATTGCAGAGTTGAATATTAACAGATATGCCGAAAGCTAATCTGTTCGCGTATGCCAATAAAAATATGTTAAACTCTAGATACGGTTAGAATTTTTACTATTTTACAGTTAGGGCGCTATCAAATTGAACAGAATTTACAAAGTGTATTTGGTTGTCTAGATCAAAGTTATTAAATTAGTTAACTATATCTTAGAATAGTTTAGGAATAATAGAAAATGTATCTCAAGACGAGTCGCATAAAATTTAAATAAATATTTTATTCTTGATTAAAATATCGTCAAAATCTTTCCTATTTTTTCTCTTTTTATAGATATTTTACGTTGTTTTATATTTTTTTAAATAAAAGAACACTTATTGTGGCATGCCTATAATAGTTAGACATATGCTGTCGCGACACTTTTTGTAAATAATAATGTGTTCTACAAAGTCGTAGTCCATTATTTTATTCTATCATCAATAATTTCCGCAGGGCACGTGATGTAAAGAATATTTTAGGTAATTTTTTAGACCTCGGGCTACATTACTGCAGTTTTAATAAGAATCCCTAATTTAAAAAAATATATATCCCTATGTCACTCGGGAATAATGTAGCTTCCAAACAGTGAAATAACTTTTCAACTCGGTTCAGTAGTTTCGGAGCCCATTCAACACAAACAAACAAACAAATCTTTCCCCTTTATAATATTGGTATAGAAGTATAGATGATGTTAAGAGTAAATAGACTTTTAGATGAAATGTTTTACGTATATCATTAAATATGAATATAAAGCTGAAGTATAAGTTGAGGCCGGTGACTGTGTCCAAAATAATTTGAAACCGCCATAGGCACTGCCTTTAGCGAAATATCATTTCCAAAAATTCCCGGGCAACCTAATAACTTAACTCTATGTATAGGTAGACTGCTAAATAAATCGTGCGTTTCGCTGTAATGTTTACATTTACCAATTACCCTCGCAAATTTGACGTTCGTCTGACATTATTCTGACTTTTCAAGCGAACACGCTCTGAGCGAAGTTCGCACACACTCATGTCGTGTCTTGTAAAATCATTTCAGGATATCAAAATTATATGATTCTTGTTACTAAGGCTTTTTAAAAGCATACAATTATCCTTTCTTTTTTTTATTGCTTAGATGGGTGGACGATGTCACAGCCCCCTGGTGTTAAGTGGTAACTGGAGCCCATAGATATCTACGAAGTAAATGCGCCACCCACCAGTATAGTTACAACTGCTGCCCCACCCTTCAAACCGAAACGCATTACTGCTTCACGGCAGAAATAGACAAGGTGGTGGTACCTACCCGCGCGGACTCACAAAAGGTCCTATCATCATTCATTTAGTTTGCTGACGTAGTCTACCTTCGCCATCACGGCATCACGAAATTGTCTCGCACTTTGAGATAAGAGATCTAATTGTCAATCAGAAGTGGTCAAGCAGCGAACTAACGCTCGTCGAACTCTTTGACGAGGACGGTATCCAGTGCTTTAAGAGCTTAAAAGCACCTAGAGTGGTTCCGGCAAATCCTACAGACAAGTTTCGGGCGACGGCGGCTTCATGTTTCCCGTCGCCTGAGTCGAATATGTCGAATTAGTGGCAGCAACGAACGAAAAGAGGGTTACCGTGTCGCGCCGCTTTATCGCAGCAGCGTTCTGACGCTACGTTAAGATACTTGCGTATCTGTTCTAGATTTAGATCGTCATGAAGGTCGACATTACTTAAGTAAGAATGTTAAACTTGCAGGATTTGGCGATACATACTGAAACAACTTCTAATGCGCGATTATTATTCACAAAAAAAAAAAACAATATTAATTTTTCTCGCAATTAAAAATTTCAAGAGACGAACTTCGGAACCGCGGCGGTCACGGAGTGTCGCAACTCAACCTCTGAATCCTCAAGTTCCCTTACAGTTTTAATTTCAAACAAACTTATGGCATTATTTATGTTTGTTTATACTTTCGGTTGCTGTTACGTAATTTCGCTTGCGGTTCAACAGAATCGGTTAAGGCTTGTAACACACAATGGGCGTTTCTAGAATACGACAATTTCGAATGGTAGTAAATGTAATAATGTATATTATTAATGTTATATTTTTAGAACAATAGAATAAACTGCTTATATCACTAATGCGTTTGTAATTGTATTGTAATTGTGTTAGCATTTAGTATCAAATTGATGTATGTGCTATTTGAAATGCTTATTGCAGATGTATAACATGTTAGTACCTAACAAAGTAAAATATCATTGATTTTCAAGCACCTTCTCGACCGCTCATAGGAAATGCTCAAATATGCCCTAGTATAAACGCCCGGTGCACTTTTAGCGAGTACTACAATCGTCCTCCTTGCGTCATTATTACTGAGGGTCATGACTCCCCCGCTGCATCAATCCCTCTTGTACGATTGGTCTCCATCTGCTGCGATTCTTGGAGTCGTGGAGGGCATCATGAAGCTTGATGTCCGGACAAGACCGTTTTTGGTAACATACGTACAATAGTGTCTGAATTTAAATCGTATACTTATCGTATTTTTTTTAAATATTGACACTTACATGTTCATAGCTATATAAGTTCATATAAGTTGATTTTGCTATACATACGACCTTATTCCAAAGTCCCTTTATTATTATTTTGTCGAGACTCTAGCCTACTGTTCAAACGTAGAATTCGCAAGGTGATGTCCATGGGCATCAGTGAACATCGAAAATCTTTATGAGCCGTGAGATCTTATACCCATACACCACAAGGCATCAAAAAGCTTATAGTCATATTTATGTACTACACTTCTGTAATATCCATTATATTATAATACTATAACGTGATAATCTAGTCGGCTTCGAGAAGTCTTGTTTGTGTAGACCGGCTTTATCGTCTTTAGGGTTGTTACGAAAGAGTTTCAGCCTATCAATTTGTTTAAATGGCTCCTTTTGAATTACGCTTCGTGATCTATTGCTTAACTTTATGTCAATTCGAATTACCGTATGTTTCTGAGTTAGTCTGGAATATGTGCTAACAGTGAGCATTCGTGAGCGCTCTATACATTTAATACCGCTAGATTTTTTTTTTAACAAAACCTTTTACAACCTAAAATCCTACAATGTGCCTTTGGGTAGAAATCCAAATTATTGAATTTGATAACGGTTATCTTATCATTCTAATCAAGCACCATTGCTTCTCGGCAAAAACAGGCAAGACATTTGTCGACGAGCGAACTAACCCATAGACACAGCACATTGAATTTCTCGCAGGGTCTTCTCAGTGGGTCGTGATTGCGATCCCTTGGTAGATTCTGCGAAATACTGCTCTTGGTAGGGCTAGGGTTAGCAAATTCTCTCAGATTGAGCCTGTGAGCTCGTCTACCCGTCCGGACGTAGCTGGAATAACTTCTTAGGCCACCAGCAAATAGGTTGGGGGGATGAAGAAAAAGCATCAGTGTCTGTCCGCGGTGGGCACACAATCCACTGTTTCACCAATAATTACACATATTGATTGATAAACATAGTTTTTACATACGCGACTTGAACAAAAGAACACGTAGAAAGATTTAAAATGAAATATATAATAGTTAATAAAAACTTACAAAATACGCTTTTATAGAAAATCCAACTAAAAAATAGTAAATAAATTTTAATAAATTTGAATTAAAAATAGTGTAAGAAAAAATTATTTTATTGTAAAAATGATTTTAGTTGAATTTAATTTTTTTTCATTTTTTTTTAATATGGTATTGTCATCGGTCCTTAATAAGTATACCAAATTTTGAGTAAATCATGTTCAAAGATTCCGTTACAAACATACATACGTCTGAAGTTAATAAAAGCGTTTTAAAAACAACCAATTATTTACTAGAAATTTGAAGAAAGTTTCTCTTTTACAAAATGAGGTTAAATCAATACAATATTTCGGCATAGATAAACAGCTTGAAAAATAAATAAACCATTATTTAAAAAAAAAGGAAAATAATGTCATAAAACAAATACAAATTTCCTTGCTCCTACAACAATGAGCCTACTTGCCGACTGCATTCGGTTGCCAAAACAAATAATAAAACGAGGAATCGCCTCCATAATTACCGTGGCTTTAATGATGTTGGCAATGCTCTCGGCAAAAAAATAACAAAGCGACTATTTCTTTCTTGTTTCGAGGGTTCCGTCGCTTAATTTGAGGAAATGTTGTGATGGGTTTCTTTTGTAATTTTTGGAGACTGGCATAGCTTTACTCTGAATGTTTCTATTGAGAACTTGTATACCAGATGAAACCACACCTGTACAAAGAGACGGTAATGCAGATGATTCATGTCTTGTTGTCTGTGGATTCTGTTGACTACTTTAATACGAGCCGGAACATAAGTCTGCCCTAAAGCACCAAACTACTCAATCTGATTTACACAATTAATCTTTATACAACTATAGGCTGAGGACAGGAAGGAACATAGTCCAAGTTCTCAGTAAAGCTCACGACCCTTAGCACTGAGGAACACAATGCAAGGAGGAGAGGAAGTACATAAAAGGCCAACAGTGGATTTTTTTAAAATATAAGCTATGTATATTTTTTCCTTTTATGCTGAGTCAGAATAGAATACTTTCATTTTGTTTTTGATTGAGAAGTTTTAGTTCATTAAAAAGTGTCCAACTTCAGCTCTGAGTTCTGTTTGTGTGTTATGATAAGTGCCTTTTTCATCAAGTCTGTCAGCCGTAGCAACTACTCTATTTGGAATGTTAAGGTTTTGAGTAATTAATTCAGCGTAACCTATTGTTTCAGATACAGAAACCAGGCCCGCAACATCAGGTGGAATCAAAAATCAGGTGAGTGATTTTACAAATATACATCACAAAAAAATGTACAAAAACACATTCAAAAGAAAATCAAAAAGTATCTTGTTTAACTCTGACTATTGGCAAACACTCTACAAAATATAAACTTTGTCCATTATTTAATTTCATGGTATCTCATTTCAACTGGACATATTAATAAATATTATGTTCTTATGACACATAAATTTCTCTTATAGTCATTACAATATGATATTATAACAGAACGCCAGAAGATGTCCATTCAGCTTAGTAAAAATCGTTTGAATTATTAGGTTTTATTTTGGTCTTTTTAAATATGAGTACACATTTACAAAAATTGTGAGCATCGATAAAAAAAATCGTATCGAGTTGAAAGTTCCGAGTTTAATATCGTCGTCAGGTGGTCCTGCGCTAATCGGTTTCACACANCATTACAATATGATATTATAACAGAACGCCAGAAGATGTCCATTCAGCTTAGTAAAAATCGTTTGAATTATTAGGTTTTATTTTGGTCTTTTTAAATATGAGTACACATTTACAAAAATTGTGAGCATCGATAAAAAAAATCGTATCGAGTTGAAAGTTCCGAGTTTAATATCGTCGTCAGGTGGTCCTGCGCTAATCGGTTTCACACACGCGTCTCCTTTAGGAGGTTTTATGGCCTAGTGTTGTTACGTATGTTACAGCTACTTACATATATGTACGTGCACCAATAAAACAGTTATTAGTGTCCTATTGGCCATTTCGTGATATTTTCGATTATTGCCAATCATAGACCATTCAACGACTTTTACGATATAATCTCGGATTTCATTTAAATTGTTACCACAATCGTTCCGAATACTGTACAGTTTTCGTAACGTCTAAGATGTTTTTCGTCGACATTTGAATATCGTGGTAGCTTCGATTGACTATTATCGGCGCGGTACCCTAAAAATGTTTGTAACAGTTGGCTCGTTACATCGTGTAGGCTTTCACGGGCTTACATCGGATGAATAACTGGAAATTGTAATGGCTGTTAGATGGACTTAGGATTAAACGGGCCTTTGTTTTTGATAAAATTGGAAAAACGTATTACGTAATGGGTTTTAGGGCGTAAATTTACCTACCTACATTTAATTAATTAAGCTTCGCGTTGATGATCAGGTTGAAAATAATTAAACTTTCACCGCTGTGTAAGCTTCTTCGGCACGCAAAGTCACCACTGCCTCACCAATATCGGCCTCGAAATTCTTATAAAAGCTTTATATCGGGCTTCACTGATATTTCCAGGAGATAGGATATATAACTGTTATGTATGTACGTAGTTATGGGTAATAACTACCTACTTTTTCAGTCTATAGAGGTTGCTAAACATCCACTGATAAATATAATAACAGCTTACTAAAAAGTGGAAATTATCGGCACCTTGTTTTTTTCATTCCATACTTAACAACACAATCTCGCTTCACAAAAAAGTCTGCACTTTTCAGACTGAAACAAAGCAGCAGCTGGTTCCGGTTAAAACTAGTCGAGACCGGTTGTTACCAGTAAATTCCGGTTCGCACAAGAGCTCGGCTGTATTCCTTTTGCTGTGACGTCATCGTGTTTAAGCCAGCTAAATTTAATTCTCTCCTTGCTCTCAGTTCAAAGCACTGGGTATATTACGTAGGTGTGCAGTAATAATAAAATTTTAAGGAGAATTGTGTGCTGCAGCTGAATATCTCGTGCGTCTTATTGCTTTTGTTTATTGCTTGGAGAATATTCTTTGAGGTGTTGAGAAATTCGTTCATATTATATATTTATATATATAAGCTTGCTTTAAATCATTCAACAAAGGCAGTATAGCTCAGCTCATCATTCTCCTGCTTTTCTCCCAGTCACCTAGGGTCGGCGCAACATGTTTTCTCCTTCCATACTCCTTTATCATATACCTACCGTTTCTTCACTCACTCCCTTCTAACACATAACGCTTTTCACGCAATCCATTCATTTCCTCTTAGGTCTACCTTTTCCTCTATATCCTTCCATATTCATAGATAACACTCTCTTACCAACGTTATTTTTATTTCGTCTCATCACATGTCCATGCCATCCCAAACGCGCACTTCTCAACTTCTCTGTCACAGGTGCCTCTTTCAGACTTCTTCTAACATATTCATTCCGTATTCTATCTATTCTCGTTACTCCACACATCCATCGCAACATTCGCATCTCTACTGCATGCAATCGCCTTTACTTAGTATAGCTAATGAGCCTCCTTATATCCTCTTTTAGCTTGAAAATATCCAAAAGATCCAAGACAGCTGTCTATAAAAATAAATAATCAATTATGACAATGAATTGTTATTCGTGCTTGACTATAAGTAATGTAACAATAATACGTTTGTCATGGTTAGAAACTAAAATCTTATCACACGATCCGAGAACAAACCACCCTCGGAAGCTGCGGAACAAATGAACCTGCACTCCACATGTAAGACAATTGAAAATGGGGGCTATAATAGTTTGCCTGCTTTGTTCCACGGTCGGAAGCCGACAAGAACTAAATCCTGAGATAGGCCGAAATTTTGTTTCACGATTATCTTTAGTGCGAACTGAAATTACATCCTTCTCAATTGTTCTGAGGTTTCGAGGTACTTGATACAGGAATTCGGATTCAATAAAATACGTATTGAAATGGCTGATGAGTCGTAGTCACACAGCTTAGGTATGGCGTCAAGTTTATAGTTATAAACAAAATATTACTTATGTAAATAATCTATGAGAGATTTTCTGGATATGAAAATTAATTTATTACAGGATTTAACTTCAAAAATAGGCTTAAGGTTCTTTAAAGCTTTTTTGTGTAGATGAGGAGCTGAACCCACTGCCAAGGCTGTTTTAGCTTTTGAACCGCTACGCTATACTTGAGACCTTAGAACTTATATCTCAAGGCGGGTGGCGCATTTACGTCGTGGAGGTCTATGGGCTCCAGTAACCACTTAACACCAGGTGTGCTATGAGCTCGTCCACCCACTTCACTACATAGTTTAAAACAAAGTCGCTTTCTCTGTCCCTATATCCCTATGTATGCTTAAATCTTTAAAACTACGCAACGGATTTTGATGCGGTTTTTTTTAATAGATAGAGTGATTGAAGAGGAAGGTATAATACTCGTAACATCCATTAAATAGTGGAGAAATCAATAATAAATTACAGTTTCCGAAGCGAAGCGAGGGCTGGTCGCTAGTAGGCAATAAAATAAAATAAAAAAGCAGAAATCGGTGGTATGGCACTTGTAGACTTTCAAAATACTTCAGTAAGCATGCTATAATTACACGGTGTTATCGTGCACAAGTTATTTGAGAACACGCGCTTGAAAGTTATCGGCGATAATTATCTTGCACCTGATATCTGATTCAAGCCTTCGTATAGTTGTATCAATCGTTACGAGTTCATTATTTTTATCTGTTAGGCCACAGGCGCTTGAGACATGAATGGAAAATATAAATTCAAAATAAATCATTTCAACTGCAATGCAAAATACTCAGTGTTAAAGTCAATGCGGTCTCTACGAGCAGTTCCAAAAAAGCTTGGCATAGCCTTGTTAAGAACCGACAGACTGAGGTATTGTTTCTAAATAATGTTGTAATTCTTTTTAATCGACAAAATTAATCACTTCAATCACGAAACAGAGGTAATATTACAAAACAGTAATTAAAAATAAATTTAAAAGACCGGTATCGAGCGCCTCTGTCGCGCAAGGAGTCATCTATCTAATAACGGCTTAGTTCATGATAATATGCCTTATGGTATAATATTGTAACAGATTTCTTAAACCAATAAATATGTGGTAATTACACGTTTTTGGGGTCTGCTTACAGGTACATTCAATTTTTAAGTGAGTTGCTTAAATCTTTATTTCTCTTCTTGGGTTGTCGAGCACTAGGTTTGTGCTTAGTGTTCACTTGCAGGATATATTTGGGGATGGGGATATATTTCGTTCTCAAATTTATAGGGACTCCATAAGTTGAATTCGTATTTAATTTTCCTGTATTTATTTAAATTAAAAACAGGTATCTTTATTTTTTATTCCAACACTGTGACCTGCGCCTAGTAATTTATAACGTAAACCGCGTCATGAACAAAAAAGGGTTAAGAAGAACTTCAATCACCTAACCACACAGCCGTAGCTAACCACAGACCGTAAGACATCTTCCCACTGACGTTCACGGGTGCTGGCTTCTCACAGAAATAACAAACCAAATACATCTTAAATTCTGGCTTTCTCGATTATAACTCATTTCAGGAATTCGACCAAGCAAAAGTCATCACATCTCGGTGCGAAGAATTTCCCTTTGAATCGCCCCTTTTAAGATTAGATTATACGAGAACACGCTTCAAAAGTCACTGTGAAAGCAACGACGAATACATATTTTCTGTTAGTATCTGATAATTATGAAAATTATTTCGCTTAAAAGGAATTAGAATTTACGGCTTGCCATCATTCTGAACCGGTCTGTTGGATAGTGAAATATTGACACCGCTGCGTAACATTTGACTTTTTGTAATTGATTCTGTAGTTTGACCCGGTCTGGTTTGGTTGGATATTTCATTGTTTTTAATCCATATAAAATTATTTTATTGACGCAAGCACAAGAAATAATTAAATTAATGTTTTCTGTTACTATAGTTAATGTGATGTTGGAAGGATTTAAAGAATTAGCAGTATTTCATAATCAAGATTTGCGAGTACTTTGTTTCACAAAGATTGAAGGTCTCTGAAAAAAGTCAAATACAAAGCTCTTTATTGCCAAATATGCAATTAATCGATGCTAAGCTATTGGATTCGCTATAATAAATATTTGCAATACATACATATGTGATAATAGAAGAAACAATTTTTGTCAATTTATTAGAATATTTTACTTATCGTCCACAAGTTCTTGAGACAGTTGAAGTATTTCTTATTTGATAAAAGAAGCCACATAACTTCCTTACATATTCATTTCCTTTTCATTGCATTCAGTTAAAGTGAATTCCTAGATGAACGTTTGGAATAGAGCTTACTGCTTGTTACAAAATTCATTTCGATGGTGCGTTAAAATGTTTCAATCGTCTTTCGAAATATTCCGAAACGGTGTGACAGATCGAACGAAAGGACTCAAGAAATATTCGCATCTTGGACACTCCGCTGGAAACGTCTCGATTTAAGCTTGAATTAAAAATATAGCCAATAAGAATAAAACGCTATAACGTCTTCGGATTTTTGAAAAAAAAAATACATTCTTCGACATTTCGCTGCCGTCGGGAAATGAAGAATAGTATTTTGAATATCTTGGATATAAGTTTCGTTCATATCGAAATAGCTTTGAATTTCAAGTGAAGATAAGAGTTTTAGGGTTCGGTAGCAAGCTAGCAAAGAATCTATAACATCTCATTTAATTTCAGTTCCCATTTTATACAGACTTGTCTCACTACAATGTACACTAGACTACATTAGTCGTCAATATTGTCAATATAGAAGTCAAGTTAGATAAACCACTGTGCAGTATTTTAGGTAGGTCTATTATCTAAAGTTTTCATTTATGGCGTCGGGAATTCGAAATAAACTAAAAGTATAGAATGTAAAGAAAAATTCAACAGTAATTCATTAGATAGAAATTTGTGGATTTTTTGTTTGTTAATGTCAAGCAAAAAATATTTTCATTAATTTTTTTATCTGGGCGTGGTGTGGCGCAAACTAGTTCAGTTTTGATATTAATGATATGAATACACTAAGCATAGAGAATGCACGACGCTAAAATATATAGTTAATAATCAAAACTTTAGAGAGAGAAGATGTGAAGAGTAGAGAGAAGATGCATATGACTAGGAGATGTATGGAAATGGTAGTGCAAGGTAGATGGGGAAGAGGTCGACCGAAGAAGACATGGATGAAGTGTGTGAATGACGATATGAGAGAAAGAGAGAAGTGAGTGTTGATATGACGGCTGATAGAAGAGAATGGAATAGAAATATTCGCTGTGCTGATCCCACCTAGTAGGATAAGGTGGAGAAAAAGAAGAATAATCAAGACTAATTGTAAATTAGTGGCGATGGGAGACAATCAAATGGACTGAACGCAATAATCATCCATGGCATTCACGACATAAGAGAGAGAAAGAGAAACTTAGTAGTTCTCTTGAACGCATCTTACAATAAATACTACTTAAGTTCGCAGATGCTTCAGAATAGCAGAAAAGTGAGAATCTAAACGTCAACTTGTCTAATCAGTACGTATGATACTATTTTGGCCACGAGCATAAGTGCAAGATGAAATCACATCACTAGTGGTCGATAACGGCAGCTCTGATGCGAGCATTGAAATCTTCTACGTACGCTTTGGCTAAGCAATCATAACCTCTATGCTTTAAGTAATACGGACCTTAATATTCAATGTTCGGTACTGATTTGTAGTTATGAAACGCTCCACGCTGTTTTGCTTCGTAATAAGAGCTGGATTAAATTCTTCGTCGGCTTAAGTTGTAGTTTATAGCGATTTTATAGAAATAAATTAATATTTTACTCAGAGAAATTGTTTGTCAAAAATGTTAAAAAATTACCAACATACACATATTTTAGCGATCAGAATACAGAGTGGGGTTCAATGAAAGTACTATTCAAAACGTGTGCGAATGTGGCTTTGTTTACTCTTAGCCTCAGCCGTATCATTTAACCAAAAACTTTGACTTGCATCCACTTCGATAAAGCGGCACGACACGAGAACCCTCTCATCGTGGCCGCCGGTAACTACATTCCCGATCCTGCGGAAAGAATGGAAAGCAGTCGACGTCGCCCAAAACACGTCATTTCGGATCCTCCCGATCCACTAACGGTGCTTTTAGGTACTTCAAGCACCGGTCAGCGTTCTCGTCGAACCCGTCGCTTGCGACGAAGGGCTCGACGAGTAAATTAACCCTCAGACACAGCTCACTGAGTTTCTCGCCGGATCTTCTCAGTGGGTCGCGTTTCCGATCCGGTGGTAGAATCTGCGAAGCACGGCTCTTGCTAGGGTTCGTGTTAGCGACGTCGTCAGGTTCGAGCCCCGTGAGCTCACCTACTAGTTAAGGTTACGCTGAAATAGCCTCTTAAGGCAACCAGGTTAGGTAGGAAAAAAAAAAGACTTGCATCCGTAGAATTTCCCAAAAATACAAAAACCTTAATCCGCAGTTTTTCGTTAAGAAAAGTAAGATTGATTGACAAGTCCAATCTGGTATCCAATTTATTCAACCTCAGGACATTTGACCTTTCGCTTTTCAAATAAGGCGTTTTTGCTCACCCACTGGCCCTTGCTAGAATATGTAATTTCAAGATTTAATATGTTTTCCTGTGTGATTTCTCGTTGTAAGGAAATGATTTACTTTGATGCTTTTAAAAGGACAAGATGTAAGGATGAAGATTAGAATCAATTTTATTTTTTATTTTATCAGTAGGCGAGTTTTCAATTCGTCAACCGGGGTCCATATACGCCAAAAATAATGTGACCGGATTCCAAGTGAAAATATTTATAGTCATGTTCTAAAACTATCAGTTTTCAAAACTATCACAAAAATATCGAACATGACTATTCTACGGAATTAAATAAATGATGAGTCAAGCGAATATTGTAGCAGCTGAAGGTAATTGTTGCCTACCTTTTTTTTTATTGCTTAGATGGGTGGACGAGCTCACAGTCACCTGGTGTTAAGGGGTTACTGGAGCCCCCAAACATCTACAACGCAAATGCCGCCACCCACCTTGAGATATAAGCTCTAAGGTCTCAGTATAGTTACTACGACTGCCCCACCCTTCAAACCGAAACGCATTACTGCTTCACGGCAGAAATAGGCAGGGTGGTACTTACCCGTACGGACTCACAAGAGGTGAAGAATATTCGATGTAGAATGTTTCGATGCCAACTTTACTTAAATTTATTTAAATTTTGATTTATTTACAAACCAAAGACTATTTCATGAAAGCAACGTATTGTTTTCCGGTTATTATTAAGAAGATATAATATTATAAATCGACGCCAGACTCATTTGAAATTTACGATTATTTTCAATGTAATTAAGTCTTATTCTGTTATAGAGTTGTTTTAGAAAATTTGATATCGAGAAGTTTTATTTTTCTATTGCCATTCTCACAGAACGTAATGTATTACAGTAAAAGAAATTGCCGATTTGTCGATTATGATCCCGAGTCTTGCAAGATCAAGAAAATTGTTAATATTCGAAACGTCCAAAGCCTTCAAACGACACGTCAGATTAAGCCGTAAAAGTTTTAATTACGTCTGTAGCTCACTAAAACCTATACTACGTTTACTTCGAATTAAGGTTCCGTTATTTTGTTGACGAACATCGTTTCTTACCCGAGCATATTGTGGTGCGTTTGATGTGTCTTTGTGATTGTGGTTTTCTTGTAATGTTCGCCTCAACTGATTTTGTACAACAAAAAATGCCAATTAAGCGTTCATTTGAAATCTCGGGTTTCTTTGGTAAAATACAAAGCGCAAAGCTAGAGTTACCTTTTTTACTATTTAGTTTTGTGGACGAGCTCACAGCCCACCTGGTGTTAAGTGGTTACCGGAGCCCATAGACATTCACAACGTAAATGCCGCCACCCACCTTGAGACATGAATTCTAAGGTCCCAGTTTGTACTGTACAACGGAATAGATCGATATAATTAATCTATTTGTTTAAGTGTGCAATATACGCTACTCTACTCAGTTTTGGCTGATGCTAGTAGCAAGATCCGTAAGCTACACTAATGTCTGTTACAGCAGCGATAGCCAATGGTTTATTTACATGTTTGATGTAGGTAAGACATTAATTCAGGTTCAAACTGGTATTAAATGGTTAACAGTTTACATCTCAAAGTCAAATCTGAATCCCGCCAAATATGACGTCTGTTTCAATTATAAATGGTACGATATCCCTCAAACTTGGCTGATGATTGTTCTGCAGTGATTATCATCAGATTGGTTTATCCCTGCAGGCTTACACTACTTTCTACCACCATTAAAATTACTTACGCACAATCCTCCACAAACGATTCCAATCTTTATAAATATATAATTTTATATATAAGTATATATTTCTTCTGTGCGTGTGTTTGTCACTAAACTCCTTCCTAAACGTCTGGACCGATTTTAATCAAATTGTCTGTGTACCTTCAGGTGGATTCGAGAATGGTTTAGATTTACAAATCAGCCCGGCAGATGGCATTGCAGTCGGTGTCTAGGTTATTAATTTATCTTTCCTAGAAATAATTTATATGGCAAAACAACGTTTGCCGGACCAGCTATTTTTTTTTCATTTTATTGCTTAGATGGGTGGATCAGCTCACAGCCCACCTGGTGTTAAGTGGTTACTGAAGCCCATAGACATCTACAACGTAAATGCGCCACCTACTTTGAGATAGAAGTTCTAAGGTCTCAGTATATTTTGTATAGTTTTTTGTAGGCAGCGGCTTGGCTCTGCCCCTGGCATTGCTGAAGTCCATGGGCGACGGTAACCACTCACCATCAGGTGGGACGTATGCTCGTCTGCCTATAAGGGCAATAAAAAAAAAAAGTTTTATATGAACCCCTTTATACAAAACGCTTCAATAGCATGTCTTGGACCAAACATTCTGCAGCGGCATTGCAAAGCTATGCTGTTTCGTGGATTACCACTGTTTCGGTTCACTGATAATTTTCAGCACGCTTAATTGCTTTTTAACGTTTTAATTTTAAATTGTGAACGGGCAGTTTATTTGCTTCATTTTAATGCTCCGAGTGCGAGATTAAAACGTGCAGTAGTGTCGGTCTGTATATTGTTACAGACAAAACTTGATATAGTAAAAAAAGGCTATTTCGCCTGTAATAAGTTTCATTTTAAACATACCTCAAGCTATAAAAAAAAAACTGTACTCTAAGGAATTTTAGATCACCCTGTCGTCTGCTTTTTGTGCATAAGGGGAGCAGTATTTTTCAGAATCCACCCGGTTTTATCAGCTAAGCCGAAACGGACGACTGCTTTGCGACATAAAAAGGTTGGATAGTGATGCCTACTCGCCTTCTACATTACGGGTCCACCAGTAAATAATCGTGTCGTAACACTACCATATTATTATAATACTTAGTCAATGCCTCTACCTATTTTCCGATGTCGTGTTCATATGCATGCACCGGGTTAGGTGTACCCTGAGCATTACTGTTCTCTGAGAAAAAATGACCACTTAAGATGAAATTGGCCGTATTGTGATCAACCTTCAATAGTGCTAACCAGGTTTAGCTATGGGTCTTAGCTATTGCTCATATCCATAAGCGATGGGAACCACTTGATGATGAGTGGCCCGTACGCTTGTCTGATGACTAATGCTATAAAGCCTAGCCTATAAAGTAAGTGCAAATTAGTATTAGAACAGTTTTTTTATACTTATTTTGGCGAACAAATCAAATCAAATCAGATTTTTTTTTTATTTGATTTGATTTCATTTGATTTGATCTAGCTACGATTTATTTTCAGAAAATGTTGTTTTATTCGTGTTTTCAATAATCAACTCTTCCCGACATCTATTGGCGAATAATAATACTATTTTTCTTAATTGAGGGCAACTAACCGCTTTAAAGACACAAAAAGATGGCGTTATAAAAAAAAAACCGAGCAGAGCCCGGTCATTATCTAGTTTGCTCTAAATAAAAATCATGAAAACTTATAAGTACTCTTTCGAAAATATTTCATGAATAAGAAAATTATGCAATAATATGAAACCAAAAAGAAAACACGTTTAAATCCTTTCCTCGTTCAAATTATTAAATTTCCCCGTAAATAAATCGGTCAGATGCCGCTTAACTTCCATCCCAAGTTTTATGTCATAATAGTCTTGGAAACGGAAAAAAAAGTAATTTTTCCCTCTGCCTCGGGGAAAATCCCCCGTTTTCATTTATGTGAGACAACAAAACAGATTTAATAAAAATATTACAATAGGCCATCCACGTTCTGATTTCATCCTGGGACCGATTCATAACTCGAATAAATAAATCCTTAGGATATTTTTATTATTTATTGAATCTCATTACTTTTCGTGTATTTAATGAAAAAAACATGAATTGTCGAATACACGATTTCCTTTGAAATACATTTGTAAAGGTTTCCTTGTTGAATATACAATTAAGTATCTCGTTGTAGTCAAATATTAATCTTCACACATTATTCTCTGTTTGTAATCAATATTTTTGTGTATAGAAAACGCTCTTTTGTTATGATCGCTATTGCCGGTGGTAAAAAGTCGATAGATAAGATCCGAATTCATTGCTTAAAGAATCGAACAATTACTTTTTCCTCTATCTAATCGTTGGTAACCTAAGGGACTTCCCAGCTACTCACAGACTGGTTGGTAAGCTCATGGGCTCAACTTGAGGGAAATGACCCTGAGGAAAATGGCGATTGCTCGCTCTGTTCTCATCACTCTGCTCATAATTACGATGATTTGAGTATTAGATGTATCCGTCATTTAATTTTCAAAAGTAAATTCAAAACGAATTTAATTTAAAATGTGTAAACATTAAGGGACTTAGTAAACCAACACTGAATATTAATAAAGTTCTTAAGCCCTAACAAACCCTTCATTAAAATCAAAGGCCGTCTTCGGTGCTCAAAACGAATATGATAATACTATGATAGCGACTTCCACTTCATATCCGGTTCCATCTTCGACTGCAGAACGATTGTACTGCTCACATTGACACGCACGACTGATTCGCGGAGATAAGCCGGTACTCACTTACCCCACACCCCATTTCTGCCACAAAGCAGTTACGGAATCCGGTTAAATGTGACGGACAGACGCTCAATAATACGATTAAGATTCTTACGCCGTGTTGAGTGGTGAGATCCATTTGTTTTTTCCTATCTAATCTGAGAGCCTTGAGAGGCTATTTCAGCATAACCTTAACTAGTAGGTGAGCTCACAGGGCTCAAACCTGACGACGTTGCTAACACGAACCCTAGCAAGAGCCGTGCTTCGCAGAATCTACCACCGGAACAGAAACGCGACCCACTGAGAAGATCCGGCGAGAAACTCAGTGGGCTGTGTCTGAGGGTTAATTTACTCGTCGAGCCCTTCGTCGCAAGCGACGGGTTCGACGAGAACGGTGACCGGTGCTTGAAGTACCTAAAAGCACCGTTAGTGGATCGGGAGGATCCGAAATTACGTGTTTTGGTCGACGTCGACTGCTTTCCATTTCCATCCTGTCCGCAGGATCGGGAATGTGAGATTCAAGTAAACACTATGCGCCGTAAGCTAGTCCGTTTAAGGCAAAAGTAGAGTCTTTATTATATCAATTGCTTCGGATACCACGCACTGGCATCACACAAATGTCTTTGTTCTGAAGGTATTACAAATACAAGACCTTTAACTCCTGTCTTAAGTCTGCCCAGAGCATGTAATTTTTTGTTCATTGCCAGAAGAACCAGGCAGCTTATGACAGGAAAAGTAGAGGGGAATAGATCATTAGGTTGAAGCCTAGCGCATTGGAGGGATCAGATATACCACCTAATTCTTTTTTCTTATTGCTCAGACGGGTGGACGAGCTCACAACCTACCTGGTGTTAAATGGTTACTGGAGCCCATAGACATTTACAACGTAAATCCGCCACCCATCTTGAGATATAAGTTCTAAGGTCTCAGTATAGTTACAATGGCTGCCCCACTCTTCAAACCGAAATGCATTACTGCTTCACGGCAGAAATAGGCAGGGTGGTGGTACCTACCCGTGCGGACTCACAGGAGATCCTACCATCGGTAAAAATGGATAAAAATGGACCAGTAAAAACTGGATATACTTGTCAACTTCGCACTTCGCCGAGCCGAATTTGTGCCAAATGGACTATATAACTATTGACAGAGTATTACGGAGCCACAATCCAGTACCAGGGGAACGATTAAGACGAATTATTATCTAATGTAATATTGTGCTAAAACTAATCGTAATTTATAATTCAAGGAATCAATCATTAGTACGCCATTGTAACAAGGGCGTCTCCGATATATTTGGTCTAAGAAGTTGTTGTATTTATTAGTAAGTACAAACACAATACTCACAAGTAATAACAAGATTAACATAATCTTCATCTAACTTCTGTGACCGAAGTTATCTCGTGTAACTCCCAAAATGATATATCACTTAACTTTCACAAAACACATCAACATCGAATAATAAGCTTAAGAATGTTCTCTCCAGAGTTTTTGCTGTTTGAAAAATTCCTCATATTTTTCTCTTTTTCCCCGTATAATTTACGGGATTACGTACGTGTGTTATTTTATTGTAATGAAGTTGTTGTAATGTTGTTTACGCCGCCGCGATCGCATTAGTTCATAAATCTTTATGAGTAACTAGAGAAGGTTTGCTTGGTACTTCCATTCCGGGTTATTCACAGCCTTAGCTTTGTTTGTAGTCAATAGGTTTATTGTGTTTTAAAAAAAAAAAAGTGCTTTTACGATTTAATCTCCCCTTTTTGACGTGACAACGTATTATAATTCGATGGAGCCGGCTGCACGCACGAAAAAACATGACTCATGCGGCGTTACCTCGCTCTGAGGCGTTCCACGATCACGTGGCTAAACTGGCAATAAATTTCTCCAATTATTTGACGACAACAAAGACGCGATCATAGAACGCCGCAGTCAATTCGAGTCTAATTTGAACATTGAAAACGTCATGAGAGAAATTGAAGCATCACGCTCAATTCAATAGTGATTTCCATTTACCTCCTTCTCTATATTCATATAAAATATCTATCAAACAAATAAAATTAAAATTTACTTTTGAAAAATGAAACCATTCCATCAGTATTTTCTTATGACGTTGTCACGTTCAACTATCGTCAGTAAGCTGACTTTACAGACAATCGATTTTTTTGTTGTTGTCATATTCTTTCCGAGACTAAACGGTTAAAGTAGTTACAATTTTGTCTACTATTCGCGGAAACCGAAGAACATGTGTTTCGTTTGTTAAGGGTCAACAGTCTCGAGATATTAAGTCGAAGCTTAAATTAATTTTACATCGACGACTCGATCACTCTTCCAATTGAATCTTATGATATTTGTGTGAGAGAAATCGGCAAGACGCTAGCTCGAGCTATAGCCTGTCCTATAGCGGTAATAGAAAATATTCCAATCGTATCCTATGATGTTTTGGAAGAGTAATCGGCAAGATGCTAGCTCGAACAAGCCCTAAGCCTGTCCTATAACGGTAATAGAAAATATTCCAATCGTATCCTATGATGTTTTGGAAGAGTAATCGGCAAGATGCTAGCTCGAACAAGCCCTAAGCCTGTCCTATAACGGTAACAGAAAATATTCCAATCGTATCCTATGATGTATGGAAGAGTGATCGGCAAGATGCTAGCTCGAACAGGCCTTAAGCCTGTCCTATAGCAGTACAGAAAATATTCCAACCATATCGTTTAATGTTTGGAAGAGTAATCGGCAAGATGCTAGCACGAACAAGCCCTAAGCCTATCCTATAGCAAATATTCCAACCATATCCTGTGATGTTTGGAAGTGTAATCGGCAAGATGCTAGCTCAAACAGGCCTTAAGCCTGTCCTATAGCAGTAAAGAAAATATTCCAACCATATCCTATGACGTTTCGAAGAGTAATCGGCAAGATGCTAGCACGAACAGTCTCTAAACCTGTTCTATAATAGTAACAGAAAATATTCCAATGGTATCCTATGATGTTTTGGAAGAGTAATCGGTAAGATGCTAGCTCGAACAATCCCTAAGCCTGTCCTATAACGGTAATAGAAAATTAATAAATATGGTGGATTTTATTAACCGTCCAATGCCTTCACCGTGAAGCACTTACGTGAGCGTGTGTGTCTTTCGATAAAATGCGAGTTTTAACCGGTTTCGAGGTAAAATAAACGATTCTGCTGGGGGCAGCGCGGGTACAAGGAGCACGGAATCCTTTTGTGTGAGAACGTTTTGAAGCGATGCGAACTGCGAAGCTTGTAGCATCTGTTACGCCTCGGGAACTATCGTTTCTCGTGATATTTCAGTCGCTCGCATGTTAGACGTCTGTTGTCTTGTCTTGAGAATGGAAAAATATTGTTCCTTTCAGTATTTAATAGTTAATGTGCTTTATTTATTGAAGGGGATACGTTGGAGTGTTTTCCGTTTTATGAAGACGTTGTTAAGAAAATGTTTTGGGGGTTTGACGTTAAATGTTTTCTGAGTTCGTCTTTTTGATGTCGTTGTGGCCTAAAGGATAAGACGTCCGGTGCATTTGTATTTTACGATGCACCGGTGTTCGAATCTCGCCGGCAGGTACTAAATTTTCTAATGAAATACGTGCTTAATAAATTTTCACGATTGACTTCCACAGTGAAGGAATAACATTTTGTAATGAAATCAAACCCGCAAAATTATAATTTGCGTAATTACTGGTAGTAGGATTTCTTGTAAGTCCACACGGGTAGGTACCACCACCCTGCCTATTTCAGCCGTGAAGCGTAATGCGTATCGGTTTGAAGGATGTGGCAGCCGTTGTGACTATACTTGAGACCTTAGAACTCATATCTTAAGGTAGTTAGCGGCATTTACATGGTAGATATGTATGGGCTCCTGTTGCCACTTAACACCAGGTGGGCCGTGAGCTCCTCCAAACATTTAAGCAATAAAAATAAAATAAAAACGTTCATTGTTATCAGTTTTGGCCTGAGTTTTAACTAATATTTACAATAATTTGTGGTCATATGGATAAGGCACCATTATCCGCCACTTTCTGCCGCAAAACAGCGCATATTCCGATTTCAAAGATAATACAGTACTAATGAATATATGTGCTACGACTATTAGTAGAGTATTCTGTGAGCCTTCGCGGGAAAGTACCATCACCACTGATATTTTTGTCCTGAAGTACTAATAAATTTTGATTTAGAGGGTCGGTCAGCCGTTATACCATAGACTTGGAACTCTTGTCTCAAGGCGGGTGGCAGTATTTAAGTTTTTGATGTCTGTGTACTCCCGTAATACATTTTAATTGTGACTCCATCTTAAGCCTAAAGTTAGGGTACAGCAATTTCGAATGTATTTAGAGTAGAAAAAACGTAGGCAAGGAGTTCATCATCAGCATCGGAGGTCTTAGCTTTTATAGTAACGTTCCCAAGTGGGAAAACGACTAAAGATGAAGTACACTAAGATCTTTACCGGCACACATCCGAGTTACGTCTTGCCGGATAAATTTTACAACTAAACCGACCCGTTTCCAGGCTTAACGTGGAAATTTTACGGTTTGCGTAAAATCCTGAAGCTCGCGATCATGTAGCGGAAAGCCTCGTGCACATTTCCGGATATCAGAATGTTTTTTTTTTNAACGACTAAAGATGAAGTACACTAAGATCTTTACCGGCACACATCCGAGTTACGTCTTGCCGGATAAATTTTACAACTAAACCGACCCGTTTCCAGGCTTAACGTGGAAATTTTACGGTTTGCGTAAAATCCTGAAGCTCGCGATCATGTAGCGGAAAGCCTCGTGCACATTTCCGGATATCAGAATGTTTTTTTTTTAAGTTACATTATAAGAATAAGCTAGCGGGAACATTGTAATATTTAAAAATATTATATCGTTTATTTTTTCTAGTATTTTCTGGTGGTAGGACCTCTTGTGAGTCCGCACGGGTAGGTACCACCACCCTGCTTATTTCTGCCGTGAAGCAGTAATGCGTTTCAGTTCGAAGGGCGGGGCAGCCGTTGCAACTATACAGAGACCTTAGAACTTATATCTCAAGGTGGGTGACGCATTTACGTTGTAGATGTCTATGGGCTCCAGTAACCACTTAACACCAGGTGGGCTGTGAGCTCGTCCTCCATCTAAGCAATAAAAAAAAGTGGAGTATTTTATTTATAGGATGGAACGGGTCAAACTTGTGGTTCAGAAATCGGGATATAATTAAAAATCAAACAAAAACCATACCTGAAATGATTCATCCGACCGATTTCGGCCATGGCGACCACTTTGACTCCTATCCGTCGGTTTTGCGCTCGTGCGCTCGAAGATGGCTTATATAGCCTATATTCGCAGCAAAACTCCTTGCGCATTGAGGGCACGTGAGCACGCCGTTCTTATAATTATAGGTTATGGCAGCAGGAGGGCGGGCCTTCAACTGGTCGCATTTGTAATCAAGGGCAGCTTTACGCTGATCCTCGAACTCGCGTACTTTGCTGTTCACCATCCTGCGCCATTCTGGTCGCTGTGCTGCCAAGCGCTCCCATCGAGAGGGCTCTATATCACATCTCTTCATGTGTCGTTCACGACATCCTTGTACCGCAGGAGCTGTCCCCCATGCTTTGGCTTGCCGTCCTGCAGTTCAGAGAAGAAGATGCGCTTCGCCACTCTTTCCTCCGCCATGTGTGATACATGACCGCACCACCGAAGCTGCCGACGCATTAAATAGGTCTCATAGCTACCAACATTGGCACGTCCTGAATTGGCACCTGAAATAACTATGCATTAAAGTGGAATTCAACTGACTCTGTGACCGTGATTCGCTGTTTTATCAGTATCTGATCAGTATCGGTATGGAGAGTACTTAACGGTAGCCAGTGGCTTGGCTCTGCCTCTGACATTGCTGGCGTCCATGGGCGACGGTAGCCACTCACCATCAGGTGGGCCGTATACCCATCTGCCTACAAGGACACTAAAAAAATTAAATAGAAATCTGAATCACTTTCTCTCTCAGTCAATGATGAGTTCACTAGAGTCCAGATTCGTTAGAGTTCAGTTTTTCATGTTGGTCCTGTGCATAAAAAGAACGGCGGGAAAAGTATTCACGCCTAAACATTTTACTTATATTGTTCAGTAAGGCGTCATACTGTTGTTTGAATAAAAAGTAGTGCTGATAAAGGTATAGTTAATTTGAAATTTGAAAATTGTGGAACACTTTAGTGACTATTTAAACTCTAGTGGACTATTGGGATGAGTCCGAGAAATCAACCACTTGAGCACTTTAGCAGATACTAAGCCCTTAGTAAGCTATAATTTTTATATGTTTAAATCTGAAACAAGAAAATAAAACAACTCACATATCTTCATTTCTCGCTTATTCGCCAAAAAGTCTGTTAAGCCGTTGTTCAAAATATTCATCTATATTTATAAAAATGAATTGCTGTTCGTTAGTATCGCTAAAACTCGAGAACAGCTGGACCGATTTTGCTAATTTTGATCTTGAATTATTTGTGAAAGTCCAGAAAAGGTTTAAAAGGTAGATGAATATGAAAATACTCGGAATTAAATAAAAATAACAATTTTGTTTTCCCTTTGACGTGTCCCCCATCGGAGGGATTTCTTTTGTTTGTTTTAAGTTTATTTTATACAAAAGTTTACGTCTTTTATTTATCTATTGAGGCACTACGAAGTCTGCCGGGTCAGCTAGTATTCAATATTTTATGCAATCTGCGATTAAATTACAGATCAATAAAAACACGGCTATAGTAATTGCTAAAACCAAAACATAGCATTAATAGCGTCTATGCGATATAGCTAACAAATACAAGCCTAGAATGTTAGAACAAAGTTAAGGTACCTCAAACAAGGTAGCGTTCGCTTCATTTAGTTCGTTATCTCTGAACTCACATCTCAAAGCCTTGACGAGTGTCATTTGAGTCAGAAGCCAAAGACATTTAAGTGAATCGCACTCCGTCACGGAAGTCTGTTCTGTAGGGTTTCGATTTGACAAATTGATTGATTGATTTCCAATTTTGTGATTTGAATTGTTTGCGTTCGAAAAATGGTGGAAATACTTCAGCTATTATTGTTAAACCTCTCATTTTAAAAATCACCATAGCCCATAGACGCTTTAAGCCTTCTATTTGATTACAATTAAGACTATCTCATGGTGAATTATAGTGATCCATGTATAACCTAATTGCCTCCACCCACATTGAGATATGAGTTCTAAGGTCTCAGTATAGTTACAACGGCTGCCCCACTCTTCAAACCGAAACGCATTACTGCTTCATAGCTGAAATAAGCAATGTGGTGGTACCTATCCGTGCGGACTCACAAGAGGTCCCACCACCAGTAATTACGCAAATTATAATTTTTCTGGTTTGATTTTTTTACTCGATTTTATGTATGTACCTCAAACCGCGTACATTATGTCTAGAGATCATGACCCCTATTATGATGCTACACCATCGCATCGTATTCAGTACGGTGCAAATCTGATTCGAAACAAGAAATTCCAAGGACATCGCAAATCCATCTGAGCCTATGAACTGTAGCAGAGCAGATTAACTCGAGGATAAACTCCAGTTGAAGCAGAGCTGTATTCTAAACATTAAATTCTTTTTACTGCCACTCCTGAACGAATATAAAAAGCGAGGCGTTGCTCAATAAAATGCTCTGGTAAATATTCCGAATGCACTAGCTGTAATCCTGAAATCAAAACCGGCGTCATTAAATTAATTCCCGTGAAATTATCTAGACTTTTCCATCTTTACTAACATAAAACGGATATAAAGTGTGTCCGTTATTAAGCTATTGCATAGATTTTATCGCGGGCTTTGAGCGCGACTTGAGAGCGGAATCATGAAATTCCGTAACGAAAAAAACCTAACACCCCTCACTCCGCTTACCATGTAACTCGCATTCAACACATTCACACGTTGCGCTTGTGTAGTGTTTGTGAATAAGCACGTGGCGTGACGTCACACTGCATGCGCATCATGTAAAGTCTGCCCATCTCTCTCTCGCGCGGTCTAGCTTATGAGTATGAAGGGGACAGTTAAGGTTTTGCTTTTATTAATGTTTAATATAGCGTGGTCTTGTTTTAGTATTGTTTTAATATTAAATTATCATAGTCTAATTATAATATAATTGCATAAGATGATAAAAAATGTTATGCAATAGCTTTACCGCGGCAGTTCCCGAGTGCCACACGTTTGTTTTTTTATTGATTAGATTTGTGGACGAGCTCACAGCCAACCAGGTGAGATGTGGTTACTGGAGCCGATATATATCTACAACGTAAATGCCGCCATCCACCTTATGAGTATTATTAGTTCTAAGGTCTCAGTATAGTTACTGTATATTTAGTTTTTATAGTTAGTTGTATATTGAACATTTTGATTGCACCAGTTGGATAGACGTATTCATGGCCTACATGCTTTTAAACAGTTATATGTATGAGTCCATAGACATCAGACACTATGCTACATGACATCACCGTTTCTATTTTATTGTACATATAGCAGGAGTCCAATATTTAAAGAGGAGTATCTGATTGCTTCGCGGCCAAAATAGCCGGGATGGTGGTAACTGGCTGGTACGGACGTCCAGTACGTTTCAACACTAGGAAATATTGCTTGGCGTTGAATTATGCTAGTATGATACTCGGAGAACGGTATTGCCCATTCTCAAGCACCACACACTATTCTGCCACAACAGATTCTCATTTCGCATTTAATATTGTCCTTAACCAAAATTGTCTAAAGAATAACAAATTTCCGAAACACTTAATTAAAACGTGAATAAAGCTAACCTGTAAACGAGTTTTTAATCAAACCTAAAGTATTCCTTAAGATAACATCTCTGTTAAAAGATTTATTCAATAAACTCGAAAAACAAACCCCTTTCTTAAAGGTAATGATTTTTTTGCCTTCATCCAATGTCAACAGCGAACAGAAGGTTCTTTTCAAATATAAAATAAAACTGGGAAGTATTGTTCTCGTCGTCACAATTCATCAAATTATCCGGAGAACGGAATCGTTCATGCGATCTTAATTATTGGGCAAAAAATTGGGAGGTGATTCGGTTTTTTCGCCGAGGAAAGGAATAATAGCTTCAGAGCTATTTTTCTGCCATTAAAAATTGTAGGTCAATTTTTTTTAGATCTTAACCTAATTCTGTATCTGTATTATTTTTCAATTAAAAAAGAAATTTAACTAGTGCAAAATAAGACAAGTAAATTGTATTTAAAATGTTTGATCCTGATGTAAGGTGTCCGGATAGACACCATATTATTATCGTGAATGCCACTAACACCTTAACACATAAGATTGACATGTCAATGACACCTGAATTGTAACAAAGGTATAATTCGGGACCTAAACTAGGGCGTTAAGTTAGAAATCATGTAAAGATACTCCTACTACAGACAGATATTTTTAAATTGCCAATAGTGGCAGACGAGCCTATATTGGCACTGTCACGCTCGTAGCTCGGTCGCGCTGGCTAGCGTAAAAGTCAAACCTCGTATAAAGAAGGTCAAGTTAAAGCGATTGTGAAAGACCTTGGAGTGGAGTTTTAGAAGTAGAAGCAGCAGTAGCAAAGGAATACCTTGGGGAAAGTGCTAGTGCTCTGACCTTTTGCACACAATGATTTCGTCACCGCAGATGTAACTTATAATCACTGTATTCGTAGTCACGGATTGGGACCTTATTCCTGGCAAGGCTTTAAAACTATATAAACAAAAAATATCATCGTGCAGCGTCATTTTTTTTTAAAGGGATTTTATGACCTGGTAACCTGGATTTTAAGACCTTTAAGTCATGTCTTATTTTAATTTATATTCTTATTTTATGAAAAATGATAGTATGAAGTGAAATTAAATGAAGATGATTAATTTGAGACAATAATCAACTGGGATGAAATTATTTGAAATGAGATGAAATGACATATCATCCCATAGGATGAAATATAATCTCAGTAAAATGGTGGTTGCAGCGTCATAGAGGAGCCTCACATGCAGATAGCATTCGTTGACCAGATGCGTCCGAATAAAACATATGTACCTATTTTCAACCCTAGTCTTTGAGTCCCTACTACGCGTCGAAATTCAACAAACGTTCGTCCAAAAATACAACGCGTCCCAAATCCCTTTGACGCTCTTCAAAAAACAACAGCCGCAGTAGAGTATATTTTTCGTTTTTGTATAGCATTGAGGCATAAACTAGTCGGGTATAGGATATTTCATGGCACAGTATTAAGAGCTGCGGTTCCGGAAAAGAATATGCAAAGATATCAGTCCAACTGTGTTGATTGATGAAAATTTCTCATAGTTAAGTTTCGAAGTCGTCGCGGCCCAAAGGCTACCAATTTTTCTAATGAAATACTTACTTAATTGACAAATGTTCACGATTGACTTCCACGGTGAAGGAATAACATCGTGTATTAAAAATTAAACCCGCAAAATTATAATATAATTTGCGTAATTACTAGTGGTAGGACGTCTTGTGAGTCCGTACGGGTAGGAACCACCACCTGCCTATTCCTGCCGTGAAGCAGTAATGCGTTTCGGTTCGAGGGGGGGGGGGGCTTGTACTTATACCTTAGAACTCATGTCTCAAGGTAGGTGGCGACATTTACTTTGTTTACTTTGTAGATGTTTATGGGCTCCGGTAACCACTTAAAATCAGGTGGTCCGTGAGCTTGTTCACCTACCAAAGCATTAATAAAAAATGTTAAATATTTAAAAGTCACAAAGCACTGGTCCACACCCAGTACTAATTACTATTAATTCACTTCACTCCTCTATTTCTCATACTATTATTTCGCCTCAGATACCCTTCGGTTTGTATTGCTTCGAACCCTAAACTTCAACTTCTTGTTACTCATAATAGTTCTCGCTTATAATACTATATGCCACACTCTCGCACCTCCCGCCATCGGAGCAGACTTCATCCATATTATCTGGAACCGCTGCGTTCATCGACAGTGCGGTTCCAAAGATCTTTTTTGCCACGTACCATCCGGCTTTGGAATGAACTCCCCTCCACGGTGTTTTCCGAGAGCTATAACATGTCCTTCTTCAAACGAGGCTTGTGGAGAGTACTTAATGGTAGGCAGCGGCTTGGCTCTGCCCCTGGCATTGCTGACATCCATGAGCGACGGTGACCACTTGCCATCAAGTGGGCCGTATGCTCGTCTGCCTACAAAGGCAATAAAAAAAAACAAAAAAAAACTCATAGGTCTCCTAGGCAGTCTCCAGAAAAATTATCCGATAAACTTGATACAATTTTATTGGTAACCTCTCAACTATTCTGTTTCATTCATCTATTCCGCATACTATGGTGTTATTGCACTAGATAAAAAAACCATCTTGACACTGTTGCCACCTCTTTAATGAGTCTGACATTATTTAGATCTTTTCAAAGAAGGAAGTCCTAATCATAGGCTTCCCTATGTTCTTTTAATAATATTTTAAACAATTACGTAGGCTTTGCAAATTAAGGTTCAATCCACCAGAAAGCATTCAATACGTCAACTTTAATCAAAGAAAAACCTTTCAGTGAAGATGACAGATCTACATTCTAACCAAATGAAAGCCCAATTCTATAATTAAACTCCGAAACGTGAATTCCCTAAATTTCTCCAAAAAAAAAAAAAACCAAGTTTTTGTGTCTCCAGTACAATTCACTTTGAGTTCTCTGTAGATTGTAGAAAATTCTAATCACAATTGCGCAACAGAATTTTTCGGTGAAAACGATGGGGTTCCGCGGAATCCTTAAAGGACGATAATTTTCCTTTTATACGTTTCTCATTGGCCTTGACCCCGAACTGTCTGCGGCCGTAATTTGGCCCGACACCGCACAGAATTGATGTTTTGTTCTGCTAATGACAATGTTTCCTTTTGTTAATTGTAGCCGTAAAAAAACGATGAAAATTTTAATGGTTTTCGCTGAGATAATTTCTTTATCGTCCTAGATGGGCAGAGAATCTGACAGCACAGGCTTGGTAATCGGTTACTGAAACATCAGTCAGGTCAGAAACATCATAGCGATAATGCCCCTTAAAACTGAAGTCAAAAGCACATTGATAATTGGAATAAAGGCTTGCGCTGAAATAAATAGGATGGTAGTATCTAGTCATTTGGGTTTTGTATTACCAGCAGACCTTTATAGGTTGATAGTTTTGTTTCGAAATAATATTCAAATGAAGCTCATAAGGAAATTATTGAAATAGTTAAAAGAAGAAAAGAAAAAAAATTTGCGGTGCTTTTATTGTGTAGTACCTAGATTGGTTAGTAAGCTGAGTGATGAGCTGAAAACTAAAATTAGTTTCTTCAATAAGTATAAGCTGAGACTTGTACTTTGTTGATGTACTTTGTTGATCGACTACAGTTGTTTTTGTGTATAGCGTCGTGTTATAAAAATCAAACTCGCCAAAATTGGAATCAGCGTACCACTTGAGTAGGTACTCTTATAGGTACCCTTCTTATTTCTGCCGTATTTCTTTTCCATTTGAAATAATATAGGGATAGCCGTTGTTTTGTAAGAAAATGATACTTAAAACTCATATTTTAATGTAGGTGGCGGCATTATCGTCTATGAAACCCGGGAACTATCTGGTAGATCAGGAAATTGTTCACACAAAAATGAATTAAAAAAAAAAGAGTGTGTGTGTGTGTGTGCAAGTCACACACGGTAAAAATGAAACTTATAAATAAGATATAGATATACTGACTATCCCACTACACAGGAGCATACATATGGACAATGTTTAGTAGACGATAGCGGAGATGCTACGAAGAGTCGCACAAAGAGGAGACCGAGAACGTCTAATGTGTTCTATCTCATTCTCTCGCCGGCCGAATCCTATACATTTATGTGTTTGTGTCTCTATGGACTTATTTTTTCGTTTCATCGAGTTTGAAATCACAACGATTCTAAAGAAGTTTCACTTCAAAAAGCGTGTTAAAAACTCCCATAACTTGAGAAGTGGGACTGACTATTGCTTCGTTACAAAATCAGCAGGATGATATTGCATACAATTGCCTATCATTGGTAAGTGTACTTGCAATGAAAATTTTAATTAACATTTACTTGCTGAAAAGCGGCCTCATGTAAATGAAATTCACCTTTCACTTACAAAAATATTTTTCAAACGAGCCCAATGTTCTTTGATGTGAACCAAACAATAAAATCAATTACAAAATTTCAAAAGCAACTCGATCCCAGAATACAAGTTAAAAAAAATAAAACAAATTTTAAATTTAAACAATTTCCACGTTCAGGGTCTGATGAAACCTTTTCCGAATTTTAATTTTCATTCCTCACCGGCCGAGAACCGAACTTCGGCAATGCCGTTGGCAGTCCTTCATTTTAATAAGAACCATTTTAAAGGGATCGTTCGCGGTAAAGGGATTTTGTTTATGGCCCATTAATGAATTTGGGCGCGATATGATTCCGAGCTCTTTCATTCATACATTAATTCGACGCTGTTATTCAAAAAAGAACTAACCACTTTTTATTTTGGTTTCAAATTATTGGTAACAACAGTTTCTTTGGGCTGTACTCCTTTTTTAAGATGATCGTAGAAGCTTTGAAGTCGTCGTGGCCTAAAGGATAAGACATCCGGTGCAATCGTATCTAGCGATGCAAGGGTTTTGGAATCCCGCAGGCGGGTACCAATTTTTCTAATTAAATACGTACTTAACAAATGTTCACAATTTACTTCCACGGTGAAGGAATAACATCGTGTGATTACTGGTGGAAGAACCTCCTATGAGCCCGCACGGGTAGGTACCACCACCCTGCCTATTTCTGCCGTGAAGCAGTAATGCGTTTCGGTTTGAAGGGCGGGGCAGCTGTTGTAACTATACTGAGACTTTAGAACTTATATCTCAAGGTGGGTGGCGCATTTACGTGGTAGATATCTATGGGCTCCAGTAACCACTTAACACCAGGTGGGCTGTGAGTTTGTCCACCCATCTAAGCAAAAAATAAAAAGCGATTAACTATCACAGCTTGACTTCAAATCTTAACATCTTAAGGCCTGTTCCACACTGGAGAGTGTCACACTTTAAATTAGTATGTTAAGTCGTTTACTAGAATATACTGTGATGAGTATCTACATATTATTATGTGTAATTATAATTATGTTTACGTATTTCAAATCTACTGGTTCAGTGATACTCTTTAGACAGTGTACTAACTTTAGAGAAAATACACTAGATTCCTACCTTTGTACTGTAACCAAACTTCAAGTAGTACAAACATTTAAGAGTAGTTACTCGTGTTATATGAAATAGAGTGAAGCCTAAACTAAACTGTGAAATGAAAGTAGAACAATGAATATAACATGAATGTGTTTTGGGAGAAGATTTTTCAATTACTGGTTACCACCACCCTGTCTATTTCTGGCGTGAATCATTAATGTGTTTCAGTTTGAAGGATGGGACTCACAAGAGGTCCTACCACCAGTAATTACGCAAATTATAATTTTGCGGGTTTGATTTTTATTACACGCTGTTATTTCTTCACCGTGGAAGTCAATCGTGAACATTTGGTGTGTACGTATTTCATTAGAAAAATTGGTACTCGGATTCGAACATCGGTACACTCAACACGAATGCACCGGACGTCTTATCCACGTTTAGGCCACGACGAATTCAAAATATTTGGCTATATTTGAAAAGTGACTAAGATTTCTTTAAATATAGATCAACACATCCCCAAACCTGCCTTTATGACAAGTTCTATCAACAATCTAATTGAAGAAAACTTTGTTGGATCTTTATTGAATAAAATTATCCAATTTACGGGGTCATTGCTTATTAAACTCAGTTGTTGTTGATATTTTGTATACCGCTGTGTATTCTCTAAGATCTCTGACGTTCGCTTTCATTACAGCCCTCAGCAAAGCTGAAGTGTCGTTAAAATTGTTTTATTACGGGACGATCTTAATGCTTGACAAAATGTCTTTGTCCATTTCCTTATAAAACTTTTATTGTCTGTTGTGGACAAACCAAAGGATAATTAAGTGGAATTTTAATGTTGTTAAACTTTATTGCCGAATATCCGCGTAGTCATTTTGACAACTTCTATACGGGATTTCAAAAATTGTAATAGACTTATTAAGCTTTTGTTGCTTGATAGAATGGAGTAGAAACTTACTTTGCAGAATAGAGGAATATAGTATATTGAATATTATTGTAGATAATACGATCATTATGTATGTAATATGTATTTATATTAACTAGAGGTCCCGCAGTAGTCGAAATTCGACTTTAATTAATTGGAATTGTAAGTTTGTACACTATTGTGATTGTAACTTATACTTCTATGATCACAAATTTCGCCAAGGCTACACTATAAAAAAATATTAATAAAGACAAACAATATTTAATCTATTCTCAATTTGACCACAGACGTCAAGAACCAAAGTTTGACAATAAATAGTATGCATGCGTGTGTGCGTCAAATACATGGTATGTAGTGTGTGTAATGTTTTCTTTATTGATTTAATGTATCTTTTATGCATTACTTTAAAAAAATATTAGCTTTGTGCATTTCTTCTCTATATTCTCTACAAGTGTGGAAAATTTCATACTCCTCCGTCAGCGCAATTTTCGTAAAAAGGGATACAAAGTTTTTGCTTCACGTATTAATATATAGATTATAGCTGTCTAAACCGAGATGTTTATAAGCTTCCAACACACCAACTATTTATCTTTTCATTCTTATAGATTTGTGGACCAGTTCAGGTTTCATATGTGGAGAATTGCTTACCAGATCGGGTAATTATCACATCGTGAAGCTAGCATCCACTATGGGGCCGGAAGCTTTATTTGTACTGTATAACGATTGCCCATCCTTCAAACCGGATGACGTAGCTTCTTCGTAGCAGAACTGACGAAGCTTACACGTAGCTTTTTCGTTAAAGCTACTCATTTCTGTAACTATAATTATTGACAAATTTCAATTGAATTTTGGAAGCCCTTAAAAATAAAAAATAACTAGTGTGGCGGGTAGCCATCATACAACGCAAGATAATTGACAGATGCCTGAATCTCGCTTACGACATTTTCAAGATAAAGCGCATATATACAAGTTCCGAACAACAACATCCGGACCGTCGGTCTACCGAGCAATATCACCTGCTCGGTGGAAGATCTTCCCTTTGTCGTTTAAGCCTCTCCAAACTAGCACATAATTAATTCATCTCATTCAAGGTTTCAGTAATTCAGTCGAGCTAATAACGTCATGGTTCAAACGTTCGCACCATCCATCACGGAGGCTGCTACCGACGCAGGAACGTTTTGAATCGAAATCACTGCATCACTTTCCATTAGGGATTCGACTAGGGAATAATTCGATGGGAAAAAAACATTTTTTTTCTTTCTTAAAAATTTTGACGTTAAACTCCTATGTGGCTAAGCCTCTTTAGTTTAAGTTATGGTATTCTATATACTTGGGAAATTGTTTATGCTGAATCCTAATATACCAAATAAAGACACTATATTTTCAAAAAATGAGACGTCAGAGATTGAGAGAAAATCTGTTCCATTGCAAAGAGAAAAAAGTTCATAAACAAATAATTTATTTATTTAATATAATTTATTATTATTTAATATTATTTTCTCTCTCAAAGGTATATAGTACAAATACAAATGGAAATTGGAAATTACTATTATTATAATTTATTTTGTAAGCCTTTGAAAGAGCTGAAGTCTGTACTAGGTTCAAAAACCTGTATTACAAATACCTACTGCCTGTCATTCGTTAATAGTAAATATAATTAATGTACACTGGTCACACTACCCCGATTCAGGTATCCATAATAATAATATCACAAGAATGTGTTTCCAACTTATGATTCTTTGGAACAAAAGCATCGATATATTGACGTTATTATTGTAGGTTCATTGAATTATCATTGGTTATATTATAAACTGTTGCAGTTACACGAATAACTAAAACCGGATTATCCGTTAAGCCCTCAGGTTAGAACGAAATGCTGCAAACAATTGAAACTAAACCATTATCTTGTATTCCAAGAATAGATCAACAATTCAAAAGTCAAGAAAATTTACGTCCAGCGACTTACTATAAAACTCGAGCCGGCTGTCATTTACCCAATTGTCAAGTTTTAATGTACCTAAAATGTACTTAAAGTTAATACCAAACGTCCATTAGGAAGTTTGCGATTGCCGTGATGGATATTCCCGTCTGCATTTCCAAAATCGTTGTTTAAGTGTTGTTGATAAGTTAAAATTGATGGAAAACTTTCCTTTTGTACTCCAAAGTGAAATAAAACAGAATGTAACAAAGGACTTTTCTTAATGAACGTCGGAAAATTCAATATCGTTATTAGATTAGAAAAGTCGTCGTGGCCTAAGAGATAAGACGTCCGGTGCATTCGTGTGTAGCGATGCACCGGTGTTCGAATCTCAGGCGGGTACCAATTTTACTAATGAAAAACGTACTCAACAAATGTTCACGATTGACTTCTACGGTGAAGGAATAACATCGTGTAATAAAAATTAAACAGCAAAATTATAATTTGCGTAATTACTGGTGGTAGGACCTCTTGTGAGTCCGCGCGGGTAGGTATCACCACCCTGCTTATTTCTGCCGTGAAGCAGTAATGCGTTTCGGTTTGAAGGGTGGGGCAGCCGTTGAAACTATATTATATCTCAAGGTGGGTGGCTCATTTACGTTGTAGATGTCTATGGGCTCCAGTAACCACCTAACACCAGGTATACTGTGAGCTCGTCCACCCATCTAAGCAATAAAATAAATAAATAAATAAATAAGTGTTCCCACACTAGGAGTGCTCCAAGGTTTAACCGAAGTTAAAAGCTCGTAAATAGAACCTAATTTTGTTTGGTAAAGTCACTTTCGACGGTCAACAACTTTATTTAAGCATGATTGCAATAAATACATGACATCACACGAGCTTCGGGAACGCAGTGGCAAAAATCTCATTTCAGAGCCTGAACTCTGAGTACCTGATAATTCAGACATTTGGCTATAGAGGCTAAAAAGTACAAAATTATATCATTTTCGCAATAAGACAGATCATTGTACTTAAAATTGAATAATTTTTTTATTTAATACTAGCTGACCCGGCAGAATTCGTAGTGCCTCAATCGATAAATAAGAGACACATCAAGGGGACACATCAAAGGAAAAATCAAATTGTTTGTTTTTATATAATTGCGAGCTTTTTTATATTTTCTCACCTTTAAACCTTCCCTGGATTTCCACGAATAATTCAATACTAAAATTAGCCAAATCGGTCCAGCCGTTCTCGAGTTTTAGCGAGACTAACAAACAGCAATTCATTTTTACATAATTATAGAGATAAACAATTGTGTAAAATTTCAAGGTTCTCAATTTGAACCATAATATGTAATTTTTTCGCTAGTTTGAAAAATTATAACCTCGTAATGGCATTGAGCTTTGAGAGCTTTGTTGATTTCTTGTCGGGGAAAGCTGAAAATTAACTTAAATTAGACATAATTTAGAACCTTACCTAGCAATAAGCCAGTCATAAACATATTCAGATAATGAATCCCATAACTAATATCCGTATAACTTCGCATCGTACTTGTTAATAACACTGTCGAACTAATATACTAAGTTCCCTAGATCAATCAAGGATCCGACATCGAGTAATATTGGAAGAGTATCTTTATTGATAAATATGTTTTTTGATAGAAATAGTAATATTAATAATATTGATATACTGGTAATGTAATAAAGACTAGTGCTTCCCCGGTAGTCGAAATTCGACTATAATTATAATAAATAAAATTATAAGTTTGTATTGTCAAAGACACTTCTATAATCACAGATTTCGCCAAGACTACACTTTAGACAAATATTAATAAAAACAAACATTTTTTCCAATTTGACCACAGACTATAAGAGATAAGAAACAATAAACAAATAGTACGCATGCTTGTGTGTGTCAGATACATAGTAGTGTGTGTAATGTTTTTTTTTTATTTAATGTATTTTTAATGCATAATTAAAAAAAAAATATAACATTCTGTACTCCTTCTCTATGTTCTCTATAAGTGTGGGAAATTTCATACGCCTCCGTCCGCGCAATTTTCGTATAAAGGGGTACCAAGATTTTGCTTCACGTACAAATATATAAATGCTAGTTGTAATACTAGTTAGGTGCACCATCAGATCCTATCTTCGGCTACTCTAAGGGCATCATAGGTGGCGGAATCAACGCTGATGCAGACCTGATTCGAACAAACCCATTGGGCTGTGTCCCTGTGGTCTTTTCTCTTCCACTTTTCCAGTAATCATCAGTTTTTTAAAATCGTCTCCGTCTTTCGTGCTAATTTGTCCGAAGTATTCTAGGATTTGCTTGAGGAACATGCGAGAAATCTTGAACCTTATAACAACACTATTGAGAATTCCACTTCATGCCCCAATATGAGTAACTGCGTTGTCTTGATGACGTATATGAACTCTGTTAACTACCGCACACCAGTGTGCTTAGTGCGAGTTTTTTAACGTTCTCGATAGCGTAAAAGTTAACCCAATTTTGTATGGAGTTGGAACAGCCTAACGGCAAACGTAGGCAAACGATCCCACTCCATACAAATATAAGCTGACTTTAACGCTATCGAAAACGCTAAAAAACTCGCACTAAGCGCATAGGTGGCCCGACATGTCATAATAATATCATTCGTCTGGTGTAGTGGTAAGTGACATGGTCACTACACAAGGGGGTCGCGGGTTCGAATCCCGCCAAGGGAGGATATTTGTATGATATGTCTTTTCCAGGGTTATGGATGTATCTTAAATATATGTATGTGTATAATAAAAATCTTACATTTATTTCCGTTATCTGGTACCTGTAACACAAGTTCTTTACGAACTTATCACGGGACCAGTTAACGTGGCGTGATTGTTAGTAAATATTTATGATTTATTATTTATTATTATCCTCATTGAATTTTTTTTCGTTAATTATACAATACTAAAATACACTGCCACTGCTACACCACTAAAATCCTTTTCGTGTGAGTACCGAAATATTCCATAATCATTTCACCACATTTATAACAAGAAACCTAAAAAGTCTAATAAAACTTGCATACCTTAAATACATGCACGTTCTATTTCAGATCTGTTATAGTTTCATTCCTAATTCAACCGGACGCTGTCAGACTTCAAATCAAAACTGAACACAGTTTTAAATAGCTTCGCAGTCCGTTCATATTTAACAGTTGAAAGATCGCGGCCGTCTGCTCATCGGCGCTCAACTCTAATAACCTCTCCCATAACTTTCCTTTTATGCTAATATGATATAATGAAACGGACCGTGGTTCGTAATGTAGAACTTTCTTAATATTGTATTCCGCAACCCAAATAGTCGCGCTGTACATTTTCGATCCTCCTGTAAAATTACGTCCTTTTGGCTATTTATTTACGCTTTGTACCGTATTTACGAACTCGCGTTTGACCTCGCAACTCTTGATCGGGGTATGAATATTTCATTTAATGTCCAATTAACTTTGAATGAAGTTCTGTACGTCAACACTACTTTAGATTCTGATTTAAATTTGTTTATTTTGTGTGATGTCTAAAATATCGGCAAATAGAAGTTTAAGGTCGAAATTCGAAGAAAAAAAAAATGTTTTTCCCATCGAACCGTGCTAGTCGAATCCCTAAAAAGTCATCTTGTGTTTGCGTGCTGTTCTCCTAAAGAAATGAGAACTGGAATGCGTGAATACATTTAGTTTGATGGGGAGACGTTTTAGCCCACTGAGTTTCTGGCCGGATCTTCTCAGTGAGTCGCGTTTTTGATCCAGTGGTAGATTCCCCGAAGCACTGCTCTTGCTAGGGCTAGTGTTAGCAACGTCCTCAGCTTAGAGCCCCATGAGCTCACCTTCTCGCTCAGTTACGCTGGCATAACCCTTTAAGAATACCAGCTAAGGTAGAAAAGAAAAATATGTTTATTTATGTTAGTTAGATAGTAAGCAAAAGTAGATGGGCGAATTTCGTTTGAGATCATCAATTTAGTTACTATCTAAACTCTAAACAATGGAAAAATTGAAAATCAATAAATACCACATGAATCTAATATATAGGTATATATAAAAAAAGATGTGTGGTGCTGTGGGACACCGGATAGGAACGAAGTTCCTTATTATAAAAATATTAATTTTAAGTTCTATTCGAGGTATAAAGAAAATTATTATTCGGGGATACATTTTTTATTATGATTTTTTTATTGATAAAAATAAATAAAAACTACTTTACAAAGTTACTAACTAACTTAATTTTATTCACAATGATTTATAAAAAATATATAATAAAAAAATATGTTATTTTTTGTATCCAAATTTATTTTTAGTACAATTAACTGTTTAGACGCTATCCAGCTTGTTGTTAATAATGAACAAGTTTTTTTTTTCTTGCGTAGATGGGTGGACGAGCTCACAGCCCACCCGGTGTTAAGTTAACCTTGAGATATAAGTTCTAAGGTCTCAGTATAGTTACAACGGCTACCCCACCCTTCGAACCGAAACGCATTACTGCTTCACGGCGGAAATAGGTGGGGTGGTGGTACCTACCCACCCGTGTGGACTCCCAAGAGGTCCTACCACCAGTAATTACGCAAATTATAATATTAATAAAATGAACTTGCCGTCGTGGCCTAAAAGATAAGACGTCCGCTGCATTCGTATATAGCGATGCAACGGTGTTCGAATCCCGCAGGCGGGTACCAATTTTTCTAATGGAATACATACTATACAATTGTTCACTATCGACCTCCACGGTGAAGTAATAACATCGTGTAATAAAAATCAAACCCGCAAAATTATAATTTTCGTAATTACTGTTGGTAGGACCTCTTCTGAGTGAGTCAGCACGGTCCGCACCCCGCCTATTTCTGCCGTGAAGCAGTAATGCGTTTCGGCTTAAAGGGTGGGGCAGCAGTTGTAACTATACTGAGACCTTAGATAGGTGGGTGGCGCATTTACGTTGTAGATGTATATGGGTTCCAGTAACCACTTAACATCAGGTGGGCTGCGAGATCGTCCATCCATATAAGCAATAAAAAAAATTACGATTAGAGCAATGCATCTGCATATCTGTAAATGTAGGTTTATAAAGAAAATTTATTTGATGGATATCTGTTCAAGCTTTAAGTCCGGCGCATCATAATCCGTTTTACGATAGACGTTAGACTCGACCTTGTCTCGAATCATCAAATTTTTATTAGCTTGTGCCAGAAAAAGGGCAGTAAAGAGATCAATTCTTTGTTTTCCTGCTACGGTCTCCGCTTGCCAATAAATACAAATTGTTTTTCATAAATAACCAAGTTCAATTTCCGTTTTTTCGTTGGTGGAATTTTTTGAATTCCGTTACCTTTTAACTAGACCCGGCGTCAAAATTGTAAATATAAAAAAAATAATTACGCGTGGCACTCGGAGACTGCCATAGCATTTTTTATCAACTTATTCAATTATAATTAGACAATGATAATTTAATATTAAAACAATAATAAAAGAAGACCACGCTATATTAAACATTAATAAAAGCAAAACTTTAACTGTACCCTTGACACTCATAAGCTAGACCGCGCGAGAGAGAGATGGGCAGACTTTTCATGATGCGCATGCAGTGTGACATCACGCCACGCGCTTATTTACAAACACTACACAAGTGCAACGTGTGAATGTGTTGAACGCGAGCTACATGGTAGGCGGAGTAAGGGGTGTTAGGTTTTTTTCGTTACGGAATTTCATGATTCGGTCGCCGCGCTCAAGGCCCGCGGTAAAAGCTATGCAATAGCTTAAAAAAGATTTTGGCCCTAGATTGAAAATGTTGTTGTTTTCCACTAAAACAAGATTGGTGATAGTCATCTAAATTACTGCTATAAATATGATTATGCAACAAAATTATTGAACGCCCCAACATGGAGGACCGTATGTGATTTCCAAAATTGACTTTCCTTATCGCCATTCCAAGCTCAGTTATAACAGTTAATACCACCCCGGACCTTGAGTTATGCGGTCCCAATGGTATTGAAATAACCATTGCCCTCACCTTCGAACAGGAATGTACTTACTTTGCAGTCGAAATAGTCACGGAATGGTGTCAACACATGCGCATACCATTTGTTAGTGAATAAAAAAAATCCTAAACTTTTATTTCATTTCAATTTCTATATAGATGTTTGGACGAACCCAATTGGTCTAAATCTGTTACCGCATCACATACATAATATGTAGATATCAGGACGCAGATGCTGCTGTCAATTCCAAGAGATGATAGTCTCCATTGTATTGGTAAACTTTGGTACTAATTTTGAATTAATAATACTTTTGAACCAAAAGAAATTGCATCGCTCATAGATTTGGTCAAGGTGGTGTTTAAAACCATGTATGGTTAAAATATAAAACACACAAGCTAGCAACCGTTCCTTAAGCAATTAAGCAAATTAATAAGTCTTCCGGGTTTGATATTGAATAAAATGATATGACGTTATTTTTTCTTTAGCGTTAATTAACGTATGCTATGCGATATCGAGCATCACCCAACGCAACTCATCCATGAAAATTCGGTACCGATTTGTAGAGCAATTAGTTTCTCCGGTATTAAATTTAGAGAGAAAGAAACCAACTGGTTTCGCTAATGGGTAAAACATTTTTTTATTTGCCCATCACCTAGCTTGATAACAAGTGTCAGTGGTAATAAATCAAAAGAAAGGAGAAGGGGAACAAATAAAATTTTATTATGATTCCGCCATTTTGAGTAACTTTCAATTTCTTTAACAACTTGTTTACTTCGCGCTGTATCGTGGAAGGGTTAACGTTTGGTATACGTGTAAAGCGATTTTATTATGTTAAAACAATTAGTACTTTATTTTATAGACTAATGACTCCACTGAAATTTAATGATGCCAATTAAAATTATACTTCATGGTAATTAATATCTATAACTATTATACAAAATTATGTTTAGTGTATAAAAAAAAATCACGCACAGATTACAAACATTTGAAATGTAAATCGAAACATTATTTATTTATGGTCAGCAGAATGATATCCACTAGACATAGATCCCTCTAAATTCTACGATGCCCCCATTCAACTCAATGCATAGCCATAACACATAGCTTATCCTATAAACCGCAACTTATATGTCATGGCCAGGTCCTCGGATAAATATTAAAAGAGGAAGACCTAAAAGCAAATAGGCTGACGACATTAAAGGGACGGCTTGTGAACTGTAAAAGGAAAACGCCACAGATAGAAACTGCTGGGTATCTTTGGAGGAGGAGACCTTTAGCCTCAAATAGAGTGGTTCACGCTAATCTAAAATCCAAATATAAAAGGAATCAGTTCTAAGTAATTAAATAAAAGTAATGGAATAATAATCTATACTAATATATAAATCTACAGTGGTTTTTAAGGATATTCCCTTATAACTACTGAACCGAGAATTCGATTGACTTGAAACTTGGTATCCATGTAGAAAATACATGTACTTAATGAATAGGCTAATATTTATATGAGTGTTGGATTCCCTTATAATAGTGACAATAAACAATAATGTTAATTTTCAATGCCCAGCGAAGCGGGCGAGTACGGCTAGTAATTTGTAAATATACAATGTACAGGATGTACTAGTTATTTATTAGGGGTGAAATAAAAGGGTTTTTTTTATATCGTCTCACAATACGACGTACAATCAGTAAATAACACGAAATTTAATTGGAACCCGCTTTATCTCCTAACTGGGAGCCCACTCGGTAATCTGTGTTGTCGAGTTCTTTGTACCGTGCCCAATCAATCACAAGGACAAAACGTGGAGTTTCCTCACAAACGGGTCGAGTTTACCCGATTTTAGCCGATTACACTTTAAGTTGGACACGGACGCTTAAGTAGGCCCCTTGACGAATCATTTCCCATTAAGCAGATGAGGCGATGTTAATCTTTCTGAGCGATGCAGCACCGAACTTTTTTCTAGAGGCGCGCAATTAGGATGTTTTTGTTTAGGATGCGATCTTGTTTAATTGTAGGAGTTAGGAGTGTTTTTAATTTGTTTTACCAATGACGACGTTTTGGGAATTGGATGGAGGAATATATTAGGAGTTGTTGTGTTTTTGTTTTGAAGTAAGTACTTATTAGATCGTCCATTTAATGATCAACTAGCGCAACTGGTGTAAGGCTGTTATCGGGACTAATAATGTCACAACGTAAATGCGGTCACCTGCATTGACATTATTGATGTAAAATGTTCAGATGTATTGTATTATAACAGTATTATACTACAAGCCAGATTGCAATACTGCTGCTGGCGGATTGGTGGTACTTACACCCACGGGCTTACAAAATGTCCTACCACCAATAATTCGCGTTCCCCCGACCGCTCTGGGGGAAGGTGTAACACGGCGCCATCAAAGCGGGCTCTCGGCCCGCTGAACGAGGGAACCGGTGGTCGTGTCGCTGGCGGCCGCCGGTCCGGCGTCCGTGGAACGGTGGGATGGATGTAATGTGCTCTGCGTCAACCCTGTCCCGCCGTTTCGATAGCCCCGACTGGGCTCCGGCCCGGTCCGAGGTAGGGCGCCGGTTGTGAGCGGCAGGAGTTTTTAGTGAGGTTCAACTCCCACATACCCCACCTGCCGCGCGGGTGGGGATCCGGCGATTTTCTCCTGGGGGAAAAAAAAAACCACCAATAATTACGCCAACTTTATAACTTTATAAAATTTGCGTATTTATTTCCTTAGTAATAGAAATAATAATGGTACTCGCCTGTGGATATTTGAACACCGACATAGCTTTTGGGCTACAAACTACAGTCGTGGTGTGTCATTTTAAAAATAACTATAGTGTGATTGGAGATTCACTGGGACCGAAGATAATCAATACTAATGATATTCCTTCGTTCTAAGTATATCTAAGTTTAAGGTTGGATTACACTTCGTATATTCTAAGCTCTCAATAAAAGTACAACTTATGCCCCTGCACAACAAACTGGACGATATTGGAAGGTGTGTGTGGAAAATCAACGGTCAAAATCGATGGGAGAGAAAAACATACAAGAGAAACTCAGGTTCTGATGAGGCACGAGCGACGAATCGACACGAGTCAAAAAATAAATGGCAATTTACGTTTTTGATGTCTACGGGCTACCATGAAAACTTAATGCTAGTTAAGGCTTGGACTTGTGTAACCAAATGGTGAAATGATGAGGGAAAAAAAATAACTTTATTTATACCTATATAATTATTTAGTAATGCCAATTAAAGCATTAAATTTTAATAAAACACGTTGCATTGTCCCCGAATAAAGAGTTACTTGTCACTCTCTGGTCGAGAACTACAATTCGATTATTCATTTTATATAGTTCATATTTTATAATGAACATACTGTTTTTATTTAAATTTCATTAATATCCAAGCTGATTTTGAGGCTTATAATAGTAACGTAATAACGCGTATATTAGTAAGTCTGATGAAAACTAAAATTCAAACTCAGTGATCTACTGGGTAAAGAAAAGAGACTGTTGAATTTATTTTTGTAAATTTAGAACCTTCTTACTAGTTGATCCAGATAGATATAATTTTATTTATGAGTTTCTCACCGGATCTTCTCAGTGGGTCTCGATCCCGATCCGGTGATTGGCATTTCTTTTTTTTTTATTGTCGTATAGGCAGACGAGCATACGGCCCACCTGATGGTAAGTGGTTACCGTCGCTCATGGACGTCAGCAATGCCAGGGGCAGAGCCAAGCCGCTGCTTACCGTTAAAGCGAAGCACTGCTCTTCTAAGGGTCAGTGTTAAAATTCTCTCGGGTTGAGCCCGTGAGCTCACCTACCGATCCGTGAATAGTTCAAACAGTTCCTTAGGCTACCAGCCATTATATTTTTCTTTTTTTTAACAGGCCACCTGGTGTTAAGTTGTTATCGGAGCCCATAGACGTCTGTAACGTAAATGCCGCCACCCAACTTGAGATATGAGTTATAAGAACTCAGTATAGTTACAACGGCTGCCAGACCCTTCAAACCGAAACGTTTCACGCCTGAAATAGGCAGGGTGGTGATACCTTACCCGTTCGGACTCACAAGAGGTCCTACCACCAGTAAAAAAAAATATAGTAGAAAGTACGTAGTAATAACATAGAAAAAAATATATTAATATACCATAATAATATGTGGACAACAGTGACTTGAATTCGAATAAAAAAATCTTTATTCGAGATGATAATCATCACATCCAAAAGATTAAAGCACGAATCCAGTGTTACTTAGAAGTATCAAAATATATTTCACACAGCTCAACAGCTGTTAAAGCTTTACTTAAACCTCTCTTGACGGATTGCAAGTGTTGAGATTAAGGCGACGTCGTTAAGGGACAAATTTGCACTCGAGTACTTAGCCGTAATTAACTGGGTTTACATCTTGGGGTGTTTGGAAAATGACTCGTGATTTTCGAAAATATTTCCCACCAAAGCTTCGAAAGCCTTTATTTTTTTATAAGAAGAAGTTATTAGAAAAAAAAAGTTCTAATAATAGTTATTAGCTCTACACGAGCGTGGACTGTATTTTGTGCTGGTCGCTTCAATAATTTGATATATTCAGAGAGAAGATTATTTTTATTTTATTTTAATTAGTTGCAACACGTGCCCGTACGATCGGTCGGTTCGGTTGTGTTCGGTTCGATTTCTCTGCTCCCGTAAATAAATTAATTAAAAATAAACTAACACTTCATAATATCATTAAAACATATGAAAGTAGTGTTAAAGGTGTATAAATAAGTAAAATTATAAATAGTGCTTTAAAACGTTATTTAATTGTAATTTTGCTTGGTGAGTGTGTAATATTTTGTAATTTGAGGGTAATCTGACCGGCAACTTCGTAAATTTTCTTTACATATTTTATTGTAATTTATTTTAAAATGATGACTCGCAGCATCAAATCTCGTCAGGTTGATGAANTGTAAAAAAAAAAAGACATGCCCGCTGAGTTTCTTGCCAATTCTTCTCAGGACGGAGGCTAGTTCTTGTGAATTGGCGGTAGTTCTTTTGACGTTCAACAAGCATGTACTTTCATTTATGTTGAATAAATTTTTTTTGATTTGATTTGATTTGATTTGGTCTGAATTGTTGATTGACTTACAATGAATGTGTTGTCAAAATTATTATTCTATTTCAAAATTCATAAAAATAGTTATACAAACTTCATGTTTAGAATTGCTCTAAACAATTAGAATAATAACCGCTAGCTACCAAGTATACACCTAACTTCAGATTACAGTTATTTATAAGAGCTATTTATAAGATGTCCAGTCTTCTGCCACTATAATATTCCTTTAGCTCAGTAGCAGTATCTTCTTATACCTTCTACTTCCCAAATTCACACCCTGGATTTCTTTCTAGTATTAGGGCATTGGTTGACATTGGTTAACGTCTGGTGTATTGGTAAGTGACATGGTCATTACACAAGGGGGTCGCGGGTTCGAATCCCGCCCAGGGGAGATATTTGTATGATAAATATAAAATATATTTTCCAAGGCTATGAAGGTATATTAAATATATGTATGTGTATAATAAAAAATCTTAAATTGATTTCCGTTATCTGGTACCTGTAACACAAGTTCTTTACGAACTTATCACGGGACCAGTTAACGTGGCGTGATTGTTAGTAAAAAAAAATTGTTGCCATCATGTTACTTATTTTTGGCGCAAGTGTAACTACTTTTCTATTTATTGATCTGACCTCTACTTGATGCTTCAAGATAGACAGTGGCATTTACTATCTGATATATAAGAGGTTCGGTAGGAACACTAACTGAACTGCGAGATTATCTACCCGCTTAAAGCGAAAATGATAATCTAATCTTTACGGTAGGTAGCGGTTGGGTCTGCCATTGGCATTGCTGATTTCCATGAGCGACGGTAACCACTCACTATCAGGTGGGCCGTATGCTCATGTGCCTTAACGGGCAATATAAAAAAGGGCATGCCAATTAAAAGCCTTTTATGCCCGCTGAGTTTCTTGCCAGTTTTTCTCAGGACGGAGGCTAGTTTTTGTGAATTGGCGGTAGTTCTTTTGACGTTCAACAATTATGTACTTTCATTTATACCATATATGCCGTAGGACTGACGATCGCTGGAGCAGACGGGTTCTCGAGTGGAGACCGCGCAGCGGAAGACGTAACGTGGGATGCCCCCTGGCTAGATGGTGCGATGACCTCCGCACGGTGGCCGGCAGGAAGTGGATGAGGAGAGTCGCAGACCGGGCTCAGCGGTGTAGATTGGGAGAGGCCTATGTCCAGCAGTGGACGACTGTAGGCTGTTAATTATGATAATGATGATTTATGTTGAATAACAATATTTTGATTTGATTTGAAAAAATTATTTACATCTAAATTATCCGAATTGAATCCGATTTATACGGAAATATTTTAGAACGAAATATTGTCGTCTTAACACATAGAGCATAGTCTACAGAATCTTGAAGAGCACTCGAAACGGTTTAATGAGATGTAGCGTAACGTAAAGGTATTCTTAGCACGTCACAGCGAAGCAGTAGTTAGTGCTAATGTGACTCGAATACGTGCTTGTTTCCTTGTAATTTGCTTACCGCTGTGTTGCCAGCCCTGTTTGGAAAGCGTGGTGCCAACAAAAAATATTATACGTTCTAATTTCGTGTTCAAATGTTCACGGTTTGTATTTTTTTTTTGTTTTCGCTTTTTTTTAAATGTGTCATCACACAAGCCAAATGTGTTTCGTTAAAAAAAATGTTTTGCATGCCAATTTTTGTGTAATAGCTATCAGTGGTTATTTTGACTTGAATCATATTTCAGGTTTTGTTTTTTTGTAGTGACGAGAATATTTTTATAGTATTCAGCTAAGTTATAGCTAAGCTATTAGAATTTCGATTCTAATTTGACAGCCGTTAATGAAAGTCCTGAAACTACGTCTCAAAAGGGATGGTTCCATTTATGTTTGTAAACTTTTAACATTATATAGGACGTCAGCTCATTTAACCGTCGTAGTATAATAATTTGAAAAGAAACAATTAAAGAAATGGCTGAATACTGAACAAAATCTCAGTAAAATAACTTAAAAGTTACTATTATAAGATAAATAGTCTATTAACATATGACATGAGACTGACCGCGGTTCCCACAATCTACTGCTACCATTTCCCGATCTCGTAGTAATAAAATCTGTGCCTCATGACAATAATGTCATTGTATGATGTAATAATCGCGAATCCAATGGAAATTAGATCGACTTTATAGTCGAGGTTAGCGTTGGCACTCAAGTCCTCCGATCTACGGATTCTGGTAAGCTCTTCACATAGTTGAAGCTGTGAGCACATCCATGCCTATTGAATTACCGTAAAACTACCGTAAAGTAGCTACTAAGTTAGTTCATTAGCGGTCGTGACGCTATTTTGACGAATATAACTCTTACTCGGTATTATAACTCGGTACTTTGCACAGAGAGTGAGTCTGGCTGTCCAACGAGGCAACGTAGCCAGTATCTTGGGGACTGTGCCTCCTTCAAGCGCGTTGGAAGATCTGTTCTACTGTGTGGGTTGAGTTATGTTAAATTATTTTGATTTGACTAAAAAAAAAAAAACCATTAATAATGAAAAATATAGTTATATACTCTCAGATAATTATACTCACAGTATTAAAAAAAAAAAATCTATTCTTGTTTTTTTTTTTCTTCTAGTTTCTCTTAAAGATTCACGATGATGAGACTTATGGCCTTTTCTTTTGAAGTTTTTTTGTCATTGCCCTTGTAGGCATTCTAATTCTTCATTATTTGAGAAATTGCCAGGTAGTCTTTGTTTAACTTTAATTGAAAAATATTCATCTCAATTTCCTTCAATGAAAATTTACTCTTAGCCCTTCAAAGTTAAACTTATAAAGACGAACAAAGAGTTAAAAAAAAGGATTGTATGGTTTTATAAAACCACGGTAAAAGTCAAACTTTTTTTCACATTATAGACATTTAACTCTGACAAACAACATTTACTTTAAACACTGACAAAAACAAACAAAATAGCGTGGAGCACTGGCACAAATGAGTAATAGTCTATACACTACACGGTCAGCTGCTGCGAACTATAGGCGCCGCCATATTGGCCTTGGCTGCTCTGACGAGCACCTTTCACTTTATCCCTACCCCGCGGCCGACCGTCACGCGACATGCAACACTCAGACGAAAAAGCTTGAGACGATGTAATAAAAACTTTTATACTATTTAACTCCACCGAAAAGCAACTAGTTCCGACATTGTGTTATGAATTCCCAACAAAATTCGGAATAACTTCATTGGGTACAAGGACAAACACAGCCTTGTCGTTCATCTCGCAGCTATTAGCTAACTAGCTACTGAATTCTATAACGCCACAGTGCAGTTCAGACAGTAACGCTACCACCCTTTGTTAGATTTACTTTTGAATACAAATAGGCTTACAAGGAAATCCTTCTATAGCTGTGTCACGAACTGGTCTATACAAATTCCCTCTAATATCAACTAGACATGTTATTGGAACGAAGTTACTTATGGGACGATGCGGAGGGGTACCCTAACCGGGAAAAAACGTCCGTAACGTAAGATTTTTTATTACTAATGCACACACCGTACGACTTAACTTTGTAATAACCTACAAATTAGTAATGCACATAGTGTACGACCTAACTTTGTAATAACGTACAAAAAATAACATTTTTTTTATCATTCATTGACCACGATCTCAGAGCATTCGTTTGCGCAATACACTAACTCTTATGCAAGCAACCGTGAATGAAGTGTACCACAATAAGTTCGCACGTTACCGAATGACCGTGGGTTGTTGCGAAACCTCCAGTTTTATTTTCTTTATACCTCGAATAGAACTTAAAATTAATATTTTTATAATAAGGAACTTCGTTTCTATCCGGTGTCCCACGACACCACACATCTTTTTGGTCTTCCATAGAGTCTTGAAATAAGTTTTTAGTAAACATTGGTCTGTTTCTACATATCCGTTCATTCCGATAGAGGCACCCGTCACGCGCGGACGTGCTCATCGACCACTCGATCGCCCGGCCTTTGTTCGCCCGGCTTTTGTTAGCCCGGCCATTGTTCGCGCGGCCTGTGTTCGTGGTACATCTGCCGACTAAGTGCTCTTCCTGGAAGTTTTTATTTGTTTTGTTTCCTTTTGTTATTTCTGTGTTCGTGGTACATCTGCCGACANAAAAAAAAAAAAAAAAAAAAAAAAAAAAAAAAAAAAACGTATCCGTTGTTCACGAGCGACCTTAACATCTTTCCTTTGGGTGTCTTAGAATATTTCTTTAAACACTATTACACGGATGCATAAATTGCTTTCTGTAACTTCTCTATCTGTCTCAATGTAAATTTCAAAGAAACCGTCTGATTTAATTGCAACTGTGGCCCCGCCAGTCGGATCCGAGAGTTGGCAAGTTGCTCGTCGAACCGCCAATATCGTTAATTGAGTTAGTACAAACGTTGCGTGGGCAACGTTTTTGTTGGAGTTTTTTTTAATTTCAATTCGTTCCCCGCCCTCGGGGAGCCTTTGGTAATTTTTACCGTACTGAAATCAGAAGGGTGTTAGTATAGACACTTCTTTGCTGGGATAGATAGACGGTTATTGTTGTGATGAAGAAACCAGTATAGTAATTTCATACATTTAACTTGTACTTATTGGCCGCTAAGAGAAGCACACATATGATGATAGCCGATTAGATCATTTACGTATGTCACTTTTTGTTAAAGAAAATTATTCCAACGAATGTGCCTAAACAATAATGGAGTTTCCCGAAGCAAACGATCTTTGCGTATATAGATTAGCACCAGTATACTGGTACAAAAATTAATTTGACTCCAATTGAAATCAAAATTTATTATCAAACTGAATTATGAGTTGTTGATATATATAAGCTGGTGCTCATCACAATTATGATACTTTTGTCTTAAAAAGAATTGAAACTTTAACGTTAAGTTTCTGTCATGAAAAGCTATGATTCAAAGCTAATGAACAGGCTATTGATAATCACTGCATTATACTTGCATCATACAATCATACAGATGATGATCCCAGATTTAGCCTGAAGAGTAGGGAGTTATAAGTATAAACTTCGATCTCACTTTAGTCATAAAGATTATCAACCAACTAAGTAAATTACTTAATTTGATTGCAATAATATGTCTATTGTATTTGACTGATGTTTCTTGGAAACCACTTCGCCCCCGGTTTCTGAGCAGAGCACATTGTGAATAGAAACTGGGTCAGTTTGATTAAAGATTACTGTATTATCGGTTTGTTGTTATTGTTTCTGAAATATCTCCTGTTCACTAACAAACTTCGTTACTTCAAGTCTGGTAATTTGAGTATGTGAATAACCGATGTGCCTTGCAAGCTTAAGTCAAAGCAGAGCCAATGAATCTAACACGGTCAGCGGTTCTGTTTTCATATTTTAAAATATAGCTACTTCATATATATTTCCCGATTCTCGATTTTCGATTCATCGTTCAAAATTAAATCAGTTTTTATAATAAAAACACGCACATCCTAATTGCTTTTCCGCGGTAAAACCATAGCTTGTTATTCGATTTCTGTAGCCGAAATGTTTTTGTTTGTTTATTCAAAATTCAGGTGGATCAGTTTTTTTGTTGTCTGTACGGCGTAGGTAAATAATTAACGAGAAAATATATGACTGCTATTTGAAGTTGATTCGTATTTATACAATAAATAAATAAATTTCGAAATAGAACATGTTTATATTGGCCCAGACTTTACTTTGGACTTGCAAAAATGTAAATATAGGTTTTTAAAAACAAAAAAAAATCTGACATGTTAATAATAAAACTAACTTTATTAGTCAATCTCTTCAAACAAAACGAGCATTAACCAGACTGGATGATAGTCTTTGTACCCCTTCTTACGAAAATTGCGAGGACGGAGGAGCATGAAATTTTCCACACTTGTAAAGAATATAGAGAAGGAGTGCAGAATCTTAATTTTTTTTTTAAATTATGCATAAAAAATACATTAAATTCTTAAAAAAACCAATACACAGAATACCATGTATTGGCACACACACGCATGCATACTATTTGCGGTCAAATTGAGAATAGATTAAATATTTTTTGGCTTTACTAATATTTGTCTAAAGTGTAGTCATAGCAAAATCTGTGATTATAGTTTGGGGATACTTATACGACAAAGGGAAGATCTTCCACCGAGCGGGTGACATTTGCTCGGTAGACCGACGGTCCGAATGTTGTTGTTCGGAACTTGTATACCTATATATGCAGGCGTATCTTGAAAATGTCGTAAGCAAGATTCAGGCATCTGTAAAATATCTTGCGTTGTATGATGGCTACCGCCACAATAAAATTATAATAGTCTTTGACAATAGAATCATACTAGTGTACAAACTAATAATAATTTCTATTAATTATAGTCGAACTTCGACTACTGCGGGACCACTAGTATATATAAATTAAGGCGCAGCTGGAACCGTGTCGTTTTTCAAAATAAACATCACATTCATTATTACCATTGCTCTCTATAGTAGCAGTAATTAAAACTTATTTCTTCATTTATGAATTATCTTAAATACCGTCTTAAGCAATTCGTTACATGCGTTGTACTGATAATAGTTAACCAATAATTTTAACATTAAGTAAACAGTTAACTTTAACTAATGCATAGTATTATGGGATGGGAATTATATGGGCAAGTGCCAATATAATTACGTTCATCATGATTCTAAGTTAAGCTTGAATTTAAACAGAAATCCTTTGTCAATAATTTAAATTGACAACCTACCGTATGCACAGAACACGTCTGACTAAACTTTTGGTCCAACTGTTTGCCCACAAACAGCTTAAAGCTTAAACATAACCATCATACTATTATTACGTATTGGTGATTAACCTCCTTCAGTGCAATGAGCCGGGTAAGTTTCACAGCCCCATTCCTCAAAGTTTGGTTAGAGCTTTTTGATTGTGCCGCCTTTGTCGTAAAGGCTCCGGAGGTGTGGGTTTCACGGTTCATTTGTGATTAAAATCTCGTAGAATCTGAGTTTAGTGCTTAGGTTGTGGAGAATATTCTGCACGAACAAGTGGCTTAGAGAATCCATTATGGTATTAAAATTTAAAAAAAATCTATTCCTTTGTGGCGTAGGAGTTATCGTGAATTTTGTCTAAAAGGCCACTAGCCTTTGTAGAGATCATTGCGATTGAATCTCTATAAAATACTATATAACCTATAGTGCGGGATATACATATATTAGGTTGTATCTTAGGTCATGCGTGCTCAATGTAAACCAAATGTATTTACTAGAACGCATTATCGACTTGTAATGATTTGTGTTTACTCGTGCGGACTTACGACTTGACCTAGTTACCTAATTCCAAACCTATTTCCAAAGGGATATTAGATATTTTAATGAGAATTTTCTACTGCTGCATGGCGGATGGCCGTATTCTCATTGTGTCTAGAAACCCTGAATACTACTGACCATTAGGTGCCCCGCGAGATGATGCAGTAATAATCTTTCAAAAAAAAAAAAAAAAACTGAGAGCAAATAACGCATGTTGATCCAAACCCAAATTAGGATCCCCTGTGTTATGGGTACCGGAGACTGACAAACATACATAAATACGTTTCAATATACATATAGATAATAAACAAGAAAAAGCAAACAAACCTGTTCATAACACAATGATTGCCCGATGTGGTAATCGAATCAATGACCCTTGGCGCAACAATAAGGACTGCTAATTATTATTGCACCAACCATACTCAGTTTCAGTTATGAAAATTTCATTGTACCAGGCTCTTAGACCTTTCGAGCTTCCTTGAAACATCTTCCAAGAAGCATTTACGTCAGCATTACTGACTTATCAGCGTAAGCCTTTATCAAACTAATACAAACTTGGACAGGCCAAATCGAGTCGCTCCGTAACTCGTGTTTGCCAAAATCGATTATCTCCCTTCAATGGTCTATCGAATATAGTTTCTGTCTACCCAACTTTATCTAATTTACCGCTTCAACTTGTTGTTTACCATTCAGTTTTTCTTTGATCTGGCTCCGGGCTGGTGATTCCTCTTGATTTATTTATTTTGCTCGACGAATGTCTACAGGACGGTCGACGAGGTTAAAACGAAGCGACCTTTTGGAAATCGGTTAGAAAATTAGTGTGATTTAATGATTCGGCAATTCGGCTTAGCTTGTTAATAATTTTTTTCTTAATTAACATAATTTTTGGGCTGCTGTTCATACAGGTAAATTAGAATCTAGTTTGTAGCTTACTCATCATAATCGGATACCGTCGTAGCATTTTACAAAAAAAATATGTAAGATGTGTGCTTCTGGTTTTTTTGCTTGGATGTGTGGACGAGCTCACAGCCCACCTGGTGTTAAGTGGTTACTGGAGCCCATAGACATCTACAACGTAAATGCGCCACCCGCCTTGAGATATAAGTTCTAAGGTCTCAAGTATAGTTACAATGGCTGCCCCACCCTTCAAACCGAAACACATTACTGCTTCACGGCAGAAATAAGCAGGGTGGTGGTACCTACCAGTGTGGACTCATAAGAGGTCCTACCACCAGTCAGTAGTAGTGTTTCTGTTGCAAGTAGACAGTGGACCTATTATTTGCTATTCTTCTTTCGGCCCTTATTTCACTATGTAGGGTCGGTACACGATGTCCAGATAGACCTATTCATATTCAGACCTATCATACGTAATCTCTGCACTCGCACCGTTCCCTCGCATATCTTCTTTCCCAATGTCCATCCAAGTCTACCTTACCTTATTTGCTACATCTACTAATACATAACTATAGCCAGAGTGATTATTTGAGATATTTTAGGAACATCAGACTTTCCTAAGTACATTTCCAGATTAGATTGATTCAGTGAGTCAGTTACCATCTATAAAAAAATAGAATTATAAAAAAATATGTTGCATAATTGATGAAAAGCGTTTTATTTTATATTTATCAATATATTTTAAAAAATTGCAGATAGCATACAGCAGCGTATATAAAATCGAAACTGACCGTAGCAGGCACAATTCTTAATCACTAAAAGCTTTTCTCCAAAGCCACGCTTACAACGCATCTTCAATGACTTACTGCTTAAAATTTCAATATTATTAAATTAGAATAGATTGTAAAAGCGAAATTATTTCCAATAAATAATCGACGCATTTATTATAATTTTACGGTGTCTGACATAGCAACGGGGTACGATAAAATCTGCACTTAAATTCTTAAGCGGAACCTCATTAATATTCGTGAAAACCAGGCCATTCGAAAACAGGAGAGCTTCAAACAATCCTTACCTATTTTGAATGTTAAGTATCTTAATATAAACCTCTGAACAACCTCTAAGGACTGATATCGTTAAATNCGACGCATTTATTATAATTTTACGGTGTCTGACATAGCAACGGGGTACGATAAAATCTGCACTTAAATTCTTAAGCGGAACCTCATTAATATTCGTGAAAACCAGGCCATTCGAAAACAGGAGAGCTTCAAACAATCCTTACCTATTTTGAATGTTAAGTATCTTAATATAAACCTCTGAACAACCTCTAAGGACTGATATCGTTAAATTTAAAATATTAAATGTGGAAAATTCGACCCTAGCGTTTCAAAAATAAAGTCGTGAACGAGTTTAGTACGAAAAGAACGGGGTGATTATGTAAATAATGGTATAATGACGTCATGAAATGGTTACTCCGTTTAGGTCGGTGCGAGTGAACGATGTAATGAAAGACGAAATCCATTCCACTGAATTCTTATGAACGTAAAATAGCCTATTAATTTTGTGCAGGATTGTGTGTTTGCATGAATAATGAAATGGTTTTCGTTATTAAGGAACATTACTCTAAAAATCGCAAACCGGTATTCACAAAAACAGATCCAAACATTTATGCAAAGAACAGATAGAAAATGCCATCATTTGTATCGGACTGTCAGGGGAGGTCATGTTTTTCGAACTTATATCTGTAACCATGCATCCTTATTTCCTTGGCACACTGATATACGCATAGCCTAAACCTTTTGATGGTTCGTAATTACGAAGTGTCATTAGATTCGTCTCAGTCAGTAGTCAGTTGTGAGAAAGATATACATTCGGCTATATTCCTTCAACATGTAGTCTACGAAAAAATTAAACTAAAAAAACAAATAAAAATACTAACTAATTGTTAAATGGATTTAAAAAGAACCATTTCATTTAAAATCTATATATATAAAAATGAATTGCTGTTCGTTAGTCTCGCTAAAACTCGAGAACGGCTGGACCGATTTGGCTAATTTTGGTATTGAATTATTTGTGGCAGTCCAGAGAAGGTTTAAAAGGTAGATAAATATGAAAATGCTCGGAATTAAATAAACATAACAATTTTATTGTTCCTTTGAAATGTCTTCCGTCGGACGGATTCCTTTTGTTTGTTTTAAATTTATTTGATACAAAAGTTTAGGTATTTTATTTATGTATTGAGGCACTACGAAGTCTGCCGGGTCAGCTAGTACTAACAAAAAACGAAATCTAATAATACATTTTTCGTCCTAAAGATATAACTTTTAGGTAAAGAAATTGCAGGTGAAGACAAGCAAAAACATAAAATATTTTTATCTGTAATTTGAACGTCTCCGCCGCCAAAACCTTTACAAATATTGAAGTTAAATTTACTGTAAATCTACTTTTATTTCTTTGTATATTAGTTTTCTTTTTATAGCGAGTTTTATTATTTTATTACTTTTTTAAATAATTTCGCAATTTCTAATAGTTCTGAGGCTTAATAATCATTTATTTTAATTGAGTACCAAGCGATGCTACAATACTGGTGTCCAAATGCCGTGTTCACGAACCACTTCCACGACCTGTTTAAAGGCAGGACATCCTCAATTATGGTTACAATAAAAAAATACCCTGATTAAGTTTTACTTAGTTAGTCAGTTTAGTTAATACCCAAAATTAAATACCCTGATTAAGTTTAAGTTTAATTTTTAACATTTTCACACAATCTCTGATTAAACTGGCTGAATCTTGCCTCAATTAAATTATATCTAATAGAAAAACATTGTTCTTTAAGTTAGAAAGTACATTATATAGATATGTATAGATTTATTTATGAAGAAATTATAGAACGAATTTTTTTTTGCTTTCATTCAAGTATACGCTTGAAAGATTCGAGAAATTCAGTCACATAAAATCCCTTCAAGCTATCAACAGCGGCCCAACCTAAACCTACACTGTGTCACATTAAATTATCCCATTTCATCCGCCGGACACATCAGATTTACATTAAACGAAAGACGTTTATTTAAAAAAGATTAATTATAAAACCATCAGTCATCCTTGGTGATTTTATTAATTTAACGGGATCGCCGACGGGGCTATTCCGCGGCCGATGATGTGGCTCCAAACGAAGATTGATCACCTCGTTACAAACAAACTCCGGTTTTGACTGTTACCATCCTATTGTGTTATGTTTACGACGCCTACTAATGTCTTGAGGCTCCTTTAAGCTGATCTACAAGACTTTTTGATGGTATTGTGCTGTTTTAAAGGAAAAGTTTCCGTGATAAATATTCAGTACGAAAATCTCGTTGCTGAGCCCTTGTTGGGGATAAGGGCGTCTATAATTTCATGCATATTAAGCAAAATTTCACTAACTCATTTTTGGTGGTAGGACCACTTGTGAGTCCGCACGGGTAGGTACCACCGCCCCGCCTATTTCTTAGAATTCCTTAGAACTTATATCTCAAGGTGGGTGGCGCATTTACGTTGTAGATATCTACGGGTTTCAGTAGCCACATAACACCAGGTGGGCTGTGAGCTCATCCGCACATCTAAGCAATAAAAAAAAAAGATTTCAAACCTCCAACCTAAAACAACTGATGCATTTTCAATGACAGACAAGGTAGCTAAGAATCTATGATTTTATCAAAATTATTGACGCATAAATTACACATATGAAGTTTACTAAAAACATTCAAAACATGCGTTACTCTGCAGAAGTGAAGCAACAAAAAGCATCTTACGTTTGATTCGGAGCAACAAAAACACGTGAATACCGAAACACTTCCATCGGAGGAGCATTCGAAAATCGTAAATCATTCGTTAGTGAAATACACAATCTCATTTCGGCACAAAACACGGGCTGGAGTCGGACAAAACTCGCATCATAAGCCCAACACAAAGGTAACAATGTACATCACAGAAGGGTTCAAATACAATGAAAAGAAATAAAGCAATGACAACAATAAGGACGAGGTGTAGATGCGAGCGGTAAATCACTTTGTACTGCCACATCTTGGTGATTGGCTTTGGGAATTTACGAAGACATTTTTTTTGATTAATGATATATTTTATTTGGTTCATTTGCCTGGTTAGGTTAATTGTCAATAGCTCTGAATACTGTCTCTGTGTCGGTTGCAATCTATGACTTTGCTAAGGATGTTTGGTATAGGTAAGGTCAGGGGGTGTTGTTGTTGTTGCTGTTCCAGGGTACCCACTGGTACATAGGACCCTCACAAGTTGTCGCCACTTGACCCTGTCTTGCGCTTGCTCCTTGATATCCTCCAAGTCATGCCAGCAATCCTCATCTTGCTCTCCACGGCGCGTCGCCAATTATGTACAAGGACGACGAGGTCATATCTGCCAAGCGTTTGCCACTCAAATGTAGGTCAGGGGGTGTAGTAGTTCGTATCTCGTATGTGATTCCATAACATAGGACAAAATTGTAGTTTAGGGCGTTTGAGACTTGCCTATAAGCCATGTGAGCACTGCAAAGTATCGGTAGAGACTTCTCACTTCTGTACATTTTTTTTCCCTTGTAGGCGTTTCACACTTGACAGAGTTTGCAATCATTTGTTGTGCTGGAGGGAGCAGGTTTAGTTGGTGAGTTTTACGATGACCTCTTTCTCTCTCTCTCTTACGATAATCTCTCGCTGCTTGAAGGCACTCTGCTGTATTCATTTAAGGGGCCTTCAATTCAAGTTTTAATTTAGTCAACTATATCATTTATTTTTGGTAGTACAAAAACAAATATGTATTTTAATATATGCCTATGTATGTAATATATGCATTAATATATGCCAACAAAAAAAAGTCAACCCTCTCAGGATTATATCTCCATCGCAACGCATGGCACGCTGCGGGAAGAACTTTTCAACTCACTCAAATTTGTATGCAGTTGGGACAGCGCCCCTAGCGGCAAACGTAGGCTAGCGTTCCAAGTCCATACAAATTTTAGTTAACTTTTACGGTATCGAGAACGTTAAAAAACTGGCGCTAAGACACAGGTCAATGTTATCATATGATTTTTTTCTTGTCTAAAAATTCGAAGCTCTATTGTAAAATCGCTGGTTCGAAGTCAACCATTTTTTTTTTCATCAACTCTGAGTTTACGAGCAGAAAGGCGTAGCTGGTTCGTAGCAGAAATAGGTAGCATAGTTTACCAACAAAATATCTTGACAAAATATTTTCTTGACTGGTGGTAAGATCTCTTGTGAGTCCACACGGGTNTATGATTTTTTTCTTGTCTAAAAATTCGAAGCTCTATTGTAAAATCGCTGGTTCGAAGTCAACCATTTTTTTTTTCATCAACTCTGAGTTTACGAGCAGAAAGGCGTAGCTGGTTCGTAGCAGAAATAGGTAGCATAGTTTACCAACAAAATATCTTGACAAAATATTTTCTTGACTGGTGGTAAGATCTCTTGTGAGTCCACACGGGTAGGTACCACCACCCAGCCTATTTCTGCCGTGGAGCAGCAATGCGTTTCGGTTTGAAGGGTGGAGCAGCCGTTGTAACTATACTGAGACCTTAGAACTTATATCTCAAGGTGGCGCATTTACGTTGTATATATCTATGGGCTCCAGTAACCACTTAATACCAGGTGGGGTGTGAGCTCGTCCACCCATCTAAGCAATAAAAAAATATATTCATATGGAAATTTAATTATTAAATTTACTAAAATTATCCTATTTACGCGAATCCATAAGCGTCTAACCCGTTCATCCGCGGACAACAAAACAAAGCCCCTAGTTTATCCCCAGTAAGAAATTACTCGCGTATCCTACTTAGTGTTGACTTGCTTTGTGTTCTATTGTATGGCGTGAGTGTCTTTTTGGGCCCGTAAAACGTAAGATGACATCTCATAATTCACGATTATAGCACTTTGTCTTTTGTATGGTGTTTGTTGTACGATATAATATCCGCGATAACTCGGATAGTGAACGGGAAGAATTAGTTCATAAAAATGTGTGTTTGTGACATTGATGTCGGATGACACATTAAATGGGATATAAGTTATTTTATTGAGTCTTGTATAGATATTTGAAAAATGAAAGGATAGAGTTAATGAAAAAAGAGATCCTCTTTTTAGGGCGTTATAAGAACATACTGGTGGTAGGACTTCTTGTGAGTCCGCACGGGTAGGTACCACCACCCAGCCTATTTCTGCCGTAAAGCAGTAATGAGTTTCGGTTCTGAAGAGTGGTGTAGCCATTGTGCCAACAAAGCCAAAAAAGTCATATTTCAAGTTGGAGGGCGGTATTAGCGCGATTCATGTCTATTGGCTTCGCTGACCGCTCATCACCAATGAATCATCATCAATGAACAAGAAATTAAAAAAGTAAAATATAAAACTAACAGGGCATTGGAAAACCAACATCATTAAAAATCGATTCCCAGCGAGAAATGACGTCATGATAGGCAGACGGTCGCAGAACTGAAAAGAAAATTGACGGGACCAAACCTGAAAACCGCTCAGTTGAATAAGGGCCTAAGTAAAATTAATCCACCTGATAAGATTTTCGACTCCTCAGTTTCCCGTAACAAATAGAAACGCAAATTCTCTGGAAAATTAAAACCATCTCGATTCAGGCAACGATTTTATGAAAGCAAAATTAATAGCTTCAACTTTCGAGGGTTTAATACTACGTATAAAACAGGCTTAGAAAACGAGGTTAGGTGTAACGGAGATTAATTGTTGTTGCCGTTGCTAATTGATTTTTGATTAGACGTCTTCTGAATGGAATGTAATATTTTACTTTGCAAATAATTTTCTTCCGTAGTCATTGAGATATTTGGAGTCGTCGTGGCCTAAAAGATAAGACGTCCGGTGCATTCGTGTTGAGCGATGCACCGGTGTTCGAATCTCAGGCGGGTACCAATTTTACTAATAAAAAACGTACTCAACAAATGTTCACGATTGACTTCCACGGTGAAGGAATAACATCGTGTAATAAAAATCAAACCCGTCTAATTATAATTTGCGTAATTACTGGTGGTAGGACCACTTGTGAGTTCGTGCGGGTATGTACCACCACCCCGCCTATTTCCGCCGTGAAGCAGTAATACGTTTCGGTTCGAAGGGTGGGGTAGCCGTTGTAACTATACTTGAGACCTTAGAACTTATATCTCAAAGTGGGTGGCGCATTTACGTTTAAAAATTATCTAGGTGGCGATCCAGTTGAATCTCTATGGGAAGTCCGACATTCAAGAGTGCATAGCAGTCGAGAAAATATTTTGATAAACGGATAACTGGTGAGACTGTTAGTCTTAATATAGTTATTGCAAGCCTTATATTATATTACAAACACACTCCAAGCCTACAGGTTATTTATAAATGTTTCTTCTTCACGTAAGCTGTTGAAGTATTCTGACGATTAATACGTAGGTAAAAAAGTGATTAGCATTGTTAATGATTTAATTAACTGTTGAGATTGAAACACTTCGTTGTGCGTCAATAAATACTAATAAAATATGTTGTTTGGTGAGCTCTTAAAGCTTACGATCTTATAATGCAATAATTTTTCTCTCTCTTAAACGGCCGTCTGGTGTAGTGGTAAGTGACATGGTCACTACACAAGGGGGTCGCGGGTTCGAATCCCGCCAAGGGAAAGTATTTGTATGATAAATATAAATGTCTTTTCCACGGTTATGGATGTGTCTTAAATATATGTATGTGTATAGTAAAAATCTTACATAATTTATTTCCGTTATCTGGTACCTGTAACACAAGTTCTTTACGAACTTATCACGGGACCAGTTAACGTGGTGTGATTGTTAGTAAATATTTATTTATTTATTATTTATTTACTCTCTATTTCTTCATCTCTCTTTTTCTCTCTCTCTATTTATCTTTCTCTTTACTGAGAATTCCAGGACTAGAGTAAATCTTAGTAAAATTTAAAATTCTCCTCCACTATGTTCCGTACTATCTATCTATTAAAGTGTTAAGTCATTAAGGTAAATGCTTTAATGCTGACAAAACGGAAGCGTTTAATGTCTCTCCCCTGAATAAAGCACTTTTGTGCTGAAAGGACTCTGGCGTCCTGAATAACTGAATAGATTCGTGTCGTGATCATATAAGATAGAGTGCTTTTAGTAAGATTAAGGTTGCACATAATGATAATTAGTGGTCCTGATCAGTTGAAATCGGCATAGGCACAGAGAAACCGTGATTTCTGCCGTGAAGCAGTAATGCATTTCGGTTTGAAGGGTGGGGCAGCCGTTGTAACTATACTGAGACCTTAGAACTTATATCTCAAGGTGTTTGGTGCATTTACGTTGTAGATGTCTATGGGCTCCAGTAACCACTTAACACCAGGTGGGCTGTGAGCTCGTCCACACATCAAGGCAATAAAAAAAAAAACGTTGGAGCATCGAGCTTCTGAATCAGCTTTTGTTAGCTGTTTTCATCATGCTTTTATTATGAAAGCTTTGCCTATTTATCTACGTAGCTCCATTACGTTATGATTCGCTTAAAAATTTCTACTAATTAATCAATTTATCAAGATAAAAATATGATTTATTCACTTTTTTTTTTTCATTTTAACCTGAGAGCATATTTTTAAATTACTTTTATTTATTTACCCTTATTGCCCGTCAGTCGCTGTTCGTTCTTTTGAATGACACAGGTAATATACGTAAATATAGTGATAGGATGTGCAAAAACGGCACATAATATTACGATTCGATTGCCTTATTCTTTTTATGTAGACGGGAGACTTTTAGATTCGAATATACATTAATAGAAAAGAAGAAAAAAACAGTCCGATTATTTAATAATCAATCGGGCTTTCCCTTGTGAGCTGTTGAAATACTCACCGCAACTGTAAATGAGATTTCGATCTCCACAGGTGGGCGGCGTCATACGAGACCTGTTTACCGACTATTGTGGGCCATCAATGGTTAGTCGATCACGCCGACTCCCAGAACGCAAGCTCCGGCGTGATATTCAGTCAAACTTTCACTATGTATCCTGCGTTCTTCACGAATAGACGTTTTCTCTAATGATGACGGCTCTAAAGGCTTAGCATGGTTACGCATGCTATTTTAGTGTTAACCAATAATCACATGCTTCATTTTCGTTTAGATATTAATGAATAAGCCTATACGATATACAAATAGCTACTTTTCAATTCACTGTTCACACTCTTACTGGTAGGACCTCTTGTGAGTCCGCACGGGTTGGTACCACCACCCTGCCTATTTCTGCCGTGAAGCAGTAATGCGTTTCGGTTTGAAGGGTGGTGCAGCCGTTGTAACTATACTTGAGGCCTTAGAACTTATATCTCAAGGTGGGTGGCGCATTTACGTCGTAGATGTCTATGGGCTCTAGTAACCACTTAACACCAGGTGGGCTGTGAGCTCGTCCACCTTCTTCTTCTTCTCCATCGCTCCCTCATTGCTGGGGATCGTGACTCCGTTTTAGCTTGTCGACTGTCAGCCTCCATCGGTTCCGGTCAGTTGCCTGGTGTAGTGCAGCGCTAAGTGGTCCGCTGGTTTGCTTGGAGATCTGATCGGACCAACGTTTGGGGCTCCGGCCTCTAGGACGTTTTCCTTCAACTTTCCCAGTGACCATCAGACGTTCCAAGTTGTCTACACCTCTGCGGGCAACGTGGCCAAAGTAGCGCATTATGCGTTGCAGACAGGTGGCAGAAAAACGTTGAGCGATCTCCATTTTAAGCTGATGTAAGACCGAGATGTTCGTGCGGTGGGCTGTCCATGGAATCCTTAATAGGCGGCGCCAGCACCACATTTCAAAAGCATCAACTCTGTTTCGGTCAGCTGCTTTTATGGTCCATGTTTCTGCTCCATAGAGAGCGATTGGATAGACCAGTGAGTGCACAAGATGTATTTTGGTCCTATTCGAAATATTACGATCTTTCCAAACTTTGCTCAACTGCGTCATAGCTGTTTTAGCCATTCCAATTCGTCGGCGTATTTCAGGCTCACAGCTCCCCTTATCCGTGATCACAGAACCAAGGTAGACAAACTGGTATTTTCAGAAGTGCCATTTATTTTTTATTTCGCGTAAATAGATACAAAACTAGCAGCTACACAGCAAACCAATCAATAAATTTCGTAATACTATTTACTAAGTAAACTTCGATGCTCGTTTTAGGGCTATAGTGCGTTAGATTGACACATTCAAGCTTTTTCGTCGGTGTGTTGCATGTCGCGTGACGGTCGGCCGCGGAGTAGGGGTAAAGTGAAAGACGCTCGTCAGAGCAGCCAAGGCCAATATGGCGGCGCCTATAGTTCGCAGCAGCTGACCGGGTAGTGTATAGACTATTACTCATTTGTACCAGTGCTCCACGCTATCTTTTGTTTGTTTTTGTCAGTGTTTAATGTAAATGTTTTTTGTCAAAGTTAAATGTCTATAATGTGAAAAAAGTTTCACTTTTACCGTGGTTTCATAAAACCACACAATCCTTTTTTTATCATTCTTCAATTGAGACTTCGATTCATGTTTTAAGCGAAGAGGCTGCGTTACCGTTCCGATCATCTATCGCTAGGTGGATCATACAAACTTACTGTCATAAAACAGCCATTGCAAATCATTTGTATGAAATTCTGTTTACATGTATCCTACAGGCTGAATGTATCTTCTTATCTCATTTTATCCCGGATGCCGCTTGGCAGTGAAGCAAGGGAACATGACACGAGTGGCCGCACCATATATTACTGGCACTGACAGCTCCCAAGCTAAGAGGATGCGTTAGTGAATTAGCTGGATACAGTTGCGACGTCAACTGAATGCTGGGAACGAATCTTATTAAAATATAATTTCTTGATGAGCCTTCGTTTAGTGTATTTCATAATTATTTCGTTGAGAACGAAGCATAAAATTCCGATATCTTTTCACACTAGATGTGCCCCGAAATGTATTTGTGAGGTATGTAATTCTTAAAATAATAGCTTTTATTAAAACCCATCGACTGCTCTGTTTATGCCAACAGCTATCTCGGTTCGTTGCACTGTTACTTTGTAAAAAAAAGTCGTGTGGCACTCAGGGACTGCCGATTGCAAAGCATTTTTTGTCAACTTATGCAATTACAATTAGACAATAATAATTTAATATTAAAACAATAATAAAAATAGGACCACGCTATATTTATAAACATTTACAAAAGCAAAACATTAACTGTCTCCTTCACACTCATAAGCTAGACCGCGTGAGAGAGAGATGGGGAGACTTTTCATGATGCTCATGCAGTGCGACGTCACGCCGCGCACTTATTCACAAACACTACACCAGCGCAACAATGCGAGCTACATAGTAGGCGTAGTGGGGGTGTCAGGTTATTTTCGTTACGGAATTTCTTGATTCAGTCGCCGCGCTCAAGGCCTGCGATAGAAGCTATGCAATAGCTTAAAAGTAAAAGCCACAGCAGTATTCAACAATAATGATATAAAACTATAAAATTTTTGACGATCATACGTATTGCTAAAGCTAAATAAAGTAGACCCTCAAATCATTCAAGGAATCTTATTAATAAAGTTTTCTACACGAAAGTATATGTAATGGTTGTTTTGTCACAATTTCATATTCTTTTAAGACTTTTGCAAGTTAATTCGTTCATAAATCTTCTCTATACCGTTCACTGTAATTTCAATTTTTCAAGTGTCGATGAGTCGGCAAAGGTTGCGTTTTGTCTGGTGTTGGTGTTCGCAGAAGTCAAAGAGATCATATGAACATGAGGTCAAAATCTCAATTGGAATGTAACTATTACTCTAGTCTCGCTACTGGAGAGCAATATTGTTGCTCAGTCTCTCTGTTCAGATGACGACATATCGCCAGATACTCTAGGTAAGAAAGCAGAGACGAATTAGTTTAGATAGGATGATAATTTTAATATAAGATTCATTTGCTTTAAGCTTAAAGACGAAATTATTTAGTTATTAACATTCAGTAACTCCAGATAAAATTGAAAAAAATACTATTATGCGCGGTTCGAGACCCATCGCATTTCTGTTGTGTAGGGGAAAATATTGCGGCTTTAGATCCATCGATTTTTTGAACTAGACCACACGTATACCTAAACTAGGACCGTAACAAAAACATTCTCGAATTAATTCAAAGGCAAATTCCAATTTCAAATACAGACAGCGGTTCATCTGGAGAACGCGTTAATCTCGGAGGCCACGCCTTCCTCGGGACGCTTGCCATTCCATCAATCAGGACGCACAACGTACTAATCAGCTGTGCTCGTGTGACGTCACCGAATTCCATTTACAAATCGCACTGTGACAGTTCATTAATCGTCATCTGCAACGGAATAGGGTTTGACATTTGCGATCCGAAATTCGCGAGATGAATTTGTTCGGCTAATTATGATTGGTAGAGCTTGATGGTTACATTGTATCTTCTGCTAAAGCTCAAACAACCTGTCATTAACATCCCTAATACATTTCGCTAAGAGTTACCTAATCCTCTGTGTTTGTGATTATGTTGTGACGTCAAATGATATTATAATACATTAAAACATCTTGATGGCGATTTTGTGAGTACTCATGGGTAACAATAACCTAACACGTTTTCCAGCTAGCTGTAAAATCGATGTTCAAGACACAAAGGTCATGGTCAAGCCAAAGAGGCGATCAATTTATGGATTCAGTTTCAAAAGTGAGATTATTGAGATATGGGCCTCAACTTAAAAACTGGACGGTGGCATTATGATTGTAGTATGATGCCTTGCAGCTATTAAAAAAATCCTGGCTTACCATAGAGTTTACTAAATACTACAGATCAATTACTGGTGGTTACGCATCTTGAAAGCCCGCACGGGCTGGTACCAGTACCCTGTACACTGCTGCAGTGAAGCAGTAATGAGTATCGGTTAGAAGATTGTCAGTCGTTGAACTTTAAAGCTGAAACTATGGCATAACTGAACTAATGCCACAAAGTGGCAAAAGCTCCGCCTACGATGAGGATTGATCCTCCTTTAAGCAGGACATGTCGTAGCGTTCTAGGAACAACCCGAATTAAAGTTCAGCCCAGAGCCAGTTAAGGCTGGTTTTGTTTTTTAAATATTAATACACATATTCCAATAGTTCAAAGTTATACTCGTATTTCTGGTACTATAGGCGGTCAGTCGAATTGATATGGCCTTGCCACTATGATTAATGGAATTTGTGTCGTCTTAAAGGACGTGGTAATTAGATTAACGTCTTGTTGAGGGATGCGTGTGCGATTTCACTGTCGCGTATAAAAAAAATTAGTTTTTATCTTGGAATTTTCATCGAACCTTCGAATTTGTAGGCAGTGGCTTGGGTCTGCTCCTCGCATTGCTGAGGTACATGGGCTACGGTAACCACTCACCATCAGGTGGGCCGTTTGATCGTCTGCCTACAAGGGCAAAAGTTATAATTTGCGTAATTACTGGTGGTAGGACCTCTTGTGATTCCGCACGAGTAGGTACCGCCACCCTGCCTGTTTCTGCTTTTACGTTGTAGATGTCTATGGGCTCCGGTAACCACTTAAAACCAGGTGGGCCGTGAGCTCGTCCACCTATCTAACCATTAAAAAAAAGCGCAATAATTTTTTTTTAAATAAAACTATTCGAAATGTTAAGAATTGAGAAATAGTTTCGTAGTACTAGCCGTCTAAAGTATTAGATGAGTGTTTTTAACTCTAGTGATGTCACTGTACTTCTGCTCAAATCACGCAATTATTCTGAAGAAATCGTCCTTAAAATTCTCGTAGAAATTCCACGACTAACGTTCTGTAATAGAGGTTTTCACCTTTATGGATGTGGCAGCTGTTACACAACATAATTGAGACCTCTGTCTCGTGTCTCAAGGACGTTGGCACCACTAGACGTGGTCGGTGAGCTGATACAACCAAACGGGCAACTAAAGCTAAATACGATACTAAGTGTTCCGATCCGGTGGTAGATTCAGCGAAGCACTGCTCTTGCTAGGGCTAGTGTTAGCAAATTCTTTCAGGTTGAACCAGAGAGCTCGCCTACCCGTTAGTGTAGCTGAAATAGGCTCTTAAGCTACCAGCGAATAGGTAGTGGGAAAAATACTAAGTACTGTAAGTAATGTAAATACAGCACTACGTAATGACGTCACGCGAACAAGACAGTGAAATGTAAGACGCAAGAGCTTCGATCGCCTTATGATAAGTTACAGTTATTTATCCATTCAGCAAAAGACAAACAAATTAATCTCCATCTAATATTAGTGTTGTGGGGAGGGGACATTGTCAATACAATATCGATACTTTTAAATTTTTTATCGACGACTTATCCCGAACTTATTTATCCAATAAGTATCACTAGTGCTAGGACCTCTTGTGAGTCCGAACGTAGGTACAATCATTTCCTTTTTTTCTTTTTTTTTATTGTTTTTGTCTCTAACATAACTCACCATAAGACATCCTACCACCAGTAATTACGCAAATTATAATTTTGCGGGCTTGATTTTTATCACACGATGCTATTTCTTCACCGTGGAAGTCAATCGTGAACATTTGTTAAGTTCGTATTTCATTAGAGAAATTGGTACCCGCCTGCAGGATTCGAGCATCGTTGCATCGATTGATACGAATGAACCGGGCGACTTGTCCTTTAGGCCATAACGACTTCAAGAACGCGTGCTCATATTAATACGCCTTTAAAAGTAATTTCTTCAATAACAAATAGCAGTTGTAGGAGCTTCTCTCACACAATTCGTGGCGTGTAGCCGAATAGCTAAGAATCCGAATTGGTAACATACGAACTCTGAAATTGCAGTTTAATCTTCAAAATGGGAGCTCGTAGTCTCGCATTTCGTTTTTGCTTTCGTTTCGCGACAAAGGAACCTAGTCCAATCGAGGAAATACAAGCGATTCTTCTCGCAATATTAGACATTAAGTTCTTGGTTATAGGGGAGGGGCTATTCGCTATGTATTATTTTAGATAAATAGTTTCACGTATTATTTTTAATAGGTTATGTGGCAGTGCGTAAAGCAGATATTATAGAAAATATATCATGGTTTGCATGCATCAGCTCGCTGAGTATTCTCGCTGGATCTTCTCAGCGGGTCGCGATTCCGATCTGGTAGTAGAATCATTCGCGAAGCAGCTACTCTTTAGATGTTAGGTCTCCTTCGAAAGCGCTCGGGTCGTTGTCAACCAACCCCACCCCTCCTGGCCGAGCCTTGCTCGCCCACCTGTCCTGGTGAAACTGGAAAGGCCTCCGGGCCACCAGTCATCAGGCCACCACCGGGCCTTCAATCATAAAATAAAGCATATACTTTGCGGTTTCATCTAGCTGGTGTAATGGACTGATGTCAGTATCGTCTTTTGGTATGAAAGACGACTGCAACTACAAGTCTCGAATAAGATGTTGCCATTGACATTGTAAAGTCTTCATTAACCACATAGTACCGGATAAGCCGTGACCTCGTCCGACCTATCTAAAATCTACAACCAGACAGCTTGCTAGTGTAATATTAAGCTCTGAAATATCGTATTGTTTCAAGTTCGTTCACCTCTCTAGCATACCCGGGATTAATGATACTAATACAGAACACCAAATAAGATGTACTGCGTACACGAAGGAGCAAATGTTTCATTATATTTAGTGTTATCATTCCTAAACTGCAGGCATAATGTCGGATGATACGTAGTATTTTCCAAGTTTTAAAAATCTTTGTTGCGAAGCAACACTTCTTTGAATAATTTCTGTAGACATTAGCATCCAGAACATAAGAAAAAGGTAACATTAATATGGTAAAAGATAATTTTAATTAAAAAGCGGACGGGCGTTGATTAAACAATATAAGTTCTAATTTTAATTTGTTTAGTTTTTTGTTTAATTTATTTTTAAAAGCTCATTATTATTCATTGGTATTGGCATTAAGAGCTATTTATTGACATCATTAGTAACAAAAGTTAGCCCACTGAGTTTCTCGCCGGATCTTCTCAGCGGGTCGCGTTTCCGATCCGGTGATAGATTCTGCGAAGTGTTGCTCTTACTGGAGCCAGCGTTAGTAAAGCAGCAGCTCCTGGTTAGAGCCCCGTGAGCGCACCTACACGTCAAAGAGAAGCTGAATTAGCCTCTCAAGGCTATCAAAATAGGCAGGGAAAAAAACATGACAAAAACGTGTGTTCGTTGCCTCAAAAATTTGTAACATGTAACTCGGTATTCCTTTCATCCTTTGTGTAAATATTACCCGATCATTAAACAAATTACATTTACCCCAAGTAAAATGTCACTTAAAACTCGTTCAGATTTTAATACACTGCATTGATGTAGATATAAGACGAGTCTTGTAATGACCACGTGCGTGTTTTGAGTTGAAATTTAAAAAGTTTTTAATTTATCGATAATTTATCTCTGGCTCAATGGTCCAAGCTGAGAGAATTTCCTCGACAAAGAGGTCGACGTGCAACCTAACCCATGCATCAACCCGCTGAGTTTCACGCCGGACCTTCTCAGTGGGTCGTGATTCCGATCCGGTAGTAAATTCATTCGCGAAGCAATTGCTCTTGAGTTGTTAGGTCTCCTTCGGAGGCGCTCGGGCAGTTGTTAGCAAATCCCACCCCTCCTGGCTGAGCTTTTGCTCGCCCACCTGTCCTGGTGAAGCTGGAAAGGCCTCCAGGCCACCAGTAATCTTTTAATCATAAAAAAAAAAGAATTTTCTAATACGGGTCCTAGCAATAAATAGGTTGTGTAACTCGTAAATCCAATCCGAAAATGTATAATTTGCATAATTACTGGTGGTAGAACGGCTTGTGTGTCCGCACTGGGAGGTTACCATCCCGCCTATTTCTACCGTGAAGCAGTAACGCGTTTTTGTTTGAAGGATGGGAAACCGTTGTACTGTAAAAACTGATACCTTACAACTCTTGTCTCGAGGTGGGTAGCGGCATTTACGTTATAGATTTCTATTGGCTTCGGTTAAGCGCTTAACACCGGATGTGAGCTCGTCCACCCATCTAAGCAATGAAAAAAAGCAAGAGCAGTGCCTCGCAAAACCTACCACCGGATCGGAATCGCTATACACAGAAAAGATCTAACGAGAAACTCAGTTTACTCGTAGAACGCTAAGTCATCTTCTTCTTCTTCTTCTTCCAGTGCCTCTTCAATCCTGAAGGTTGGCCATTCGCTTTCTGTATTCCTTTCTGTCAGCAGCCAGCCGGAACAGCTGTTCAACGGAGGCAATACCGGTCCACTCCCTAAGTCATCAATGTCGAATAATAAACGCTTTTTGACATGTAGTACGTATTTCCAAAATTTTATCCGGTCATGTGAGTTTGATGTTACTACTTATTTGATATTGTCATTATCTGGATACCACACAATATGAAAATAAGCCGTTAATAAAGGAATTACTTAGAATAGCTAAAGAATCGATGTTATAGGCTATTAATGTTCGTGGTCGCCGTTAAATTGGGTCATACACCCACTGGACTGGAATTTTTGTTCCATACATACAGCCTTTCGCTATGGAAGCGGCATTTGGAATTATCATGTTATTTGATGCGTACACCGTATTATTACGAGACAAAAAAGACAATGCCGTTGCCATTTTTGTATACGACTTAATTGCCTCTAAATATAGAAAGTATGGCTTTTAGAAAACACAACCTTTTTGCGGCAGAAAATAGATACATAGACTAAAAATACATTGTAGTAAAACTAATTGAGCAATTACAATTCCGCGATATTATACATCATGGTTTTATTCTTGAGTTCTTCTTGGTTAATCAATGTGAGGATTAAGCTACAGAGCATATTCTTTGTTATTCAAACAGGTATAATTGTTTTGCATTACATATTTACCGCTACTGATATCTGGCCTCATAATTGAATCTCGCCTAAATTATGTTAAATTAGCTTGTTTAAGTTAAAAGAAAAATATGAAGACACCATTTTCCATTTCACTGATTATAATAGAAAATTTTGTTTACTTTCAAAATAATATTTTATCCTGTCAACTATGAACATCGAGGAAGTCATTTATAATAGTAATCTTGTTTACGCGGATACAAAATAAATGATTTCGTTAAGACAAAGGGCCTGTTAATGCGAAGACGTTCTTCGTATTAAAAGGAGCAGACAAACACACGCGTGAAATATTGTTATAGCGTTCCTGAGACACGGTCATACCGTAAGCGGGCTAAAGATGAAGATACTGCTAGAAGCATATCTGGAAGAATATCTTCGGAAGATAAACACGTGCTACATTTTCTTCTGTGTGTCAAACGAAAGTTTTTAATCAAGCCTGAATCATCACTTGGCTTTGATAAGGACTCCCAGTTTTTGGCGGCGAATTTAGATATGCCTAATTTGATACTTAAATCCATTCCATCGAAATATTGAAACACCAGTTTTGTTTTATATGAGGATAATAATATTCTGGTAGATGTTACGATCCATGCACCATAGACCAACCATAAGACCAAGTACATTCATGTTTTTTTTTCATAAAATGAATATATTAATATGCAGAGAAATGTTTTGTGGATTGAAGAAAGAAAGACATCATCTCACCATCATCATCTCATGAGAGACTGATCTTGCAGACGAAATTGAATAGAAAATCCTAAATTTTGAAGCAAATCATAATTTCTTCTTCAATTATTTAATTATTAAATTCTTCTTCAACCCATCGCCACCCAATGCTGAGTATAGATCTCCTCAAATGCACTCCATTATTTTCAGTCTATTGCCCTTCGCATCCATTCCCTACCAGCTATTTTGACTATATATGCATATATGTTGGAGTATTTCCACTTTCGGGTAGCGACATGGTAAGCGGGCGGTCTTCGTAAGTCAATAAAACCAGAAATGAACTCAGAGCGCATATTTCGCAGGACCGCTCCGTCCGACACGGCGACTCGCTCGCTTCTGAGCTCGAGAGACAACAACGGAGCGTTTTTATAGCAAGGTATCGTGGTGGGACGATGTTATTTACGATTCTTATCTTGCACGTGTTGTTTTCGATGAATGCTTGCACCTGTTGTTTGTCGTCCCATCTTTATTAGTCATGAACTAATGGTTTCTAAAAACACGCGCCGACACGGCCATCCTGCTCATGACGCGTCCCTGCGTCATAATCATATACTTCACATGAATCATCTCACTTAACTATTACACTAAATTACTATCGAGTTCGACTTTTAGTGTCCTGGTCTCGACTCCTTTATGTCATTTGAGATACCAAGCCTCGACGCTGGCACTCAAATTTCAGGTTTTGAAACCCTAGAATACCAGAACAACCAAGCCTCGACGCCGGTGTTCAAACTTAAGCCTACACGCCATTACTAATATTGCAACAATCAAGCCTACACGCTGGTGTTCAAAGTCTGGCCTACACGGCATCAACAACCAAGCCCAAGCGCTGGTGTTCAGACTTCAGGCCTGGAAGCCTTAATAATCTAGAGCTACCAAGCCTCGACGCTGGCAGATAGATTCCAGGCTCCAAGGCCCTAAGATGTCAGAAGAGCTACCAAGCCTCGACGCTGGCACTCAGGTCTCGAAACCCTAGAATACCAGAACAACCAAGCCTCGACGCTGGTGTTCAGATTTCAGGCCTGGAAGCCTTAATAATCTAAAGCTACCAAGCCTCGACGCTGGCAGTTAGATTCCAGGCTCCAAGGCCCTAAGATGTCAGAAGAGCTACCAAGCCTCGACGCTGGCACTAAAATTTCAGGTCTAAACGAGCATTGCATATTACCTAAATTGAGATAAATTGGGATATACTTAACTTGGGTATCGACACCATACATTGCAACAACCAAGCCTCCACGCTGGTGTTCAAAGCTAGGCCTACACACCATTACTTATATTGCCACAACCAAGCCTACACGCTGGTGTTCAAACTCTGGCCTACACGCCATCAACAACCAAGCCTCCACGCTGGTGTTCAAATTTAGGCACACAAAGAGAAGCCTCATTCCAAAAATTGTATCTCATTGATCTCTTCTAATGGAAATTCATACGTCGACACGGCAATCTCATTCTGTTTTCCATAGTTTGGATTACGTCATTAGGCCGTTTTTCGTCACGTGATTACGTCAGTAGGCCGTTTTTAGTCACGTGGTGATCCCACTTCTGATGTTGGAGTATTTCCACTTTCGGGCAGCGACATGGTAAGCGGGCGGTCTTCGTAAGTCAATAAAACCAGAAATGAACTCAGAGCGTATATTACGCAGGAGCGCTCCGTCCGACACGGCGACTCGCTCGCTTCTGAGCTCGAGAGACAACAACGGAGCGTTTTTATAGCAAGGTATCGTGGTGGGACGATGTTGTTTACGATTCTTATCTTGCACGTGTTGTTTTCGANCAGAAATGAACTCAGAGCGTATATTACGCAGGAGCGCTCCGTCCGACACGGCGACTCGCTCGCTTCTGAGCTCGAGAGACAACAACGGAGCGTTTTTATAGCAAGGTATCGTGGTGGGACGATGTTGTTTACGATTCTTATCTTGCACGTGTTGTTTTCGATGAATGCTTGCACCTGTTGTTTGTCGTCCCATCTTTATTAGTCATGAACTAATGGTTTATAAAAACACGCGCCGACATATATACGGTTAACATAACTTATTGTCTCCCAATTAAGACATGACTTTGAAACATAATTTATCTAATTTTTTTTTCTTTTTTTCTTCTCAAACATAAATTATACAGCATCATTAAGATTCATTATTGCAGTTGTTAATCGCTTAAATTTATTAAACGCTTGCATCAAGACCCTGTTTCAAATAATACGAACAAAATTGCGCCAAGAGCTCAAACGTAGCGGAATTGAGACAGATTTCAAGAAGTGAAATCATTTAAGGCACAACTCGACTGCGGAAATCCGTCATACAGTTGGGTACAGATGTCTCGCAAAAGTATAATTAGATTTCGAGGGTCCCTCGCCTTTTTCTGAAACGTTCGAAATTCAATGAGAATTTGTGCTCGAATGTACATGTTTGTTGGGTTTTTTGATCCTTCCCCAGTTTTCCCATTTAGGTACAGTGAGAACGTTTGTTTGCGAATCCTTTTGAATAGTGAATATTTTTCGTTTCCAACGTCCAATATTGATGTCAGAAGATTTACATTAACAGTTAGCTATAGAAGATGTGGGTGGGCAACTTTGTTCATCCAGCTGTATTATTTATTTATAATGTAGTGACTAGTGGAAAATAGTAACTGGAACGAATAAAAATCACTACAATAATGCCGTCACCCACTTTGAGATCTGTGTATGATCAAGAGTTAAAAAAAGTCAAAATCTCAATAAAATAGTTTAATGTCTATTCTAAAATTCAAACCAGAATAAACTATACAATATAGATCGCCATCTGTCAGTTAGGTACCTTCTCCTTGACTTTGGATAGGAAAGGCAGCACACACTGATGGGTCTACGGTCTTTAAAAGTTTCAGGTGGTTGACCTTCGGAATCGGGCTTCGCTACTGAGCAGGAAACGTATTTGTATCAATAGACTTATTGATAATATTAGTAATCCCCCTTAGTGTTGAAGATTGAGCTACGGAGGGACCTGATTATCTTTTATGTAAATCAATTTCATACTACCGTATCTCATGATACATCCCCGGTCGAAGTGTTCTCACCTTAATTCTAAACTAACTACAGCTCTATCTGTGACAAGTTCATCTAACATAACGCTTGGTGAATCTGCACGCTTAGCATCATTGTTCACTTCTATATTAAAATTATGATGTGTTCTGGCTTTTAGGACTAGCTTCGACATACTTACTATACTACCATAAATAATAACCTACAACTATACTTACAACAAAACATCGAAAGAGTATGATTAAAAGTGATCTTAGAGAGATTAAAACGTTCGCCTATGCCTATTGTAATGTTCAAATTCGACGGTAAACTTAACTATAAAATATGTATTCTCTTTATGATCTGCGATAGGCACAAAATACTCAAAAAAAGGATAGGATCGAAATAAAAACACCCTAAACGTTCCATATTTTTAAAGATAAGTTATCAAAGATCTGCATACTACCCTAAAAATGCTTATAAGACGTAAAAAGCTTCCAAAGAATACATCTCATTCGGCATCAATCATCCCAAACGGTATAAGTGCGAAAAATAATAAAAGCACTAAAACAAAGGGCCCGAGATTCGTTTCTCCTAATTTCCTCCTCGCATTAGGGCAGGAGGCTTGTCAGAAGGAAAATATCAAGTGTTATTTTCTCCGCGGCATATTCTTCGAAATGGCTTAGTAAGGAATGTTCAATTTTTCTCGTAACCCGGTCGGTTATGTCAGTTAATTTTTTGTTCTATGCTCACGCTGACAAACTGCGATCATATTTGAAATACTGCATGCTTACCTGTAAAGTAAGAAAAGTAGCCATCGTAACTGAACTAAACTCAATTTACCCCGTTCGGAGGTCAGCGCCAGAGAATTCTCTACTTCAGACGCGAATTTTGATCGTCTCTCTTACACGATACTCCCAGAGAGACTCTAATGGCCGATATATGACAGATTCGCCATGTTATCATCCTTATAGCAATCTATGCCACATTTCCGAACCTGCGGACCGAATGGTAAACAGTCGACGTCGCCCAAAACAAGTCATTTCGGATCCATCCGGTCCACTAATGATGCGTTTAGATACCTCAAGCACCGGTCATCGCTCTACTCGAGCCCGTCGCTTGCGACGGAGGACTCGGCGAGTAAACTAACCCACAGACACAGGCCACCGAGTTTCTCGCCAGATCATCTCAGTGGGTCGCGTTTCCGATCCGGTGGTAGATTCTGCGAAGCACTGCTCTTGCTTGGGTCAGTGTTAGCAACTTCGCCAGGTTTGAGTCCCGTGAGCTCACCTACTTGTTCGGTAACGTTGATATAGCCTCTCAAGGCTATCAGCATAGGTAGTGAAAAAAAATCCATGCCATCAATAGATATCATGTCATTGATGTACATCCGGATAAAAACCGTACAAGTTTCTATCAATACCATTCAGATTATCAGTCTATCCAAAAACGCCGGCCGCTTGGAGGAAAATCTCTTCCAACTTATCACAACAGTTTAATAATTTAAACAGGCTTACAAATCTCATAGTGAAATTGGATATAAACCATCGTAAGCCTCGTGAAGAAACCTTCAGACAATTCCGCGCAGCAAACTCCACTCTGGGAAGTGAGCTTGTTAATTTCCTTCTTGACATTTGGTCGGCTTTCAAGATCTTTTACATTTTAGCCTAAAATAAAAAGGAAAGGTAAAATAACAGGAAAAATGTGTTCCTTCGTAGTGCTAATTTTAAGCTGATGTTTTCCTTCGTGTGTTGCAGGAAAAGTCTGATCATAGTCTTAATTCAGTTTTTGGTAAAAAAAATATTGTGCATTTTTGTTAAATAATCTCGGAGTTCAGTTAATGTTATGCGCATGTACAGTGAAATAAAAAATAATAGTAAAAAAAACAAATTGAAACCGTAAAAATAGTTTTAATCCCTTTTTGTTTTTTATTGCTTAGATGGTGGACGAGCTCACAGCCCACCCGGTGTTAAGTGGTTGCTTGAGCCTAATGTCTCTCATCGATGGCGCGAGAAAGAGCGGGCACGGGGCTCGAGGCTGGTGCAGCGGCAGATCGCGCTGCGCCGAGAGGAGCTCCGTCTGGCCTTGGTGGCGGAATGGAGGCAAAGGCTTCTGCGCCCTACCGCCGGCCTCGCAACCGTCGAGGCGATCCGGCCAGTACTCGACGACTGGCTCGGGAGAAGGCACGGATCCCTGTCGTTTAGGGTGACACAGGTGCTATCGGGGCACGGTTGCTTCGGCAAGTACCTGTGCCGCATAGACAGGGAGCCGGACGCTCGGTGCCACCACTGCGTCCACTGCGGGGAGGACACGGCGCAACACACGCTCGCCGAGTGTGTAGCCTGGGAGGAGCAGCGCCGTGTCCTCATAAATGAAGTAGGAAGCGATCTGTCGCTGCCGGCCGTAGTGCGGAGGATGGTCGGCAGCGCAGAGTCGTGGGACGCGGTGGTGTCCTTCTGCGAGGACGTGATGTCGCAGAAGGAAACTGCAGAACGGGAGAGGGAGATCTCGACTCCCTTCCCCGGCCGCAGAAGGCGCACCGGGCGTAGGACAAGGGCGGACAACGCCCTTTTCCGCCCCCCATGAATGGGTCCAGGGGCGAGGGACTTGGGAAAGCCCTCGCCCCCTATTCGATGGACCTGAGACGGAGGCGCNGCTTACAAATCTCATAGTGAAATTGGATATAAACCAACGTAAGCCTCGTGAAGAGACCTTCAGACAATTCCGCGCAGCAAACTCCACTCTGGGAAGTGATCTTGTTAATTTCCTTCTTGACATTTGGTCCGCTTTCAAGATCTTTTACATTTTAGCCTAAAATAAAAAGGAAAGGTAAAATAACAGGAAAAATGTGTTCCTTCGTAGTGCTAATTTTAAGCTGATGTTTTCCTTCGTGTGTTGCAAGAAAAGTTTAATCATAGTCTTAATTCAGTTTTAGGTAAAAGAAAAATTTAACATTTTTGTCAAATAATCTCGCAGCTCAGTTAATGTTATGCGCATGTGGTGCTTTTACCGTGGAAGTCAATCGAGACCATTTAATTTTGTCAAGTATGTACGTATTTCATTAGAAAAAATGGTACTAGCCAGCGGGACTCGAACACCGGTGCGTCGCTAGATACGAATGCACCGGACGTCTTATCCTTTAGGCCACAACTATTTCAGTTGCAAAAATGTCGCATATACCAAATAAGCCTTTCACCCCACGATATGACATTGTATATTGGCCATTTCACATCGAAGACAGAAAAAAATCTTACAATTAAAACAAGTTTCTATAATAATTTTCCATCAATCTTTGAAAACTAGAATTTTTTCATCAAAATGTAAAAGATTTACGCGGAAAACATTTCCAATCGTAAACCCTTATCTTGCACCAGTTACCCATAACCAGTCCATCAGCGAAGGCTCACACAGAACTCTCTGATTCATGGACACTTTACAACACTTTTCGTCTTTCAAGGACTATTTGAAGCGCACAAAAGCAGATATTATTTTCTGCGGTACAAAGTTTATATTCCCGCGCCTTTTTTGTGGAAATTATGCCTGTCTGTGGCGCCATACAATAACGTTTATGGCGAACACCAAATGTAAATATGAGAATAACTGTTTCGGTATCTTTTATATAAGTCTATATTTTGTTTGTTTATTTTTCTCTGTTAGATTTTGAATCATCACTTTATTGGTATAAGGGAATTTGTATAAAGAATTACTCTTTCGTGTTTATCTAAGTTAGATATAAGTATATACGTTATTTTTGTTAGTTTTGAGTTGCGAATTCGTAAGAGTAGGGTTTCTTACGATTGGAATACCTTAGATGTTTCTGGTCCTTCCATTTATTAATTTGCATTGTGAACTAAATTTCCGATGTAACGGGCATTTATACCATCAATAACTAGCATCAGTTTGCAAACCGTGCACACAATATAATTTATATGCCGCAGTTGGTAAAGTATTTCAGCCATAAAGCATTATTCTATGATTCACGATTTTGCTTTCGCAAATAGCCGCGGCAATGTGGGTACAAATATCTACTGCTTCTATGTTCAAGTTGTTCAAGTTGTTCTACTTGCTCAAGTTGAATCTTTCTTCACACGTCTACCAAAATATTTTTAACTCAATTTCTTCTTCTTCTCAGTCGTGTCACTCTTGACAGAGTGGTCGTGATCGTCATGTAGTGTTGAAAGGGGCAGACTTGATGCATCTCACGATGTCGCGCCATCTCTCCCTGCTCGAGGCCATTCTACTGCACTCATTTAGGGGACCTCCCACTGCATTTTTAATTTGGTCGGTCCACCGCAGTGGTGGCCTCCCGCGCGGTCTTGTACCATCAACGCTTCCCTGTACAACGAGGCGTTCTATGGACCGGCCATCTCGTCGCGAAACGTGTCCGAAGAAATTCACCATTCGAGACTGTACCATACCTAATCCTATATAAGATTCGATAAAAAAAATTACCTTAAAAAAGAAGATTGTGTCATTCAATAACGTCAGATAAAAGATGGCAAGCAATCGTTTTATTTAATCTACGACATTATCCTGTAAGGATTACACGTGTATTACGTTTTTCAATCTCTTTTTCATCCATCAAAGCAATTTTTCACGAATCCGTTTTGGTGTATGTGAAACCTCGGCGGGGTTACGCCGGCTTTTGAAAACATATAGCATACATAACATGATGTATTATTATTTATAATGATTTCAAAAGAGTCTGTATTTATAATAGCAGCAAATCTCGAAATAGATTTAAGTAAAGTCTTATCCAATTAAGCAAAACATTAAAAAAAAATCACCGAATAAACAAAAACCCATTGAAACACCGATACGTATTCAAATGAAGTTGTCCCCTATGCATATACCGCACATAGCAAAGAACGCTTTAACGCTGTGTCGATGACACGGTTCGTCTGACTTCTTTTTGTTTACTGTTTTAGATCGGACCGGGAAAACAAAGGTTAAGGGATTCGTATTGTTAATGTTTCCGCATGAAAAATTTCAGGGTTAGCGGTGTGAAGTTAAACTTTTGCAGTTTCGTTGCGAGTAGAAGAAACAGTGAAATAATCGAGCAATGATTGTGAAAGGATTTTTGAAACCTTATGGGACTATGCGGAGGGGTATCCTAACCAGGAAAAAACGTCCGTAACGTAAGATTTTTATTAGTAATGCACAGAGTGTACAACTTAACTTTGTAATAATGTACAAATTAGTAATGTACACAGTGTATGACTTAACTTTGTATAACGTACAAAAAATAGCATATTTTTTTATCATTCATTGACCACGATCTCAGAGCGTTCGTTTGCGCAATACACTAACTCTTATGCAAACAACCGTGAATGAAGTGTACCACAATAAGTTCGCACGTTACCGAATGACCGTGGGTTGTTGCGAAACCTCCAGTTTTATTTTCTTTATACCTCGAACAGAACTTAAAATTGATATTTTTATAATAACGTACTTCGTTCCTATCCGGTGTCCCACGACACTACACATCTTTTTTTTATTGCCTTTGTATTGTAACGAGCATACGGCCCACTTGATGGTAAGAGGTTACCGTCGCTTATGAACGTCAGCAATGCCAGGGGCAGAACCGCTCTCTACCTGATGTTACAGTACACAGTTATAATTTAATAATTTAAGGCTCATGATTATTTACTTGGGTATAAGTTTGTTATATTGATTCACATGGGTAGAACGCGCTCAGGGGCTACCTGGTATTAATTGGTAAGCAGAGCCCATTTTATTTTGGCCTTTAGGGACTGGACAATCAATTCCGACCCGACACTGAGACCCTTGTTACCTTTGGTGTCAAATTAGAAGCCATAGTCTTTTATTGTAAATCTGATGTCCCACTTTTCAAAACAAAACGCATCGCACGAAGAATGGTTGGTTAACACGTTCACTGCGGAACAGGCCCAAATCAGCCTGCCGCGGAATTTCACCTGGTGCGGACGAAGAAAACTATGTCCCTCTCGCTGGTGCGGAACGATTATCTCAGGTGTTTGTAAAGGTACGACAAAGACAAATATATATTTGAGATTGTGGTCAAAAGTATAGGTGTTCCCTATAAAACATCACGGCAGGCCTTTATCGGCCTATCACGCACTGACGGTAAAAAATATCAACTCGGTGCGGGAGGAGGCCTATTGTGGCCCGCCGTCCCAACAGGCTGTTGGCGGCCCGATACCGCACAGAGCGCCCGCCTCGCCAGTTAGTGTTGGGCAAGCTATCGGAGCTAACGTACGTCACGTTTTTTTTATTCCTTAAAATTAAAGGCACGATGTCAGGCAACAAAAGAAAGATAAATAGATAAAAAGATAAAAAAGGTGTTGACTTCAGCGACCAAATGTCTGCATATTATTCTACATTAAAAAGAGGGCTCAAATGGTTCAGAAAAGTGGGTATGGAATATTTATTTGGCATGGCGTTGGTAAACGCTTGGATTATATACAACATGAAAAATGAGAAGAAGGTTTCAAAGAAAGAATTTACAGAAGCATTAATACAATCAATTACTGGAAAAAATATATGCCCTGATAGTAAGTATAATGACGTGCAACATAACTGTAACCATCTTTAGACCTATGTTGAAGGTGATTCCTTCTGTTTCGTGTTGACGACGTTCTACCTCTGCAACAGGTGACTATTGTCATTATTTTTTACACATTACGAGTGCTTAGGTGGCTGTGCATGGTCTTCGAGCATGAGCTTTGGTTTGACTCCGTTTATTTTTCTGCGAGCAATGTATGGCGTTTATTGCACTACTCCTTGTATTAAGGTATGCTATGACACTCTGTTTACTTACTCAATAACACATGAGTTGTTGTTTCGGGTCAGAAGGCTGCATTTAACATGAAAATAACACTTCAAGTCTACTATATAAGGCCCTGTATTATATGTACATATTTTGTTTTCACAAGCTTAACAAATATAGTGGTCTGAAAATTGCAGAAAACAAAGTTGTATCACCTTATCTTGTAGCATGTTGTGTTTAATTTTACCCATCAAAGTGTGCACTTTGACAACGCATGGTGATGAGATTTGACTATTTCAAGACCTATGTTAACTTTTTCATTTTATTTGAGAATCTATTTAATACACAGAGAGCCCTGTAGTCAAATTCATAAGGTANCACTTTGACAACGCATGGTGATGAGATTTGACTATTTCAAGACCTATGTTAACTTTTTCATTTTATTTGAGAATCTATTTAATACACAGAGAGCCCTGTAGTCAAATTCATAAGGTAAATGAATCACAGAATTTAAAAAATCATTTCAGGAAATCAAGTAACACCTACGGCCGATCATATCCTTGAGATGAGCGGTAAACGGCGAAATTTTGTAGGGTGCTATGAAAAACTGCGGGAAACCATGAAGAGTTCCGAGGTGAAAAGGAAAGTAAAAAAATTTAAAACATACTGCAGAATGTGCAAGCAAAATCTTTGTGCGAAATGTTTTAAAGACAGCCATTAATAAATAATTAAATAAACAATTTTTATTTCTTTACTTTAATTCTGTTTTATTTTCGATATCCCCTTATTTTTGTCTTTCCCATTACTACTAAAAATACTTTCTAGTGCGGTTCTGGTCGATATCGACCCGCCACTTTCCCTGGTTTATTTCTCATTTTCTGTTCGGCAGATCCCGGGGCGAATCAAATCTAAAGAAGTTGGGTTCAAGGTTTTTCCAACAGTCCAAAAACTGTTCACCTACATTATGTTTTCGCAAAGTTATAGCAATTTAATCGAACCTTGTGCTGATGTGTCGAAAAAGACCTACCACGCACTGGCGGAAAAATCATTGGGGGCACAATTTGGCCCGCCGCCGCACCAGACAAAGGTTTAAGATTTTACTTGCCGCAGCGAACGTGTTAAGGACCTGTTAACAAACTGACATTGGGATCATTATAAATCTCCTGACTTTCCTATTTTGCGTAGCATAGTTACGATTTGATATTAATGCAATGTCTATTTAGAGTTGTAAAGTATTTTCTTGGATTTATTCCATCTTGTTGATATGGCTGTGTCATAGAGCAATCCTTTGCCAATTTAGCTATACCCATCTCAAAAAGTAATACATTACTCTAGGAACTAAATGTTTCGTCATCACCACTTAAAATCCAAACAAGCCATCAAAAACCTTATTCCAAGTGACCTTGAATCGGTATTACCTTGACAGCTGTACAACAATTTATTATTTGTAATGATTACCCTCAACCAATGCCGATATTAATACAATTGTAATCGTATTGGGCTTGATTGAATACGTTCTGTGATATTTTCTTTGGAGGGGATTTGTTGGGCCTTATTATGTATTTGGAATGTACGAGATTTTTTTTTCATTTAATACTTAGATTAATTTATTGTTATTGGTATTGGATATGGCAAAAACTTACTGAGCTTGACTATGATGTTTCAGACCATATGGTTACTAGAGATCATCAGCTCTATTGAGATGATGACAAAGGATTTGAATTTTATTTAAAAATAAAGACAAATTCGAAGATCATCTCATTACCTATATATCAGCTTATAACAACCAATAACAACAACGTTTCTTAGTTTTAATTATAAGTGTTTGAACTCAGTATCGAAGACATAAAGAAAGTTGTCGAGAATAATTTTAATTTTACGCACTGTTGCAATCGGTTAAAATAATATTTTTAAGATTTCTGAATATGTTTAATGATCGTAATGACTTCTATCAATGTGCTTATAGTTGTTAGGTTCAAATAGTGGGCCACTAACTACCCCTCCTTCATCGTTTCTTCACTGCTGAAGATCGCGTACACATGTGACTTTCCTCCACAGCGTTCGGGCATGGTTGGCATGGACCGCATAGTATAGACTACCACCACTTTCTTAACCAGATCGGACTGTCTAGCTGGTGTTCCGCCTACGACGCGCTTGCCTTTTATGCGACCCAAAATTATGAGTTTCTCATGTCTGGGAGACCGCATGATGTATCCGAAGGAGCTCATAACACGCTCGGTAGATGGTAGAGAGCCTTTTTGGATGTTTACTACTACATAGACATCCCAAAAAGGACTCAACTACTAGATCAGCCAAAATAGCAGTGTCCAAATTTCTGTCTTCCAAACTAATTGATGGGTAATCACTACATATTATAAAACAAAGTCGCCTTCTCTGTCGCTATATCTGTTTGTCCCTATGTATGCTTAAATCTTTAAAACTACGCAACGGATTTTGATGCGGTTTTTTTTAATAGATAGAATGATCGAAGAAGAAGGTTCATATGTATAATAACATCCATTAAATAGTGGAGAAATCAATAATAAATTACAGTTTCCAAAGCGAAGCGAGGGCGGGTCGCTAGTATTTAATATATTGATTGATATAAGGAATATTTCGCTAGTTTGCACAAAATTTACGTCGAATTCCTCGAATTCATTGTCATAACAAAAATTGAAAAAAATATTTCCTTTTCCATCATGGGAAACACATCACGAATATTTTCAATGTGCGTATCGCAACTGGATCCACGTTCAATTTGCCCAATAGAAACCTGTTAGCGTACATCACAAAGACTGCCACTGGAACGGATCGCGGGGGCGTCAATCAATCATTTACCTGGAATCGTTCGTTGTCGATATTCCATGAAACTGTGAAAAAATTGGTTCAAGTCTGCTACTGAAACGAGACATTTCAATTTCCTCTTGTTAAAGTTAAATGGAAAATTTGAATAAGTTTTTTATAAAAATCGAGTAACGAAATCTTGATTAACTTATGACTGTAATATATTAAAGATATATTAGTAAAAAATGCAACAAAATTCAGGAAAAAACAGAAAGAAGAGAACTTATAAGAAGTAGATATTTATCTTAGAATCTGAATTAACAAAAGTATCCCATATTTATTTAAAGGATTATTGTTGAAAGTTAAAGTCACCCTATTGATCGGTGAAGATAAAGTTGGAAAAAGAAAGCAAAAAAGGGATGGATGTAGTTAAATAAGATATGAGCCAGACGGGAATAAACATCGTTCAAAAATTTGTAGGCACTCAGAATAGGGCTTCGTATAGAATTTAAATATGTTATTGCTCAAGTTCAAATGTATGCAATTTAATAGTGCTTATATTGTAAGTTAGGGGCTCATACAAGTTATGAGGCATTTTGTAAGTGTGCTCACGCCCTGAAGCGATCATTATGCTGGAAATAAATCTAACAAATTGACATAGTCGGAGTCAATGGCCGGCATTCAGACACGTGTGAAAGAAGCTCAGTTTTTTGGTACGATTTCAAATCATTTGCGATATTTCCATCTCCGAAATATTATGTATTATTATCACGTTTATTTGTCGTGAATTTTTTTTATTACCTATTTCTTAAATGGTGAAATTAAATTACCAACTGAATATTTAAAAAACATTACCTAAATTGTTTTATTATTAAAGATTATTTTTCACAGGCTCTAAGGTTAGTTGTTGTTTTACTTTGTATATCAATGTGTAAAATAGCATAATGCACATTCATCTTTACTGTTCTACATGCGTGGTTCACTTGCAATAGGGTTAGCGGGTGGTTAGCGGTACTTATCGTTATTCGCAATAGAGAATTTTCTCAATTTTTTGGAGATTTTCGTTACCTTTTACGTGATTCTCGAACAAATTAGGGAAATATATTCTAGTAGGTACTCAGTACAAGCTACTACAGAGAGAAAATATGTACATAGACACCGTAGATTTTTTGTTTATTGCTATTTCATGAAGCTTCATCGCAGTTTTCTAAATTGTGATCTTTAAGAAGATTAAGGACACGTTGTCCGTACTTATGGCATTACCGGTGTATATATACTAATAACAGCTATTAGCAGATTGTTTATGATAATATATTGTTATACAACGGTATTGCTAGACCAAAAAAACAACTGCCAACCCTGTGACAATACAAAGCGTAGTTTCATTCATTATTCGCATTTTTAGGGTTTTTCGGCGAATACCATTGCATTTTGATGGTCGAATGTTTATTTTGAATTCGTCGGAGAATAATGGCCTCCACCGTTGCATCGACAGCTTTTTCACTGCGAAACTGAACTGCGAATGTGACGTAATTTTGTTACGTTCACGCTAATAGTGGACATAAAACGTGAAACGGGTTTTTGTACATTTTTCTGCTTTGTTTCCTGTGAACATTTGTTTTTTTCTTTTAGACACGAGTCACAATTGAATTGGAATAACGTATATCTGGCTTCTCGTACTACTATGAATATTTTCTTTCCCAAAAAAGATACTCACTATACTACAATCCCAATAAGGATATTAACATTTTATACACATACACAGTTTGTCGGAATTTTAAAGATCAGAGCTTAATACATAATGTTTCAGTGACAGTATTAGATTTATGTTGAATTACACTACATTTTTACTGTTGCACTGCCAGCTAATGCATTATTGGTAACTTTATTTCGTCTTAAGCTAATTTTTTTTTTATCAGTGGTACCTACCCGTCCGGACTCACAAGAGGTCCTACCACCAGTAATTACGCAAATTAAAATTTTGCGGGTTTGATTTTTATTACACGATGTTATTCCTTCACCGTGGAAGTCAATCGTGAACATTTGTTAAGTACGTATTTCATTAGAAAAATTGGTACCCGCCTGCGGGATTCGAACATCGGTACATCGCTAGATACGAATGCACGTTACCGGACGTCTTATCCTTTAGGCCACGACAACTTCACAAACCATGACGACTAAATACTACACTTATTTGATTTTGAGTAATTCAATCAAGAAAGCAGAAGCAGTGTCCATATTTCATTTATGTGGTGACGATAATACGTCTAAAAGATAGTTTTTAGCAGCACGGATAGCCTTGGAGACGGAGCTTCCTAGATTAACATGAACCACAATTAAGTGAATTTATTATAATTCCAAAAATTTCGTGCAATATTCTGTACTGAAACAAGAAACGCTTGAATATAATGCTTCAGACCGTTTCAATTCCCCAACGAACACCATTCCTATATATCTAGAGAGACAGCTTAAAGGTAAATGGGTATTCATATATTCACTGTGGGGTGGTAAAATTTTTACGAGGCTTGTGGCACACGTCAGTCTTCTGACTTTCAAGAGACGTCAATTACTTCCCAGGGATGATTATTATATGATACATGTCCAATATAAAACTAGTATTTTATGTTTTAGGTCTAAAGTAATTGAATGTGATAGTCTAAAAATGGTAGGAAGTGCAGAGTAGGTTAATAGCTGTGATTTTGGTTTTTTTTTTTACAAGTTAACGTGGCGTTAACTTGTCCCGTGATAAGTTCGTAAGGAACTTGTGTTACAGGTATATATGGTATGTCACTTACCACTACACCAGACTGCCGAAGAAGAAGTTGAATAAAAACAAACAGTGTCATACTAACGATTTTGAGGCTCAATTTAAGATTTCTTGTTTTTTATTTAGTGTGTATGTAATTAAGTACTGTACGTACATAATTTTTTATTAGTTAAAAAAATTAGTTTTTGCCATCCCTGATGAACTTTGCGGGATGTCATTAAAATGGATTGGTGAAAAATAGTGAATTAAATTTACTTATATATATATTTTCCTACGTGGCAAGTTACGATACGATTTCATCTACTCTATTCGATGTGCATTACCGGAAAATCGGTATCGACATTCACGTGCAGCCTCGGTCTACATTTTATTATTTGTTGAACGCTCGAGTCTTTTGTTACGCTGTGCAATAATGCACTCATATGGTTATTGGTTTTTTACGCTCATTTCCCAGTTCGGCCTCTGTACTGTGGTTTTTATAATATACTAATGAATTCAAAATTAATGCCAATTTACAATGATACTGCAATCAGTTAGTGCAGCCAGAGGAAAAATTGTTACATTAGGCAATGAAATGAAACCTGCAACCGCCATCCAGGCTATTTCTGCCGCGAAACAGTTAATATAAGATGGGCGGTGGGCTCGGTCACCTATATAAACAATAAAAAATTGGCCAATCAGTTACCATCACTAGGACGCTTTTAAAAATGTTCTGTATTCAGCGGATTAAAATGATGGATACAAATAACAAATTTTTTCATGGTACCAACTTGGGTACCATAGATATTTTACTGGTGGTAAGATGTCTTGTGAGCTCGCATGGGCAGGTACCACCACCCTGCCTATTTCTGCTGTGAAGCAGTAATCCGTTTCGGTTTGAAAGGTAGCCGTTGTGCTGTTAAAATTAAGACCTCTTGCCTTAAGGTGGATGACGGCATTTACGTTATAGATGTCTATGGGCTCCAGTAACCACTTAACACCACGTGGTCTGTGAGCTCGTCTACTCATCCAATCAATAAAAAAAATCAACCTGATTTAAATCTTTGAGGTATTTTAGCACGTATTGCAAAGTAAATTACATAATTTACCCAAAATCTCTAACAAATCCATATATAATTCAGATCTTGGCACATAAAATAAAATTATTTCACTGTTAACTACACTTTTATTCTTCTTTCTAAAATCTTCTTTATTCTAATAATTAAAAATTCAATCGTCTTCGCCATATTTCTTTTCTCTTTCTCTTTTCTCTTTCTTACCGTTTGCACTCACATCTCCGTTCCACACTATTTTCAAACGTTCCGTTCTTACCAATCCTTCATCTATTTGCATTCATAGCCCAAGCCAAAGAAGTCTCACAGCGTACTAACTTTCCTCCCTTGAGACCAAAACACCATACACCAACAAAATTAGCTTTTGAATTCGAATTCCGATCTGCACATGAAAGGTTATGGTGAACTGTGAAATTTTCCTTTACTGTGTCCTATAGCGAACCCCATTGGCTAGGAAAAGTATATTCCTGAGGTTAATAGACCATTTCATGGTTGTAGGTAAGAACTTTAATCGATTGGGACATTTAATGGTTTCGACAAACGGGAAACGGGGCATGTAGCGTCAGTTCTTTGTTGTAATCGCCATGTTTATGGACGTGGAACGATTGATAAGCGTTACTCTTTGTATATTTTCACTTAATTTAGCTGAAATTTTCTAATGAAATACGTACTCAACAAATGTTGACGATTGACTTCCACGGTGAAGGAATAACATCGTGTAATAAAAACCAAACCCGCAAAATTATAATTTGCGTAATCACTGGTGGTAGGACCTCTTGTGAGTCCGCACGGGTAGGTACCACCACCCCGCCTATTTCCGCCGTGAAGCAGTAATGCGTTTCGGTTCGAAGGGTGGGGTAGCCGTTGTAACTATACTGAGACCTTAGAACTTATATCTCGAGGTGGGTGGCGTATTTACGTTGTAGATGTCTATGGGCTCCAGTAACCACTTAACACCAGGAGGGATGTGAGCTCGTCCATCCAGCTAAGCAATAAAAATAAAAAAAACAGCGCTTTTTTTTTGGTACAAAATGCAAAATACTGTAGCAGCTACTAATTATTTTTAAATAATTACCTCTTTATGTTTCATGAACGACTCTCATGAAGGTTTTTTTATTTGTTGCTGAGATGGATGGACGACCATAGCCCACCCGATGTGAACTGGCTATCGGAGCCCATAGACATCAATAACGTAAGTACCGCCAGCCACCTCGAGACATGAGTTCTAAATTCGCAGCTTTCAAACGTATTCCTGCTTTTCGGCCAAAATAGACAGGGTAGAGGTACCTAGCTGTGCGAACTCAAAAGACTACCTACCACCGATAAAAACTATAAATAAATAAATTATAATTTTGGCGGGTTTGATTTTTATTAAACGATGTTATTCCTTCGCCTTGGAAGACAATCGTCAACATTTTTTTAAAAGCGTATTTCATTAGAGAAATTGGTACCTGCCTGCGGGATTTGAACACCGACACGCACAGTCAAGTCGCTCGATACGAATGCACCGACCGCCTTATTCTTTAGACCGCGACGACTTTAAATGACGTCAGGGAATAAAAATGAAACCCCCAAGCCAATCCATTTTCCTGGGTATCAGAATACAACTATCTACCATACAAATTTTGTTTTGAATGGTGGAACCCTAGAGGGTTTGATAGCGTAACAAAGCGAGTAGGTGAGCTTACTGGGCTCCAACTTGGTGACGTGCTAACACTAGCCCTAGCAAGAGCAGTGCTTCGCAGAATCTACCACCGGATCGGAAACGCGACTCACTGAGAGGATCCAACGTGAAACTCAGAGGGCTACATTTGGTATTGTGCTATATAAGTACGGACTTTTAGATAATGTCACTACTCATCTGATATTTGAGACCATGGTCATCACAGAGTCTCTTCTCTTTTCAGAGAACAGAGTGCAGGTCTGCCTCACGGTAAAAATAGGCAGGACGTTACTGCCTACGCCCCTAAATCATTTCCCTTATTTCTCATTACCACAACAATTACGCTAGGAACTGTTAAACTGCAATAGGTCAGGCACAATGGGCTGGCAATTTCGTCGTTTGAACCTCGATTCTATCGGTTCCGGTTGTGCCTTGTTTCATCCCAGCAGTTTAGTTTTCATATGAACAATAATTCACAGTACGTCCTTACCTAAGCTTGATGTAGAATAACCTATTAAGAATATTTAAAGTTATTACTTTCTTTCCAAAACAATTACAACTTAAAAAAATGTTTCATAATTATTTATTGTCTTCGAACGCAAATAAATATTTGAATCACTTTGATCATTTGAAAAGCCGAAGGAAATGGAAGCTGATGGTACAAAGAGCCACGAAGCGCTTTCAGGGACACGATCTTCAGCAATGAAGTATGCGATTGAGAAGAGAGAGATCATTGTTATGTCTTATCTCACGAACATCTTCCATGCTATAGCAAAACCGCTACTTACACATCAAAGGCACCTAAAATATCAAAATTTACATTATTTATTTTAAAGAAAACAACTACAAGAATCTATGCTAGTAACGATGCAAAACATAATAATATGTATGTTTAAATAACACATAGTGAAATAGACGAACTAAAACCACGCACAGAAAACATACTGAAAAAATAGGACATGGAAAAAGTTAATTCTAGTTAACTTAATTTTCCACTCACGAAAAATTTTGCTACCTAATCTAAGCGAGTAATCTGGCTCGAGTAAACGCTCCACAGGTGGTCAAAAGCCGTAGTCGGGGATTTCGAAATAGTTTCCTTCACAAAGAGACTACCGTCCATCAATTACCGGCTCTGGTCATTTAAAAGCTGTCCATTTACGTACGCAGAGACTTTACACTATGGTACGGTATGCTACGGTATGGTGGCTTTATTACTGGTGGTAGGACCTCTTGTGAGTCCGCACGGGTAGGTACCACCGCCCTGCCTATTTCTGCCGTGAAGGAGTAATGCGTTTCGGTTTATAGGGTGGGGCAGCCGTTGTAACTATACTGAGACCTTAGAACTGATATCTCAAGGTGGGTGGCGCATTCACGTTGTGATTTATATGGGCTCCAGTAACCACTTAACACCAGTTGGGCTGTAAACTCGTCCACCCATCTAAGAAAAAAAAAACATAATATTGTACAATATTCAAGTAACCCTGGTCTGTCTATTTTGCTGATGTTGTTTAAGGTCTTAAGTGCCCCAGATAGGAGAGCAGAGGGCTTCAATAGTATTTTGCCATTGCAATCTGGTCTCAGTGTACGTAGTTTATATATATTTTATTTATTGTTTAGATGGGTGGACAAGCTCACAGCCAACCTGGTGTTAAGTGGTTACTGGAGCCCATAGACATCTACAACTGAAATACGCCACCCACCTTGAGATATAAGTTCTGGGGTCTCAAGTATAGTTACAATGGCGGTCCTACCCGTCAAACCCAAACGCATTACTCCCTCACGGCAGAAATAGACGGGGTGGTGGTACCTACCCGTGCGGACTCACAAGGGGTCCTACCACCAGCAATAATTAATAAGCTTGGCATGTTTATTTGTTTGTATGTAACGGAATCTTTGAAAGTCATTTTCACAGAATTCAAGACTACTTTGAATATTAGCAAACATTTCGCGGACCGATACACTGCGATTGAATTATTTATTACTTGGCTCTAATACGCTGTTCTGTATCAACAGGACTTAACAAAAAGATAAAAGCCATTATTATTTCGGTTTTCTGTTTAAGAATCCTTTTTTTTAAGCTACGTAAATTATTTTTCAGAAACATTCGTAAATTCATGTAATTTTAGTTACTTTTAGAAGTTTAGCTCAACACTTAGGCCTAACTTTACTAACATCGAATTAACATAGTAATAGCTTTTCGAAGCGCACCGAATAACTTTTCTTTAAGTATAAATCTTCTGTTATCTCACTTTATGCCTCCTCATGAATGTCAGGAATAACTTTAATCTAAAAAGTTATTGTTCTCGAAATAACTGTTAGTTTTAAACGACTCTTCCAGTCAGATATCTTAGTAAGAGCTCTCGTGGGAAGTACCAGCATCTTGCCTGTTTCCGCCGCGGAGCATTCTCTATGTTTAAAGCAGTCGTTATACAATTCAAACTTCCACTCTTTGGTCTCAAAGTGGAGACGGTCACACGACAGGGTCCATGGGGTGCATCGACATAGTGAGCCATTATACTATACAATTTCGACTTAGACCTCATGTCTCAAAGTAGGTGGTAACATTCACGTTCAGATTTCTATCGACTCCAATAACCGTTAAACACCAGAAGGACCTTGGGCTCAGTCACGTTACAAAAAGGAAATCAAATTTTATTATTCGCCTAAAAATGCATGTTGACTGTGTTTAAAAAGATTATTATTATCTTTATTTCTACAATAACTTTTGGTCGTAATTTTTGTACACGTGAACATTTTAATAACACACACAGGAACTCACGAGACATATCTAATATGTTCTAATGAAAATGCTAATAAGCTGTGTTACGAGGGAGCTTTAACTGGGTTTTATTACGGGCTTTTGCATGTAATTTTATTTGGTTGCGTGACGAAAGTATCGTAATATGTTTGTGCTTCTTTTAAAACGTTCATTGATCAGTTGTATGACGTGTGCTTTGTGAGGAGTTGCAGCGGGTTGAAATATTGCATGATGCTGCTTAAATTAAGGAAAGTGTAAAATTAACAACAAAAGAGCCGGCTTTGGAATGAGTCTCTCTACAGTATTTCCCGAGTGCTACGACATGTTCAAACCAGGCTTGTAGAGAGTACTTAGCGGTAGGCAGCGGTTTGGTTCTACCCCTGGTACTGCTGACGTCCATGGGCGAAGTAGCCATTTATCATCAGGTGAGCCGTATTCTCGTCTGCCTCCTTCTCTTCCTTCAGTCGATCGCTCATTGCTGAGCATCGTGATGTGAAGGTCGGGACATTCTCTAGAGAGATAGTCGTAGTGGTTTGCCATTGCCTTCTACGCTAGGTCTCTTTTAAGCTTTTAGTTCTTCTAGGCCCCTCCTTGTAGCCTCTCCCAAAATGGGTTTCCCCAGTTGGGTGGTCGGGTTATTTATTACAAGCTCAATAAACAAAATAAAAAATGCCTCTGTATACATAAACAGATATACATATACGTTATGTAGGTATACAGGTAAATCTACAAACGTTCATGTTATAATTTTATCAATACCTTGAGATCTTGCCAAAAATATTATCGTTGGTTTGTGGTTCAACATTTTCTTATATAACAATACGTGAATTTTTTTATCAATCTAGACTAGTATTTATTGTTATACTATAATTATAACATTAAACACTAGTCTTTAGATTCTCAATCCAGATTTCCATCGACTCTTCAGTTTTACAAATCATAACCGATACAAAAGAGATCATTTGAATGGAATATCAACTGCCGCTTTGACAACCATAGCCAGGAAAAAAGTTAAAAGAAAATAGCCAGTAGGCTTCCTGAGTGGTACAAGTAAGACAATACCCGCTATGCTGCAGTCCGTAACAAAAGTCGTTTGTACGAGATACCGCCCGGTGACGTCATCATAATGGCTGCCGTAAATTCAACGCTCTAAGCGGCGCTGCGTCATTGTGGTGTATGTTACATAATGTAGCGTTTTTTTGTGAGATAAATAATAAGATTGTTAATTATTACTATTACGTTACAGAATGTTAAATTGGATGGTCGTTGTGAACGAATTTGGTTGACTGCTCTCACAAAATTATTATCTTTCCAATATATATTTAAAAAAAAATGATTTGTCCTTAAGAATCCATTTCATTTAAATCCCTTTGTACAACAAATTGTTGTCTAGTGAGTAATGTATATCGTATCTGATAATATAGGGTAGCTGTTTTAAGAGGAAACTCTAGTCGTGCATTGGAGGCAACACAAATATCTAATTATTATTTTTATTATAGCTTTATAAAACCAAATGAGTTCACTGCCTTCGTAGTGGTTATTACTTATTAACATCCATAAGCAATTTAAAAAAAATATGCGCCACCCATTTTGAAAACTGAGATCAGCACCAATTGTGTGTATTAAGTTTTTTTCAAATAATTCATCAAAACCTACTTCACTTTTTAAGTATAATTACAAAAAGACAAATTAATATATTTATTTTTAATCTTCTTAAATTCTTATCTTTTCGCGAGTCATAGTCATCATACATTTACGGTTCAACCTAGCGTTTATAATTATTTTTTTTGGAACCATAACGACTAAGATTTTGTTCGTTGACATTTTAATATTGTATTAAACTAATAAATAATTTTAACTATACCAGCTTATAACTTGTACCAAACTAAGGCGTTTACGTTGCAGTAAAAGTTTGTTGTTGACACGACTCGGTTTAATAGGTCAGTGTTTTATGTGTCCGCGGTGACAGTAAAATTCAATTTCGGCAATTTGTAACTTTCCCAATACTTGAGCGCAGGTTTCGTTTGAAGTTTCATATTTTACTACCGTTTTTAATGATCGATTGTACCTGGCGGCTTATATTGACTGCAGCGCATTATTTTTGTTTAAAAAGTGGCACGAAAATACTGAAGGAATTATGGGTTGCTGCTGGTACAAGTGACCATCATAAATAGCCACATTTCAAAATGTAAAAGGCTCCCGATATTAAAATCCTTGGTGATTCGGAGACTAAGTGTTAAGTCGTTTTTAGAAACACTGAGAATCCTAAGTAAATCCCAAAAATATTTCCAATTGATTAAAGTCTTGCGTTCTACTAAGTCCTGATGGAATACAGTAATCACCATTGGACCAAGACTTTCGGTCCAGTGTCTCATATAATAAAGATTCATTGGGCAAGCGCACGGGATTTGGACATACATGCATCTTTTATCGTTTCCTCTTTACGAGAATTTCTTCGAGGATCTAATGGGGATGATCGCATTAATTCATTTTACCACCGCACCACCCGTCACCAAAGTGAAGTTCAGCTTCTTGACTTTGAACCACTTTTTACTTTTCCAGAGACCGTTTATACTCCGAACCATAAAAATATAATTCTTTTAACTCCATAACTTCTAGACTTAATCTAACGTCTTTGCTAACGTCTAAGCTGACATCTAACGTCTAAGCTAATCGAGCTTTTTGACGAAGCATGTTGCTGATAACTCTGTTTCTATAATCTGACGAAGCGTGTTACTTATAATAATATGTACTTTTAGATTATTAAACTATCTAACGTCTATAATATAATGAGTTAATGCTTCTTCTAGCTTTTCAGTTTATTATCAATCGAATGATTTTAAAAGACGTGAGCTTCTTTACAATTTATAAGTCATTCGCGAAGCAACTACTCTTGAGTTGTTATGTCTCCTTTGGAGGCGCTCGGGTAGCTGTTAGCAAATCTCACCCCTCCTGGCTGAGCCCTTGCTCGCCCATCTGCCCTGGTAAAACTGGAAAGGCCTCCGTCAGTAATCTCTCAAACAAAAAAAATACAATTTATAAACAAACAGTAATTGTTTCGATTTAAGCTTTTTTAATAGCTTTATTTGGCTCGTACTTTATTTCATTTTGTATTTTTAAACTCATAAACATTACAGCGTCCTCGTCATAAAAATATGAAATAAAAGGTGTCAACTCAAATATCCCACATCCGGACGCGACCCGACCTGACTGACCCGTCGACGGTTGTCTTCATTTGAACCGGAGCTTACGTGCAGCTTTGTCGACCGTAAAAATGTTAACACGGATTTTTAGGCCGTTTGTTTCGCAGTTGATCCGTGCGGTGAAGCGAAAAAATTCTCGATTGAACTTTTTTTTTTGTACCCCGGCAAACGAGTGACCGGCGTAAAAGCACTCGTTACCTACTTAACTCAGAAAGATGATGATTTACTGCTGGTAGGACCTCTTGTGAGTGCGCACGGGTAGGTACCACCACCCCTCCTATTTCTGCCGTGAAGCAGTAATGCGTTTCGGTTTGAAGGGTGGAGCAGCCGTTGTAACTATACTGAGACCTTAGAACTTTTATCTCAAGGTGGGTGGCGCATTTACGTCGTAGATGTCTATGGGCTCCAGTAACCACTTAACACCAGGTGGGCTGTGAGCTCGTCCACCCATCTAAGCAATAAAAAAAAAGAACAGATTTGAAATCAGGACATCGTCAATCAGACAACGTTCAAAATACTGAAGTAAATATTTGGTTTTTTATAGCACGAACTCTTTACCTAACTTTTATTATATCTGGTTAGTAGAATTCATTGACGTCACAAACATTCTGATATAAGGGCAAAGTCCCAATTGTATAACGATTATCTCAGGCTTTATTGCAAAGTACGACTGCTTCAGTGGCATTAATGAGCAGAACTGTGGCACTTACCTAACCGGGAGTACGATACGCCTAACTTGTAAGACGTAAGCACAATTTTACGTTCCAATCATACCTATTCAACAAAACAAGTCGACAGTATTGAGTCAGGCAGTGGCTTGGCTCTGCCCCTAGGATTTCTAAAGTCCATGGGCGACGGTAGCCACTCACTATCAGGTGGACCGTATGCTCATCTGCTTAAATGGGCAATAAAAAAGTCAGAGTTAAAATCATAATCACAATTTTGTGTCCACTTAAAACAATAAAAGAAATATTCATTAACAATAAACTAGAGGTCCCGCAGTAGTCGAAATTCGACTATAATTAATTGGAATTGTAAGTTTGTACACTATTATGATTGTATTTTATACTTCTATAACCACAAATTTCGCCAAGACTACACTATAAAAAAATTTAACAAAGACAAATAATATTTAATCTATTCTCAATTTGACAACAGATGTCAAGAACAAAAGTTTGACAATAAATAGTATGCATGCGTGTGTGCGTCAAATACATGGTATGTAGTGTGTGTAATGTTTTCATTATTGATTTAATGTATCTTTAATGCATTATTTTAAAAAAGTATTAGCATTGTGCACTTCTTTTCTATATTCTCTATAAATGTGGAAAATTTCATACTCCTCCGTTCGCGCAATTTTCGTAAAAAGGGATACAAAGTTTTTGCTTCACGTATTAATATATAGATAAATAGATATATAGATAAATACGCTAAATGAATCGACGAATTTCATAAAATCTAATTTAGCTGTAACGAAACAAAAACAAACAGATCGTCTCAATACAAATCTTTGCTCGAGAATGAAACTGATTTATTATGAATCTCGTAAAGTTTTGAGCGTTTCGTGTTTACAACGTAAATAATAAGCACGTTATGAAATTTTGTGTATAAATATTTGTGTTAATTTAAATGGGACCAAAGTTTTCGGTTCGCAGATTTGTTATTGATTCCATCCATAAATCATCTTGCTTCGAAAGTCCTTGATAACGCACTCTGATCGTTGAAGGACTCCCTTGATTATTTTATTTAATTGAAAACGCTCACAATTTCGTTTCTCTCTTATAACTGATTTCTAGTATAATGTGATGTTTATTGAAGTTTTGGAACGAAGTTCTTTATGGGACGATGCGGAGGGGTACCGTAACCGGGAAAAAACGTCCGTAACGTAAGATTTTTATTAGTAATGCACACAGTGTACGACTTAACTTTGTAATAACGTACAAATTAGTAATGCACACAGTGTATAACTTAGCTTTATAATAACGTACAAAAAATAACATTTTTTTATCATTCATTGACCACGATCTCAGAGCGTTCGTTTGCGCAATACACTAACTCTTATGCAAACAACCGTGAATGAAGTGTACCACAATAATTTCGCACGTTACCGAATGACCGTGGGTTGTTGCGAAACCTCCAGTTTTATTTTTTTATACCTCGAATAGAACTTAAAATTAATATTTTTATAATAAGGAACTTCGTTCCGATCCGGTGTCCCACGACACAACACATCTTTCTTTTATTTACAAAGCAGTCTTAGAATCGAATAGCTAAAGTGTAAAATCCCGTAAGAGGCCTGAAGTTGTTTTGCAAAGAACAAGAAATTAACTTCTTCACGTAAATATTTTATTCATTTAGGTACAAAGTTACGTTTAAGGTTACGGATTGGGTCAATTGTGTTTCCTGTTGTGTTCTTCAGTTTATTTCACTTTGTTTCTATGTTCTTCTTATAAGGCTAGTTCTCATTCAATAAGAATGATACATGTTAATATTTAGAGAACACGTTTTACAGAATCAGAAATAATCAGAATACGGAATCCGTGCTTAACTTGGTCATTTTAAGGAAGATAGGGGCACGGTCCATAGACTAAACAATTACTTTTTATCATTTACAACCGGTTTAAACCAACTTACGCATGGAAGGGTGTTTTTTTTAGAAAGGAAAGGCTACTGGTGGCCCAATGGCCTTGCTATTTTCACCAGGACAGGTGGGCAAACAAAGGATCGGCCAGGAGGAGTGGGATTTGTTAACAGCCGCCCGAGCGCCTCCGAAGGAGACCTAACAGCTCAAAGGCAGGTGTTTCGCGATCTCATCTACTACTGGATCGGAATCGCAGCAGGATGGTGTAATATATCCATACTGTTTCACAATATGCAAGTATTTTTTATTGCCTGCAAGGGGCAGTGGGACTATAACAGATCAGTCACCACGACCTAAATGAACCTACTTCGACTGCCCCAGAGTATTAAATGTTTTTGTTCTGGCTACAGTCCTTAGACACGTATTTTCATGTAGGTACACCTGGACGGAATATGCTCTCCGAGGAGTGAGGATCATTTGTTGAGAAGTGGCAATAGTCTATAGTTAGTTGCACCCACAGACTGTCTCAGCAGAGAGGGACGGCTTGTGTTAGCTTTAAATAAAAATGCGTTAATTTATGTATTACGTATGTTTGCATTATGCTAACCCTCCAACACACTCACTCTAACCGGCGCCATCTAGACAAGCTTCGGATAGCCTGCCAACCGAGAGGGCTGTTGGTCGTGGCGCCGACGACCGCCGTATCGGCGTCCCGAGGGCGAGGGTGATGGGAGAGATGTGTTCCACCCTAAACGCTTCACTTTCCCCCCTTTGCCTTTTCATGAGTTCTGTCTCATGACGTTGGTTGTTGAGCGACAGGAGGTTTTAGTCGGTTCGACTCCGACATGCTCCGCCCGCCAACCCCAGAGGAAGGCGGAAGTCCGGCGATTTCCTTCTGACCAAATAAACCCTCTAACACAGAGGTCGTTGGTAAGCATGTGTTCACTCTTCTCCAATGATTTCAATAGGCATAGTCACATCATTCAAATCCGGCTCGACGATTGTAATAGTCGAGTGTAAAAAACACATGTTTGCGCTTTAATATTAAAAACAGATTAATTAACAATTGCAAGTATGCGACGCGTGTTGCAATTTATTGCGTTACTCGCAGGCGGCGCAGTGTCAACGATAATGTTTGGATTCGAATGAATAAAACAAAACTTTTATTTTATTTTATTCCATGGGTGGGAAGTGCCGTTACGATCGCCTCTGCTGAACTATGGGTATTCTGGGCTTAGGCGCGTTCAATTATATTATGTATGTCGGAAAAGTCACAATTATTAACACCATCGTCAGACGTCATAGGGGCGAATAGGGAGATCGAGCTAAGAGAAAATTAAATATTGAGTACACCAATCACGTTTGTTGTCTTAGAACAATCTAGAAGTCTTCTCTTGGCGTTAGCAAACGAAAACGAATGACAGTTCTTAAGACGGAGGCACAGCTCTTCAAGAAGGCTGGTTGGTAAGTGTGATGGCGTCTACGCGCCTCCATCGGCTAGGCTCTGTCGTAGCACGAAGTTAGTCGAGTTCCGACGATACCGCAATCGTGCTGCCATCTCTCGGGAATCGGGCTGCGTTTCGTTTAGCTACCATAGTAATGACGTTTTTTGAAGTCTAACATTTAAGAAACAGTTACTGATACTTGAAGATCGTTACTAATATTAATAATGTAAAATCGAGACTAAAAGCAAAATACGCAATTTAGATCATTTGTATTATATAATGGTCGTGATGAAGTAGTCGTGGCGTAAAGGATAAGTCGTTGTATTCGTATGAAGAGATGCAACGGTGTTCGAATCCCGCAGTGAGGTAACAATTTTTCTAATGAAATACATACATACTTAACAAATGTTCACAATGGACCTGCACGCTGAAGAAATAACATGGTGTAGTAAAAATCAAACCCGTAAAATATAATTAGCGTAATTACTGATGGTAGGTCGTTTTGTGAGTCCGCACCGCTAGGTACCACCGCCCTGTATATTTCTGCCGTGAAGCAGTAATGCGTTTCGGTTTAAAGGGTGGGGCTACCCTAGTACTGTAAAAAATTCAACCTTAGAGCTCATACCTCACGGCGTGTGGCCGCATTTACACTGTCTTTGGGCTGCGGTGACCACTTAACACCAGTTGGGCCGTGAGTTCGTCCACTAACCTAAGAAATAATAAAATAAAAATGGGTGATGGGTGGGTAGTTATGAATGTATAGATCCTCTGTTACAGCCAGAGATACTTTTAATACGACATCTTTCAGCATTCCTAGTAATTTGGAGTTTTGTTTAAAAATGTCAGAATGAAAAATTCGCTCTCAAAATCAGAGTTTCAGAGAAGGAAAAAATCTTGTCGCGCTGAAATTAGCATCTACGAGGAAAACTTTGAGGAAAAAAAAAACACCTAACACATTTAAAAATAAATCTTAACCTAAACCAATTTTCTCTTCAAAAGGGCCCACACTAAATTAAAGGGCAAAAAAGTCGCTGTAAGCACCCAGAAAAAAAACGTTATAAAAATGAAATGTAACAAGAGCGTGTAAATGATGTATGAAATAAAATATTCTTTGACATAAGCTGTAACGTGACCTCTGAAGGTATAGACTACATTATAGAAGATCAAGCGGGCGCGAATAGCGGATTCAGTGTGGTACGTGAGTTCCAATAATTGTAGTTTCGATAAGTCTTTAAATTACTGTACGGCGAGCTCTTTTTTTATTGCTTAGATGGGTAGACGAACTCACCGCCCACCTGGTGTTAAGTGGTTACTGGAGCCCATAGACACCTACAACGTAAATGCGTCACCCACCCTGAGATATAAGTTCTAAGGTCTCAGTATAGTTACAACGGCTGCCTATGTCGCTCGGGAATAATGTAGCTTCCAAACAGTGGAAGAATTTTTCAAATCGGTTCAGTAGTTTCGGAGCCTATTCAATACAAACAAACGAACAAATCTTTCCTCTTTATAATATTAGTATAGATGAATTTAATGTTAGAAATAAACTCTAACATAATTTCGTAATTTAAAGGAAATTTTAAGTTTAGCGGAACAATGAATGAAATTTCCTTAGCATATTTGAGTAGACGAGACAACGGTTCATTCAGCGGTGACAGACGGTCGTGGATATTTTGTAGTCGTCGTGGCCTAACGGATAAGACGTCCGGTGCATTCGTGTTGAGCGATGCACCGGTGTTCGAATCCCGCAGGCGGGTACCAATTTTTCTAATGAAATACGTACTCAACAAATGTTCACGATTGATTTCCACGGTGAAGGAATAACATCGTGTAATAAAAATGAAACCCGCAAAATTATAATTTGCGTAATTACTGGTGGTAGGACCTCTTGTGAGTCCGCACGGGTAGGTACCACCACTCTGCCTATTTCTGCCGTGAAGCAGTAATGCATTTCGGTTTGAAGGGTGGGGCAGCCGTTGTAACTATAATTGAGACCTTAGAACTTATATCTCAAGGTGGGTGGCGCATTTACGTTGTAGATGTCTATGGGCTCCAGTAACCACTTAACACCAGGTGGGCTGTGAGCTCGTCCACTCATCTAAGCAATAAAAAAAAAAAAGATATTGGTCGGCAATAAAAAATAAGATCTACTTAGCGTTTTATGGCGCACCAAATCAACTTTTAAGGTTGCGAATATCATAATATTTCAGCGGAAACGATTCGTACGCGAGACACGGCCGTGCTTTACTCTCGGTGCTTTTAGGACCCTCAAGCACCTGTCACCATCCTCCGGAGTTCGATGAGCGAGCTAGCCTATGGACACAGCCCACTGAGCTTATCGCCGGAACTTCTCAGTGGATCGTAATTCCGATCCGCTTCAGCGCGTCCATATGTCCCGGAAAATTTTGCCTTCTATCAAACAGCGCAAGATAGAATATCTCGGCCACGTGCTCAGGAACGATAGCCGTCTAGTGTAGTGGTAAGTGACATGGTCACTACACAAGGGGGTCGCGGGTTCGAATCCCGCCAAGGGAAGATATTTGTATGATAAATATAAAGTGTCTTTTCCAGGGTTATGGATGTATATTAAATATACTAATATGTATGTGTATAATGAAAATCTTACATTTATTTCCGTTATCTGGTACCTGTAACACAAGTTCTTTACGAACTTAGCACGGGAGCAGCTAACGTGGCGTGATTGTTAGTAAATATTTAGATTTATTTATATTTATTTATACATGCTGCTGCAGTTGATAATGATGGGCAAAGTGGACGAACAGAGACGTGCTGGGCGAAGAAAGAAGTCATGGCTCCGGAATATCCGGGAGTGGACCGGTATTGCCTCCGTCGAACAGCTGTTCCGGCTGGCTGCTGACAAAAATGAATACAGGAAGCTATCGGCCAACCTTCAGGATTGAAGAGGCACTGGAAGAAAAAGAAGAAAAAGAAGGTAGATTCAGTAAAGCACTGCTCTTGCTAGGGTTATAGCTAGCAAATTCTTTCAGGTTGAGCCCGTGAGCTCACTTACCCGTCCGCGCGTAGCAGTAATAGCCTCTTAGCCTTCAGAAAGTGTTAGAAAATTTATGTAGTTCACGCTAGACAACATCTTGCATTACCGAGGCCCCAGTGAAGCGGCACGTCTTAATACTATGACATAGTATCCCAAATACCAATTACATCCAGTTTTTGCCAAGTGATTGTGTATTTTAGTGTATTTTCGATTTTCTTAGGGCATGACTCGGTGTTGTTTCCTTGGATCTTTATTGGAATCTTAAAGTTTAAACCTCAATGAAATATCAGTCACGCTTCATGCCATTACTAAAACGCCAACCTTGGATTATTATCGATAGTTGGTTCAAAGTACCTTATACATAAACCATATTTAAACTCTCTTATATTCAGTAGGATAAGGTTTACCTTTGAATAAATATTAGTGGCTCTTAAGGAATTATCATCACAAAGTGTAAGTAAAATAGAAAACACTTCAAAGTGAACTTTATACATCTCAAATAGTAGGTAAAATATTCGATGTTTTATTTTCGAGTAAACAAATATAAAAAAAATACGACATTAATAATATGGAATCCTAGAAGAGAGCCATATTATATTTGATCAACAATGAATAAGGAATTGAGAAACCTTGCTATTTTGCATTTGAATCCTTGTCATATTTATACTAAAACTAGCAACCCGCCCTCGCTTCGCTTCGGAAACTGTAATTTATTATTGATTTCTCCACTATTTAAAGGTTGTAATTATGTTATTATACATATAAACCTTCCTCTTCAATCACTCTATCTATTAAAATAAACCGCATCAAAATCCGTTGCGTAGTTTTAAAGATTTAAGCATACATAGGGACAGACAGATATAGGGACAGAGAAAGCGACCTTGTTTTATACTATGTAGTGAAGTTGAAATTTTAATGTACTGAAAGGGCTATCCTACACCGATTGCAACGTAAGGCTCTATACGATAGATAGGTTTTGAAAGCGTGTTCCAGTGACTAAGACTTTCAGTATGGCGAGTAATACGTGCAAAACGTACACAATATACATCCTACATCGCATGTGTTACAACACGTGTGCTCTTACAAGTTATTTTATTGAAGTTGATGATCAAACTACCTTCAGTCCAGCCGGCATTAAGTTCAAGAATAGACATTACAACGAGTGTTTTATATCCTCAGAAAACATCTTTAAAATACAATGTACTTAATAAACATAGACAAATTAAATATACCTTTTTATCTATCTTATATATATAAAAATGAATTGCTGTTCGTTAGTCTCGCTAAAACTTGAGAACGGCTGAACCGATTTGGCTAATTTTGGTCTTGAATTATTTGTGGAAGTCCAGAGAAGGTTTAAAAGGTGGATAAATATGAAAATGCTCGGAATTAAATAAAAATAACAATGTTGTTTTTCTTTTGATGTGTCCCCCGTCGGACGGATTCCTTATGTTTGTTTTACGTTTATTTTATACAAAAGTCTTTTATTTATCGATTGAGGCAGCACAAAGTCTGCCGGGTCAGCTAGTATGTAATAAATATATCAGTAAATTAGTTTGATTTAGTTATAAAGGCTTCTACTGGTGCGTATAGATTTTTGGGAATTATTGATTGGTGTACAAAGTATGTGAGACAAACAATACTAAGATAAACTTTAGAACATGATTGAGTATTTTGTTCGGTTTCCGCGAATCGTATACATAATTAAATCCGCTTTTATGCTTTATTCAACCCGGGGGTAGGACCTCTTGTGGGTCCGCACGGGTAGGTACCACCACCCCGCCTATTTCTGCCGTGAAGCAGCCATGCGTTTCGGTCTGAAGGGTGGGGTAGCCGTTGTAACTATACTGAGACCTTAGAACTTACATCTCAAGGTGGGTGGCGCATTTACGTTGTAGATGTCCATGGGCTCCAGTAACCACTTAACACCAGGTGGGCTGTGAGCTCGTCCACCCATCTAAGCAATAAAAAAAAAGACATGATTTTTCGACTTTATCGTCATAGAAATCACCTACAGACTGCTTCCGTTTTTCAGAACAAATTACCTACACCGTGTACACAAAGTTACGTCACATGTTAGCCTACTTACGCTTGTAATTGATTGCCTGGATTTTGGCGAAAAACACCCAAGGAACCGTTATCCGAATTCTCAGATTAATGACTTTATAGGGCTTAGAAATACAAAACATTGTACACAAAATAATGAGGACGCATTGATATTAAGATAGGCGACAAGCAATAATAACTTTCTCAGCTCTAATAAGATTAAAGACTTGTTATTTTTAATTATATTAAGCCGGATTCTTGTTTTAAGACAGTGGGCAAAAGCATTAGCGTGACACACAACACCATTGGCTTCACACGACAGCTCATTTCTAATTGCAATACATGGTGTGCAGTGTGAAAGACTGGTGAAAATAAAAATCTATTCAGCGGCACAAATTTTACCTACACTAGATGAGTCCCAATCCGCAAGTGGTGGCACTTATTTTTTAATTAAAATTTTAAATAAATAAATATATATTTACTATCGATCACGTTAACTGGTCCCGTGCTAAGTTCGTAAAGAACTTGTGTTACAAGTACCAGATAACGGAAATGAATGTAAGATTTTTATTATACACATACATATAATATACATCCATAACCCTGGAAAAGAAATTTTATACTTATCACACAAATATCTTCTCTTGGCGGGATTCGAACCCGCGACCCCCTTGTGTAGTGACCATGTCACTTACCACTATACTAGACGGCCGTTAACGGTAGTCAAGATGGTGATTATAACCAGAGCGATATAAGCAAGACGTCTTATTAATGAAGACAAAAGGACTTAAGTAGAAGCAGGTAATTTAGAAGGAGAAGCTAATAGTATGGACAAGCTCAAAGAATGTAGTGACGAACAGCCCGATAGACTATTAACAGAATCATTTGACATCATAATTTAATTTGGAAATTTCATCTCAGTTTTTATTGGTGTTATAAAAAGGACTGCTAACCCAACTCTAAGTATGTATGAATACAGTGCAATTCAAACTCGAATAATGTTCGTGGCAGTTCCGAATAAATACGCATTGAAATTCTTTGCACGTACACTTTCATACAACGCCACGTGTACGATATTGCTTTGATCTCCTTTTATTGTAATGTTAGCGATAATTCGAAGTTCATTTATAGAGAACTGGCCTGGCTTCTGCTATTTCGCCGTACTGTATATTGGTACATAGATGTTTTATTGAATGCGGATAATTGACCTTCCTCATTCTGTTAGGAGTCTCGATTTAACCAGGACATCTTGTAAGGTAACTTTTTTTGGTGGTGCCCAATAAAAGTTAGCCTATTTCACCTCTGTCCCCCTGCCTAATTCTGCTCTCTAGCAATAATTCGGTTTGAAGGGTGGGGCAGCGGTTGAACTGTAAAAACTGAGAATTAGAACTCATGTCTCATGGCGGTTGGAAACGTATTACTGCTTCACGGCAGAAATAGGCAGGGCGGTGGTACCTACCCGCGCGGACTCACAAGAGGTCCTACCACCAGTAATTACGCAAATTATAATTTTGCGGGTTTTATTTTTATTACACGATGTTATTCCTGCAACGTGGAAGTCAATCGTGAACATTTGTTGAGTACGTAATTCATTAGAAAAATTGGTACCCGCCTGGGATTCGAGCACCGGTGCATCGCTCAACACAAATACACCGGACCTCTTATCCCTTAGGCCACGACGACTACAGCTAAGGGAGCGATTGCTGAAAACGAACTATAGATGAGCTTATAGGCTCCTGATAGTAGGTTGCTCTGGTAGCGGGAGCTATATTTCTTTTATTGCCTTTGTAGGCAGACGAGCATACGCCCACCTGATGGTACGTGGTTACCGTCAGCAGGGGTAGAGCCGCTGCCTACCATACTGTTGTCGCTTGGTTCATTACAGCTTATGATGTAGATTAGCGAGAAAGCCTTTGATTGTATTTGATTTCAGTTCATGTTTTAGGAACATTTGATGAAATTTTGCACGAGTATTCTAGGCTGTGGCGTTCTGTGAAGAAAATTTTGTAATGGTTATGGAAATTTTTAGAACACATTTCGATCACAATGTGAATGCTGCCACCTGTAATGAGAGTTCGAAGTTCATCTAGAAAAAATCTTAATTGTTTTGTATTACGAATATAAATGCTCATAAATGTATCACATCTATAATCATTGATGGAAATCTAGATATTTATCGTGACTCGTAAAAACATGAGCCCTTTTTGAAATTACTGATGAATAAAAAGACAAAATGTTTGTTCAACCCAAAAAGCTCGAGAAAGGGGAATTAAAAAGCTTAAAAGCTACGTCCTGGAGGCATGTAACTTAATGTGTTTTTTACCGTGAACATGTTTATCAGAGGAATGCCACTTAATCCGCCATTACGACAGATGACGAGGGTGGAGACGAACAGGCATGTATTCAGGATTGCGTTTAGGGGACAAATATAAAAAAAAAAAAATTAAAATAATACCTGTAGCATTCTACTAAGGAACGGTTCTGCACTATATTTTTGGGCAAACCTGGGTGAATAGCCTAAAAAGAATCAAAGTGGACATCTTAGGCGATAGTTACTCGTACCAAGATGTCCTTATACCCTAACAATGTAGTTAAACTCATGTGATAAATACTTAAAGATGTGAAGAAGAAGCCTGTGCTTACATAGAAGATCCTTATGTTTCGAAATGACCAACCAATATAGCACTAATAAAGTAAATAGCTAATTTGCGATGGATATTAAAGACATAATTATCTATTTAAGATTTGATAAAAATAAAATATATTGGTTACAAAAAACTGCTGGCGTCGTAAAAGTTAAGTACACTAAAATATAATGTTATTTTAATAATGTAACCTTATGTTATTATTATTGTTGCGATTCAAACCTGAATAAATAAATGGAAAAAAAACAAAAGTCGCAAAAACGTTATCTCTTTTCTCTTTTGTCGTATCACTCTTATCAGAGCGATCGTGGTCATCATCGACGCTGCTTGATGCCGAATTCTTGAAGAATGGAGATATTCATATCTCCAAAGCATCGAACTTCTTTTTCTCGACCTGCCGCAAAGTCTACATCTTTCTAGCGTATAAAAATATGGGGAAAACAAAAATTAGTACGAGTCGGATCTTTTAAAAACAAAAAAAAAGCTTTAGAAAAACCTTATATACAGAGAAAATTCAAGCAATAAATTATTTAACTCGCAAAAAAAATAAAGATCATAAATCCCTAAGTACAAACCATTAAACTATCTGGTCTCTCACAATAAATTATACAAGCAGTGTCGCCGAACTATACTTCCTAATAGGCTATTTACTCACTATCTGGGGCGGTGAGCCGGCCGATTAACGGCCACCGCAGGCGATATGGCACCTAAGCCGTAAATTTCAAAGTGTACACTTCTACTTAGGTATTTGTGATACTAGATTTTGTCTAACTAATAAATGCCTTTTTGATTTAAGTTTTCATTTGCCTGTCGATGATATTTCAGAGGTTTCCTTTAAGCGTTTCAGCGTGAATAAGTCCCTCGCCGCAATTGACAAAACATTTCTTTAAACCAAAACATATTACTACAGCTCCAAAAGCAGGAAGGATGGTGTTGCCTACCTATGACATCTCACAGTACAACACTAATTACACCATTTTATAATTCTGTTGATTGCATTTCATTGCACGGACATCGTGAAAGTATTTTTTTAACAAACGTTGCCTACCTATACATCTATTTCTGCCGTGAAGCAGTAATTCGTTTCGGTTTGAAGGGTAGGGCAGCCGTTGTAACTATATTTGAGACCTTAGAACTTATATCTCAAGGTGGGTGGCGCATTTATATTGTAGATGTCTAAGAGGCTCCAGTAACCACTCACAGGTGGGCTGTGAGCTCGTCCACCCATATGAGCAATAAAAAAAACTGTGTTAACATATACGCATGCTCTCTACAAGTGGGTCAACACCCCCATAGCGCTGAACTACATCTCTGTAATGCATTTAGCAGTAAAGTATATTAGAGTAAACATACATCACGACGTATTACTGGTGCTGACAACCGGACTCTAAGGTAACTTGTACGATGTAGGTAACACGTGATGCGGTCGGCAATATTGGAGAATGCAGTTTTCTAATGCAGCGAATGGTTTTCATGGAAATTAAATGGCATTTGAGATCCGCTCGTAGGTTGAAAGATGTCCTGTTTTATCGTAAAACAACGACCATTTTTTTGATCGTTAGTAGATAGCTTTCAATTTGGTATAAACTTAACATTTTCGATACACAATGTCCACGATGGAAGAGTTAAGTTAAGCTTGGCAGACTTACTAGCACCGTCATTTTGTCGCACTACTTCACGTAGACATTCTACTCCTGATCTTTATTTTAAAACTAGCGACCCGCCCTCGCTTCGCCTCGGAAACATTAAAACACACATGAAACCAAAAAAAAAAAATAAAAAAAAAATTAAAAAAGTAGCCTATGTTCATCAGGGACAATGTCGGCTTCTAATGGAAAAATAATTTTTCAAATCGGTCCAGTAGTTTCGGAGCCTATTCGAAACAAACAAACAAACAAATCTTTCCTCTTTATAATATTAGTATAGATAAGTAGAAATGTCACTGGGATATATCAGTATTTGCATTGTATAAGTAGTATTGCATTTTTACTGGTGGTAGAACCTCTTGTGAGTCCGCGGTTGTGAGTACCACCACCCTGCCTATTTCTGCCGTGAAACAGTAATGCGTTTCGGTTTGAAGGTTGGGGCAGCCGTTGTAGATTTCTATGGGTTCCAGTAACCAATTAAAACTAGGTGGGCCGTGAGCTCGTTTACCCATTTAAGCAATAAAATAAAAATAGAATATCAGATCTAAAAAAAACGGATAATTTCACCATAATCCATACATGGCCTCGGGCTAGTCGTAACAGAAGAATTTTATTATATTTAATGTAGAAATGAAATAATGTAAGTTCATATAAAAGTTTTGTCTGTACAAGTCAGTCTTGAGGGAGAATAAATCCAAATGTCGCCACTGGCGGAGTTACAAGTGAAACCTTTTAGAACAACATAAACAGTTAAATGACTTTTCAAGACTTTTATAAGGTTTATCTTTATGAAATATGACAATGAAATATGAATTTAGAAAACCAACAAATTCTGTGGATGATGGTGGGTGAGTGAGGGAATTTCCAATGTGCCTAATCCTACGAAATTAATTTAGATTTATTCTACACTTATTTACTTACTTATAGTTGAATGCTTAACGGTAATATATATAACAGAGGCTGCCGTATTGAATAGTGTTCAAAACCTATCTATCTATTATCCGTGCGTGTTTGCGAACGAATAGACTAATATATATTTTTTTGGTAGTATTGCTAACACTAGCTAGCAAGAGCAGTGCTTGGTAGAATCTACCATTGGTTCTAAATCGCGACGCACTGAGAATATCCGGCGAAAAACTCAGTGGGTTAAGTTTATGGGATAAAAACGCATCCGCAAGATTAACAAACGCGTGTAATACCTGAATTCTGAATTAAACCTGTCTAATATATAAGTAAATGATTATCGAAAAAAAAAAAAAAAAAAAAAAAAAAAAAAAAAAAAAAA